>WIDE01000180.1:0-34227 GCA_015039315.1 Clavulina sp. PMI_390 | reverse complement strand
ATCTGTGGCATTCTCACCAGATGGAGCTCTCTTGGCCTCTAGCTCTACAGACGACACCATCAGGCTGTGGGATGCTCAGTCCCAGACAGCCAAAGAAGTGTCTCTTGCTGGCCATGATGACTCAGTTGCCTCTGTGGCATTCTCACCAGATGGAGCTCTCCTGGTCTCTGGCTCTAATGAAACCATTCCCCTTGAAAGCATAACCCAAAGTCTTCATACATCATTCATTAATGTTCCTTGTTATAATCACTCTTTCCACATCTTCATATCTCCATCATCATGGCACAATGTCATTCAAAATGGTTGGCTGAAGGGGCCAGGTGGGGAGCTTGTCCTCTGGATCCCTGCAGTCTATGATACACCACCCTACAACAAGCAGCTGGTTGCAATCCTTGGCAGAGATACACACCCATTCCTCCATGTAAAAGTTGACAAAATGGTCATTGGAACTGACTGGATCCAATGCTATACACCCTGATTGGTTTTGGAATCCATCATTTTTGGTGGTATTAGGGGCATTGCAATTTCCATCCTCAGGTTACAATTTGCATACACAAAAAGTGTACACCACCATTCTCCTCTCTATGCATGTATAGTTGTTTCCCAGAGATTTGGTTTTGATTCCCAGAGGGTGGTCTGATTCCCCTTAGCTGAAGTGTTTTGCCTTTATCTCTGTCAATTCTATAGCTAGTGGAAAATTGTTTGCAGATCCAAAAGTAGATTTTTTGTTTATTTGTTTACATCTCTATGCATGGTGCTAGTGGTGCTGTGGTTAGGTCCCGGACTGGGAACCAAACCTGAACCTAACCGCTGTAACTGAACCTAAACTGGACCTGTCACATTAGTTTGGTCTTGCGTTTGCATGATAGGTGAGCTGAGGCAAACCTGCTCTGAACTGGGTGAACTGGCATTGACTGAACCGAACCATTCCCATAGTGAAATACCAAGTTTATGAGGATGGCTATGCTAATGCTGTTCCATGAAGCCGATATCATGTTTTGTGGCATAGGGAAAATAATCAATATTTCCCTCAATATTAGTGGTTTCAGATTTCTCCACCGCGATTGACAAGCCCAGCTAACTTGATCCAATCTATCTTGTTGTTTATTGCGCTCAGAATGCCAGAAGTCTTGCTTGAATATTGGTCACCAAAACAACTAGAATGAGGCTACTGGCTTGGTTCTCTGATTCTTGCTCTGAAAATTAAGACCTAGACCTTAGTGAACTATGATCTCTTGCTGTCATGATTGGGCAATATCTGTTGCATCTGATTCCTGCTGATAAAATTACAGTACATCACAATCTAACCTTTTTAGTGGATCTGGATCAGAAATCCTTGAAGTGTCTCTAAGCAGCTGCCGAATCTATTTTCTCTCTAATATTAGTGAATGTATTCTCTCTTGTTGAGATTGGATACCTCGGCATGAAACCTTCTCAGAGCATCTCCCAAATCATTGGGATGATTCACAAAGCTCTCAGACAAATTTGGTTAGACTAGCCAGCAGTTGGCAGACAATAAATACCTTGTGCTAGAGGAAGTGAGAAGCGCTCCAACCCCAACTGTGAATCCAGGTCAACCACACGCCCCCAGACTCCAGATGCCCCTGCCTTGAACACTGACGGGACTCTCAAGGATGCCTCCGAGATTCCTTGGTTCTGGTCTCCATCTAGCAAGCACCCTCTCCCAACTTTGCTCTCTAACTAGAATGTACTGTGCTTGCGAGAAGAGATCAATGTGAACATCTCCATAAGTGAAGATACTAATCGTTTAAATGGAAGCGAGTAAATGGCAATCCGAGATGAAAGTGTCAATGCAGCGCCCGCCATGTGAGGAAATGATCAGGAGGTGACATCAAGTGCTTATGGGGAGTAAGTGAAAGTCAAGCTAAGTTGCTGGTGAGGTGCCTATGAAGCAGCACTGTAGCGGCGATATCATGGGTCGGGATCCGAGGGGAATGGGGGACAATTGAGCGCAGGTGCGGAATGGGCAAACTCTAAATAAGGATTGACGCGACCATGCTCACATATGAAACTTTTTGTTACGCATGATGCGACAACAAATTTTTATCAAATTTCAAAATTGATTGATGGTAGGCACGTTACATGAGGTATGTCGCCCAATTGCACCTACACACCATACGGAGAGCGTGTATATTTGTTCTCCAGAGAATTGGTGTAAATTCCCAGAGGGGGGTGTAGATTCCCAGAGAGAGGTATTGATTCCCAGAGGGGGTAATTGATTCCCAGAGGAGGGTATTGATCTCCAGAGAGGGGTATTGATTCCCAGAGAGGGGTGGAAATTCCCAGAGTTACATCATCTGGGCTATGCCTCCTATGGATCTTCTATTGCTACCATAGTACTGTCAGATATTCTTCATCTAGGTGATCACTTGCAGCATATAAACAAGGTATCCTTTAAACCCATTCTACCCTAATAGTTAGCTGGCTCAGTGATTTTAGTAGCCATCCTCTATATATACCATTGCATTCATGAAGCCAACCAAACAGTTTGTGGCACTAGCTTGCAACAGCTTGGAATGTGGACCTGAGTAGTGGGTAGTGCATGCAGCAATTCATGAGAGAAGCCACCACTTGCAAGGATGAGTGGAAGGTAGCCTCGTGACATCGCTCACTGGGCCAAATCTTTTATTTCTTTATCTTTCATTCTATTCGACGAGTCGCGCCGTCACCTTTAACTATATATCTATATACATTTCTGGTGTGGCGTCGAGCCTACTGTACATACGAAGTGACTCAACGTGACGAGCTTCCCTCGTCGTATATTTTACTAGTTTTTGTCTCTCAGTTGTCGTGCTCGCTGACAGCGCACACTACGACATACGCGACCACCTATCTGCCGCCTGCAGCTCAGTGCCAAAGCACTCCGAGCTCTAGGCAATCTTATCTCAAATTGACGATTGACGTCGAAGCACGTGGCAAATCACTCCCGGCAGTTCTCGATTATCATCCGCCTTCTCGATTGTATTTCACTTAGGGAACTATTCTAAGAACACGTCTTACACCACTATTCCTGTTTGTAAGGCACAGTCCCAAAATCTTTTATATGCTTCTGAGGAAGGGAGTTATCTGGTGGATTGACCTATTAAGAAAACATTAGTAGGTCACCAGACTCACCTCCACAAAGACAAATTTTGTGCTTAAGCTCTTGATCTAAGAAATAAGGGGGGAAGATTAGGGGTGGATAAATGGATGATTGGATGGCAAATGGGTGGATGGAGAGATGGATAGATGGATGGATGGGTGGATGGATGAATGAATGGATGGGTGGATGGATGAATGAATGGATGAATGGATGGATGTGTGTTAAGAGTTTATCTAGCTATAATATGTTAGTCATTGGTTTGACCTTCTGACTACTGGCACTGAGCACTTCTTACATGAGTTTGGGTTCTGAAGATACTAGATCTCTGTTACTCCTTTCCATGAACTTATGTTATGTGACAGTGTCCTGTCTCACAGTCTAGACCTGTTAAACTGTTAGGATAGCTTTGGCTCTGAGACCTCCACATCTTGTCCTGTGTATAATACCTTGTGGCTCTGTAGATTACTGTAGGAGGGAATTGCCAAGGATGAGAGGCTGATCCGCTGGATACTTACTGCACTTTGCTCTGCACGAGGTTTGTGTGAACTATTGGAGGGGGCTCAAGATCTGATAAGATGGGAAAGAGAGTGTGTCAGTAAGGTGGGAAAAGAATATGAAGACTCAACTGGGTGGAGCGGAAGCACTCCAAGGAGGTTAGGTGCTGTGGAGCCGGAGCCAACTGGCGAGAGCCTATTGCTTCCAAGGGGGTGTGACGCGTAGCTGTCAAGTGTCACGCTACTGTGGTTGCTATGGAAACCACCAGCTAGGTGCCTTGTGGCGAGTCTGACGCGAGAGTTGCCTAGGGATCAGGTAAGGTCTCTGGTGAGTGGCTGTGCTCTGGTGTACTTTCTCCTGGAGGCTGCTTGTGGGTGCTTAGAGTAATAGTGCTGTTCGGGTTCTGAGTGAAGGGGGTAATAACTTGATTGTTCTCTAACTACAATAGCTAAGAACTTATATACCTGGCCAATTGAATGGACAGGGGAACAAGATGACTTGGACAAAAGAACTGAGGACACAAGGATGAAATGAAGAGGGAGGAAGCATGGATAGGATTTGCACAGCAAGAGATGCGCAGCAAGATAAGTGGTGTGCATAGCCCAGAGGCACTGCAGGGCAGGGTTCTGATAAAATGGGAGTGAGAGCTGTGGCTGAGCAAAAAGTGGCTATCCTGACTTGAACAATGTTCATGTTGGATTTTGCTTCTACAATTACAGTTCTATATAAGTAGAATATGAGCTTGTTCATTATCCACCCAAAATAGGAAACAAATCCAATCTACAAACGCCTTAGACCCATTAGTAGGAACATTAGGTTCTGGATTGGTTCTAGAATGTGAGGCCCAATCCATAGGGCAGGTGTTTACCTTTCTTTGCATCACTTCACCAGCTGTAGATACAATGAATATAGTGTAATCACACATTGTTTGTGCCTGCAGCTACCAAAGTATTCACCGGCTATCCACCTAGCCTTACATAGAATGTAGACCAAGTCATTGAGTCATATGGTGGAGTCATTAGTAGAATAGTATAGTTAGTAGATGACTTGCTTAGCTTGTAAGGATGGGTAGAAGGTAGCCTTGTGACATTGCTCACTTGGCCAATTTATTAATTCTTTATCATTCATTCTATTTGACAAGTTGCACCATTGCCTTTAACTATATAGATAGATATAATTCATGTGGCATCAAGCCTACTGTACATACAAAGTGACTCAACATGACAAGCTCTCCTTGTCATATATTTTACTAGTTTCTGTCTCCCACTCATTGTGCATGCCAATAGTGCACACTACAATATATGCAACCATCTATCTGCTGCCTGCAGCAGACTGTTGAAGCACTCAGAGCCCCAGGCAATCCAATCTCAAATCAACAATTGATGTCAAAGCATGTGGCAAATCACTCTTGGCAGTTCTCAACCAACATCCATCTCCTCAATCATGCTTCACTTAGGGATATATTTCAGAACATGTCTTACATAGCTAGCTAGTAGCATATAAGGCACAGAGGATGAAGAGCTGTAAGGGGGGCATCACATCAGATCCCACCTCACACACACAGCATCCAGTTCCCCCTAGCCTACATTGTAGTACTTACACACCTTGTACCTAGAATGGTAGTAGCTAGTGCCAAATAGGATATTGCCCCATAGATATAAGTGCAGGATATTTAGGACTCTGGTATGTGCATCCATGTAGGAGCATACACTGAGCATTCTTAGGACTGAATTGTATAAGAAGGAAGGTATTGCCTATAAGAAATGAGTACACTTCAGAGGTATCTGAGGTTGCAGACCTAGGTAGAAAAGAATACTGGATATATTTTCTTTAGTATTGTACATACTTGCCAAGCAAGTTAGGATTGTTTTGCTATCATACAGTTTACCAGCTTATTTCAAGAACCTTGTGGTGGTTTTGATTAGTTTATTATTAGGTGATTTCTTAGTGATTGAGAGTCTCCCCAACAAGTTCTCTCATTGAATCAACACTATATTTTCCCCCTCCTATTGTTGGTTCTGTCTGACTTTGTGCAACTTCAAGTTCCCTCCTCATTGCTTCCACTCCTTGTCTGCCAATAGACAAGTCAAATCACATTCCTCACAGCCTTGGCATCTCTCCCAATCCAAGCCTGTAACAACTTATTTGTGTGTTCTGATGGGTACAGGTCTGTTCTCTGATTCAGATGAGACTATCCTTGGTGTTAGGGTAGGTTAAAGGTTACCTGGTGCTATTCAACAGTCAAGGGGTGGATAAGAGGGGTATAGGGATGTTGGATGGAGTGGTTTGGGGATGTGATATCAGAGTTGTGTGGTTTTGGGGGAAATGCTAGTGGGGAGGGTAGTGATTGCTTTCTGGGATATGGGGTAAATTCTTGGTGAATTTTCCCAATGCTAGGCAGATGCTGTCCTTATATACATGTTGCATGGTGCAGCCACAGAATATGGCCCTGCAGTTTGGAAACCAATTAGAAATATCCCACAGGATGGAAACAAATGGGATAAAAAAATTACAATTTTTTAGGCCCAGTGTAAGGGTGACAAATGATAATCAACAAAGTAGGAGCCAATCAGAATCAAGATGAGGAGAGAACCATTCAAATCAAGGTATTGTAGGCAAGCAGGTGAGCATAATCATGTTCAGGCCTAGACCAGAGAGCCTGGGCCCAAGGCTGACAGGATCATGTTTGAACAGGGTGGTTGATCAGAGAAGACCAGCCCTGAGTGTTTGGGATAGCCCCACCAAGTTCTTCTTCCTTGACCCTGCAGACCAATTGGCACCCCAGATCTTACCTTTTGTTCCACCTTCCTCCTTTGTTCCTATTTCCTCTTTTGTCCTTTCTTGGTATATATAGCCCATAGGTAGCAAGTAGTAGAAAAAGAAGTTCCCCCCCTCAAGTTCAATTATAACTTAGGGCCAGCCAAGCCTGCCCATCCTATAATCCTATTATATCTCTCTCCTCTCCTCAGGCTTTGGTGACAGTTGTGAGCTCTAGCTCAGAGCCAGGACAGAGCATATTAGACACAGCTTGAGCTTGTGGTCTGTGCCTCAGTGTGTTGTGCAGCATAGCTGGTGGGATACCAAAGGTGGATGCCTCATAAAACAGCTAGGTGTCTGCCTCACCCAGGACAGGACAAGTCAGTGTGGTCTAGTATCAGAAGTCCTCTTTGAGCCCAGTCTCATTCCTTTCCCCTTCTAGAGTATTGTCTCCACTGAGAAGAACCTTAATCTCCTGAATGTGCCAAGGACTTTCCAAGTCTCTCTGTGCATCCAATCTCCTACAGGTATCAGTCAGCAAATCAAATGGGTGCAGGATGGACACATCACAAGTGAGATAAAGTTGAACAATCAAAGGAAAGCATTGATTGGCCAATCCGCATCTGAGAATGGGAGAATTATGAGGGAAAAATGGGTGAGTCTCTGGGCATGACCTGTCACCATATCAGGAAGTCAGGTTTCCTGGGTCAAAATGCAAGAATGAGAGGTATCTCACCTACACACCATATTCCCTTCTACAGAGCACCCAGAGCATAGGTGTAAGTCTTTAAGAAATGGCTTGATGAACTTACATATCTACCTATTGCATTATTATTAGCAGTTATAGTCTTTCAGGGCTGCTAACTGTAGGAGATTGGGCACACAGAAGAACTTTGGAAGCTCTTGGCATGTGCAGGAGATGATGGCTCTATTCAGTGGAGAAAATATTCCAGAAGTGTAAAGAGATGAGATGCTAACACTAAGAGGACTACTGATTGAACACCACACTGACTTTTTGTGTCCTGTGGGAGCCAGACACCTAGCTATCTTAAAGGACAATCCCCTTTAGATCCCACCAGCTATGATGCAATCAACACCAAAGCACAGACCACAAGCTCTAGCTGTGTCCAATATCCAAGGTCCTGACTCAGGGTATAGGTTCACACTGGACACCAGCAAACTGAGAAGAGAGGGGCAAATAGGATAGAATTATAGTGGGAAGGTAAAGGTATATGGGAGGTAACCAGTATGTGGACTAACATCTTGGAGAAACTCCCCTTGGCCGTCTATCCAACCACTTGCTACATACAGGCTATATATACAGGTTGAATAAAAGATGAAGGCAGAAAAAAGGAGAAGGAAGGAAGAAAGAACTAAGCCTGGGGTGTCAATCAGTCTGTGAGGCCAGAGAAGAAAGCATCCTGTGGAGCTACTTGAACACTCAGGGCTGGTCTTCCATGATCAACCAGGCTGTTTGAATATGATCCTGTTGGCTCCAAGGTTCAAGCCCTCTGGTCTAGGCTCAAACATGATCAGGCTCACCTGCACATCTACACTAACATTATTTACAAACCTAACCTTAGTCTAGCACTTTTGGGTGAAACAGCCCACTATCAGGAGAAACTCTCCAGCACAAATATTACTCTGGGAAACCACACCCACCTTTCTCTGGGAACACCCACCTAACTAGCTCTGGGAATCTCCACCCCTCTCTGGGAATCAATACCCCCCTCTGGAGATCAATACCCCCCTCTGGGAATCAATACCACCCTCTGGGAATCAATACCCCTCTCTGGGAATCTACACCCCCCTCTGGGAATCAATTCCAAATCTCTGGAGAACAAATACTTTTTCATACGGAGAGGCCACCCAGCTGGACGATTGTGCTAGTCATTTTTGTGGGAGTATATATAGTGATATCTTCGTCAATGCATGAAAAACTGACACATACCACTTCCTAGGGATATTGAAGCTCGTGAGCCGCAAACACATGAAGCAAACTGACCGAAAAGGCGACCAAACCTTGGCACTACAATAACCCTGAGGTTATACCATTAGAAGCACCTAGAGCAGTCTGATAAACGGAATGCTCAGCCGAGGCGTTTAAGCCGCTACATCATCAGACGGCCCAGAGAAGAGGTCTGTAATACGATGAGAGAGTCACGGTAGATGGTGCAAGTGGTGTTGTCAGCGTGAGATTCCGATTGAAAGGTAAAGGCAATCACCACATGAAAAGGGCTAAGCTGGTATCCTATGACGCTTGTAATTGACTTGCTTTCAAGGTGTGGATATTAGAGAATGATAGCCATGCTGTCAAGTGCGGCAAATTGTGGGCTCACCATCTTGGGTCCTGTGGGGCTGGCAGGCACAATACCCACGGCTACGGAAGGATTCACCACCGTTTGAAAGTCGAAACTGCATCAAAACATCAGCCAGACACTATTCTGGTGGACGGAGGATGATAGGAGGATGGAGGGAACCAAGTGCGGAACATCACCAAATTCGTGAGAACCTTTTAAGCGCGGCGCGGCCTTGACCTCACTTGGATGCGCTTGGCAGCACTTATAACGCCCTTCAAAGCTTATCACGACTTACCAGTGCTTATAAGTGCATCAAAAGGCTTGGCCAAGCCTTATTGAACCTTTTTGATACTTATTTATCCTTTGCAAGCCCTGAAAAAGAGTACTACAAGGTGGCTGCACTACCTTGCAATCGACACAAATCTAATTGAAGACGCGAGCTAAAATGATTATTTATGTTCTACCTGACCCCTAAATACCTAGTCGACCTGGCTCCACCATGCAAATACAGTCACAACTCTGGGTCATCTTCCTCGCTTGGTTCCTCCTCCACCTCCTCCGAACTAACAGAAGATTCTTGTTCCTCAGACAGACTACCATGCTCACTGTTGTCATCCGCATCCTGGAAATCATTACTTTCCTGCTCACATCTCCCATATTTAAACGGACCCTGCGGCTCTGTAGTACGCACTTGCATATGGCCAACTGCGAGGTCGGTATATCTCATAAACATGTCCCGATCCACAAATCTGATGGTGCGGAAGAGATATCAATGAGATTTCGAAGAATTTTTGGACTCAGCCGCCAAAAATCACCTGTTGACATAGTAGTACTGCCAATCTCCTTCCTTGTGACGATAAAGCGACGGGCGCAAGAGTGCTTGAGTACGACCATGAGAAAATGCTGGGATAAGATGGCAAGAGCGGATAACAGCGGAGGGGTTCAGGAATCCAAACGCGTCTTCAGATTCTGGAATGAATCCAATCTGTTCCAATCTCTTTGCCTTCCAGCCGTCTGAGTGCCCAATGTCGTGCCCATACCATCTAACCCACAAGAATTCAATTCGCTCACCGCGCGGTGCATGCCTATGGATGACAAATGCATGGTATATCCCAAGGACTTTGGCATACCAAAACGGATGGGATGGATTGGGGATGTCATCATTGGCATAGACCATCACATTTGAGTGCTCATCATCTAGCCTGGTGCAGTTGATGGTATCATGGTCTCGATGCACATTATATGTTGTATAGTTGATGCGGAGGGATGCATGTCGATAGAGGCGATCACCGGAAATCCTGATCTCTGAACGCTCAGAATTGCTGAATTCTTCCCTATCTCCAGCCAAACTTGAGCCATGCAATCGGCTAAGCAAATGGTCTAGCAGGCGATTCCGAAAGTCCTATAATAATGACATTAGTATCTTGATGTACCATTGCTCAAGCAACACAAACTTACCAGGAATGCTGGGTCCATCTCGTGTCCAGCCAGAAGCGCCGCAACCGAGATTGGCAGATTGGAATTAGTGGCCATGATGACTTTTGGCTTACTAGCGGCGGTTTCGTCCCGGGTCTCAAAATCGACTGAATTTGAATCACTGTCCGTCTCATCTTCCTTGCCGCCAGCTCTTTGTTCAATCATCTCCAGCATCTCCTCGTATTCGGAGTCACTTAGCTCAAGATCACTCATATCATCAGGAGCAGAGCGTTCGGGAGTGTCTGGTAGATCAATCAGCGCCATCGCCGTCTCATAGGCTCCTTGAATTTGAGCCGAGCGAGTGACATTGTTTGAAATATGCTTCTCCACATCTCGGTGATTGGATCGCTCAACAAGATGTTTTGAGACTTTATGCTCCCGCTCTCCCTTTATATTGAGGTTCAAAGTGAGGATCTGGCTAAACCATTGTAGTATATCGGCATCCGTGACTCACATTTCCCGTGGTGAATGAGTCACATGTTCCAAATGTGCGAATAGCATCTGGATATTTAGCAAGGCTATGGTATTTGTATGTGGCATATTTGATGTCGCTAGTAACGACTTTAGGGTCGAATTGACCAGCATGTGAAGCTGAGTGCACATTAGATCAACGGAAAGCGGTTAACAATCCTTAGCCACATACTTTCTGGCAATTTTTCTCCACGTCTTGCGGCATGAATTGATGCTTTCTTGGCACGTTTGGCCGCCTCAGCAGGGGTCTCGCGAAGGATCAAATCCTTAGTTTTTGCTGCCAGCCTTCTCCGTAGCCTGTAAAACTCGGGTGTGACTCTCTCAAGCCAGTTAACTGTTGATTCAGAGTGTTGGTGGAGCTTTGCAAGCGACAGCCACAAAGCAGATATAAAAGTGATGTCTGCTAGAATGCTGTCATATCCTGGAGCCAACCCATCAAGAACAGGCATTATGCACTGGTGCAGGCTGCGTAAGTAGATAATGTTTGGGTATAGTAGGCACTTCTCTTACCAGGAGAAGCATTTGATATCTTTCTCCAGTCATCGACTTGAGAGCGGCAGTGTCAAAACCAAATCTTCGCACTTTCTTTCCAGCACCATAGGTTGGAAGGATGCGAAAACTGTGAATAGACGAGTTAGCTGTATTCATGACCACATACTTGTCCACAGACCGAGAATTAAATTCCACAAGAGCTCCGGGGTCTAATGAAAAGACGAGACGAATGATGAATGTGATGAGGTCCTTCCAGACTCCAAGCAGAAACTCGTGGAGTATGTCTGGGACTAGGACTGAGAATACATTGAAGCCGTGAGCACCTAGTTTCTTTGAGAAAGAATTCTAGAAATTTGTCAGATTGGTCTCGTTCAGGAGAGACAGGAGGGGGACTATTACCTCTGTTGGGGTTAACGACTGCGATTTGAGTAAATCGTTCACTTTCTTACTGTTGACGGCAAGCGATTTTGATGAGTGAGTCTTCTTAGTGTAGACCAGGTTACGGGCCTGGAGGATTAGAGCCCGATGGCTATCACTATCTATTCTTGCAAGCTTTTTGTGGTCATGGGCATTTTGTTTGTAGCCCATGTTTTTTATGTCACTTTTCCGGATAGTACATGTTGGACATGGGCAGAGGCCAAGTTCTCGAATAAGAACTATCAGAGCTCTGGAATATGCAAAAATGGTTTAGTGAGGATCCAAATAGCATCGCAATAAACATCCTACGACTCACTTCTCCGGATAGTCAGCACTATATGTGAAGATACGAGGGAATAAGCGACGTTTTACCCTGTCTCCACATGTTATCACAACCCCATGAACATAGGCCTGGATGAATCCTTCATCAAGCAGAATATCCCATGCTGCATGGAAAAGTTCACGACGGCAGTGGGCTAATAATGCAGGATTTGCTCCTTTACCGTTTGCAGAGCGAGCCTTCACAAAGGCATGGATCGATTCCGGAAGCTGAGGGGGTGGAGTAAGCAAATGTTCCTACACTTTGGTAATACTAGAACATACCGACGGAAAATAAGCAATATGAAAGCAGTTACGAGCAGCTCGCTCGTTTCCCCCCCACTTAGCTTGATTGCCAAGACAGAGATACAGTGGCCACAGCTTTGCAGTCCCAAAATTTGCAAGCTGCATCGCATCGGACCAAAACATCAATGCTGCAATGGCACGAGGGAGGCCACATTCTTTCCCGTCTATCAGTTCGGGCGGCTGACTTTGAAGCTCCTTGTGAGCCTTGAGCATCGACTCAGAGGAGTAGAGATCGCCAAAAACCTCCTCCTTATGACGAGGGATGTTTGGAGTTGGCGAGTTCCATATCTGGTGGAAAGGTACATAGTGTGGTGCGGATGCAGGCGAATAGGGGCGCTCAAAGAAGGATTTAACAACAGCTATGATGGACTGGTGACAAAAGTTGTGGATTGTGAAGGGAGCAGCCTTGGCAGTCGTGAAAGGGACAGATATGGTAAGATTAGACGTCTTCCAGTTATTCGTAATCATTCTTGGTGGTAACGATGAATCAAGAGTTAATGCATCGAGCATAGACTCCACATTTGCCAGTGATTGGGCACTGACATCAGAAGCGTTGAAATGTGGATGCTGGAGAACATCTTGGATAAGTACATCTTGCTCGCCGATTGATTTTGTTACGTTTCCGTTATGAAACCATCGGAGAAGAAGTAGGGTAGACAGATTTGGGAATGGGTATAGAATCGCTTCAAGCGACTCATGTTGGATAACCTTTTGCTGCATACTGGTATCGTGTCCTTGAACTGGTGCATAAGCTCCTTCAATCACATCGGAAAGACCAAGCCGGTCATCTGCTTCGTGTGTTGGGCTGCCAATATACTCTCTATACATCCCAAATAGATCTGGCTCTGTCTGAAAATGCTGGGGTTGAGGCTGAGCATGGGGGGGTTGAGAGGGGATTGTTGTTGGAGTAGTATCGACTGGGTCCTTGGCAGTAAAGCCGAGCAATTGCAGCTCTTTAGATGGGACATAGTCCTGATGGGTTACTGGGCGACGCTTTATTCTCTGGCCTCGCCCTGTTGGAAGGAACTCAGACTATGATATGATCACTTCAGTTCCGCGGGAAATACTGCCAGGCATACATGCTTACCATTTGGCCCTCAGCCAGCCTATTGTCGTGTTGCGCAGATAAAGTGTCATCAATTTGAGGAGGTGACAGAGTAATGGCTCTGTTTGGGCTAACCAAGAGCTGGTGGGGGGAAACTGATGACTCTTGTGCGGAATGGCGTTGACTCTCCTCTTCGATCGGAGCAGAGACTTGGTGGGCGGTATGCGATTGGATGATATTTGGAATTTTCCTCAAGCCAGTAGCCTATGGATCCATTTTTAATTCATAAGTTTGATCGTAAGGAGCACAAGCAAGGTGAAAAAAAAAGAAAAGAAAAGCGGGCAGACTGACTGGTGCATGATCAGAATCTGAGGAATCCGAGGAATCGCGAGGCGCCTTTCTTTTTCGACTCAGACGCCCCCCATTCTCAATGGAATGCCCTTGAGATTGTAGTACTTGGGATCGGATAGCTCTCAGATTGGCCTTGACTCTGGGACAGGATATATTGATATGATCTTCAATTTTGTTCAGTGACCAAGGATTTCCGCGGGCATCAGCTAGTCGACAGTGACATTGAGGACACATTCTATGGATCGAGTCGTCCTCAGAATCCAAGCGAGACATTGTCAAATAGTTAGGGGTGCCACGATGAGAAATCGATGCGGTGCCGAGCCAGTAAATTTTTTTGATCAGAGCCGGTCTTGCTGATGAAGTCAAGTTGATAGAGAGGCCTCTGATGCGCGCTGCTAGTGTATCCAAATGTCATCCTCAGAAGAAGATGAACTTACCAAACCGAGGCACAATATTGTTCCCAAGGCAGTGTCTTTATCAGTATGACAATCAACCACGTTGATGAGCAGCAAAGTCTTATGAGAACACATAAACGCTGTTATGCGATTGACTCTTAGTTACAAATAGACTCAGCAATGTCCCTCCACCTGACAGAAGGACGTAATCATGGCGGATGGGTGGCTTCGGAGTCATTGAACCAAATTGGTTGCTGACGGAAACAGTATGGATCATTGAGTATAACTGCAGAGACAAGACAAGCGTGCCAGGGAGCTCCATTTAATGCTTAAGAATTAGCTGAAATGGTTTATTGGTGATAAGACCCCAATCGTCGTTGGCTAGTGAATTGTAAGGTGACGGTCATAGTGACGAGAGTTGCCAGTCTATAATTTCCCATGAACGTGTGACAGATGACCTTTACATTTGCGCCTCCACTTCCTACCACTAAGGCAGTTCTCTATAAGCATTCTGAGCTCGATTTCTGGATCTAACTGCTGACAGCAGGCTGCTCATACATCGGGATAATGCTTCCACCCGCTTCAGCCACAAATATGCTGACAAATCTGAGAACTTGCTATCGCTATTTGTTCTAGCACCACTGGGGCCTTTACTTTGGCACTATTTTCTGACACTGAGAAGATAAAAATTGATCATGTGCTTCAAACGCTTCTGAGCTTCTATGTTATTGGTCTTGGAGTGCTCAATACACGCTCTGTCTGGGATTGGATGGTTTTAGCATGCTGTTGGAGTTGAGGTTCACTTTTTCCTAAACTTTTGGAGCTTTTTGAGTGTCAAGTAAGGAATAATGGTCTTTTGTTATGATGCTGACATATGTTGACATCTGCTCGGGTCAACAGTCGAGTCCTACGTCAGGAGGCACGTGAGGGTCACCCGGCCCTTATATTGAGCTGAACCCAAAATCCCCCAAATCCCCCAAATCCCCCTCCTTCCGCTGCATCTTGCCTCCCCCCTGAGCTACAATGCCGCCCGCTACGCCGCAGCCTAGGGCGTCTCTTGCGTCTGGCTCTGATGACGAGCATGAGTCTGATGTTGATCACTTGGCTCTCTCTCGAGCTCCACGCGATGCTCGCCATCAGAACCAGGAACAACGGGGTACATTAGGTACGTAAACCATTATAAATAGCTGGTTCACAAGCATAACCTTGATTTACACCATTCTTCCATTTTCTTCTTTTTTCCCTTGCTCCCTTGTGCACGAAGCGCATCGCAATAAGGAAAACTTGCGTAACGTCAGCAACAGTAACCTGGCTTCCCTAACTACCTCTGCTGGGCGCCTCCCTCCAGCTGCAGGGCGTAGGCGCGACTCTCAACGCGCATCTGCACCTCAGTACAACGCTGTCACAGGCCATGGCTCTCGTCATCGCCATGAACAGCCACTCAGCCTCATCCGTCGCAACCCAGAACGGAGTGACAACGAAGCCGCTACCAGCGAACCTGAAGAAGCCCCCCATCTTGGCAAGCGGACCTATATCTCCAGCCCGGGTGTTCGACAGCGGAAAAAGAAAAAGAAGACCACAGCCGACTCCTACGCCAACGAGCCTTGGTATAGTGATGTCTTCGAGACAGGCCGTCGTTTCTTCCGTCGTGAGCACGCATTCCCTCCCTTTGCAGGCATTATCAACTCGGCTGTTGTCATCTTTGGCCGTGCCAACATGAGCGGAAATGCGGAAAAGGAGCCTGCTGATTTATGTGTTGATGATTTGTAAGTCTATCTCCAATACGTGAAGGTGACGAGCAGAACTCTAATTATGGACATTGCTTGAATGCGTCCAGGGAGCGATCCAACTGGGCCAGCTACGAGATTCTTGGGGCCATCATGCAAGATGTCAACGGCAATGGGACTGAACTGGATGATATCATAATATCTGAGGATACCGCCGCAATTGTGCTTGTGGTACGCTGAAATACTTGAAACTTTGCTCCATCAACTGATGAATTAGTCTCAATAGCTCAAGGATGGAGCGACTCAGGTGCGTCAGGCGAATACAAACCTGGCAAAGACGACTGTTACGGGATGGATGGCCGATTACGAAGGTAGTACACCGCTGAAAGCATCCTCAAAGGACGGTCGAGGCTTCAAGCATGTCATCGCCAGTCTGCTACTTTGGCCACTGGATGAAGCACACACTCACCCCGAGTGAGTTACTTTCGATGCATGTCACTCTCTCTGTATCGTCACCAATATCTCTTTGATAGAGTTTTTGCTTCGCACGACAGTCGTCTCAAACGCGAAACACATGTGGATCCGGATCTATGGCCCCTGCTCCTCTGGGCGCCCGTGCCCGCCGAGAGGAATAGTGCCACGGGTAAACTCCCCCCACCCGAGTGGGATATACAATCGCTTATGCAGGACGGCCTTGACGACCATGGATCGCCTCACATGTATCGCCAGTTCCTCCAGAATCCATTGATTCTCCGTGTGAGTCCAACACTTTAATATATGCTTCGTCTCAATTCGACGCTAACGGTATCTGCAAGATGTGGCGCCTGCTGTATTACGGCTCCACTGCAGGGGAAGAGAACTCGAATGCAGGTGCAACACGCCACTTCCCAAATGGCGTCACCATTGGCTCAATTATCTGGTGTGCAGTTCTTGTGAGTCATACACGCGTTGATATACCCAAAGACGTAGTCGGATTTGATGAGTGCTGACCAGAAACAGCTTCGCTTTGCTCTGAGCGAAGATGGAATGCTTAGCCAAAAGTCACCTCCAGCCAACGGGTTCGATTATGTCTCGTTCTATGACGGACTCTACAACATCCTCACCGCCCCCGAAAATCGGAGCCACAAGAGAGCCATTGTGAAATGGTGGAACCAGTAAGCGCACAGCTTCCCGCTGCTTTTCCAGTCGCCTGATGAATCGTTCCGACGCTTTCTTCATAGACAGGTGATGCCGCACTACGAGAAGAAAAGGAAGCAGAAGCTTTCATCAACGGCCGCTCGATTCAGCCAACAGCTTGGTGTAGTTCCAAAGCCCAAGGATTCTTCTCAGTCGTGATCATACTTGTATATAACGGGTTTTTACATTATATTTATGGAGTGTCTGTCGATTGAACCGTCCATTGTGTAAATGCTAGGCTGCAAGGGCTAGCTACATCTGGTGGATACATTTTTGAATGCCTGCCGTGTCTTTTACGGCATAAGACCAGGCTTGTAAGGTAGCTAATATAGGCTTCTAATGGCCTTTTCCTCGACTTATCAGAACATTGGAAGCTGGATGAAAGGTTCCATCAGAGCCCTAAATTGCCATGAAGCCGTCAACTGGGCCAAAAGGTCAAGCACTCCTTATAAGAACTTAGACTGCCTTTTTGAAACTTTTTTGCCCTTGGCAATTTTGACAATGGTGTCGAATTTTCCTTGCTGGACCTTATTCACCTTGCTGGACCTTGTTGCGTGTTGAGAGTTCATTGAAGCGCCGGAAAAGGTTCTCACGAATTTGGTGATGAACGTGACAGTAACGGGCGGATTCGTATAGCGGGCACCACTACCATGAGCGCGCCAATCAGCTTCCGGTCGTTCTTCCCGCTCTTATATTGTTAGACTAGAATGTATGGTGCTTGCGAGGGTATATGATTCACACCTATCTCAGTAAGCGACGGATAAACACTAACAGATCATGTTAGAAGAGAGTAAATAGCATTCTGCGTAGTGGGCCATGCAGAAAATGGTCGCGAAGCATGATAATGTAACACAATAGTGCGGTGGACACGTTGCGTAAGGAAACTCTTCTGGCCATAGGTTCATACTTCGCATCCAAGACTTAGTCTACTACACTCCAAATGTTTAGAGAGGATCGGCATGATCATGTGGTGCAATCGAGAACTTATGGAGAGTGAACGTCCAGGGCAGACACTGATGATGAGCCCACGAAACCGCATTGTGACTCACTACAGTCATGTTACAGTCCTTGAGGCTGTGAAATGCAATTTGATCCTCCGGAAAGTTCTGTTGCTATATACAGTTCTTCTTCCGTTGTCAAGGTAGACCGTGTGCGAGATAATCCAAATCCTATCTCGTTTGAGACGGTTCCAGATGTGATTCTTGCTTGGGAGCCTTTCTGTTTAGACAATTCATCCAATCTCCTCAATATTTTTGTTATGCTTGAATTACGCTTACAGCCAGGCCGGCAAGGCTCAGTATCTGGTCATAATATGTGACGTTCACTCTGGATCTTCATTCATCAGGAATAATTTTGAAGGAAAGGGTCATATGATAGAATGACAATGAGAGGAAAAGTAAATACATTCCGCTTTGATGTCGACTACCTCAAAACCGACGCCACTGTATGGCGCATCTGGTGTTGCATAAGTCAGTGTTGCAAAATCTCTCTGACTTGTCAAATTTCTCTCTCTGTGCGCAATTTATCTCTCTATTTTACAATATCTCTCGCTGGTGTACATAGTGTGTTCTGCCCAAAATAAAAAAAGTTTCTCTCTCATCCTGTTGATTGTAGTACTGGCCTCGTTGCTGAAATCGCCGCCGCCGGTTTCTCATGGTCCCAGGTTGCTCATTGGCCTCTCGTCACCGTCTTCAGGGTCTACCAGGGAAATCATGCCTAAAGTTCTACCCCCGGGTATCTGGTCACACTAGACCTACTGGTCTTTATTTGGACAAGGTACTAATATTTTCCGTTATTGACAGTCCTTTGGATTGCTACCGAGTGATCATGCTTTTGTCTCCGTTACTACCATCTCCTCTGGTCTGGGGTTCCCCTCCTTGTCTTCCTACTCATATTTCTGCAATTAAGACGGTGATTTCTATAATTTCTGGACACTCTGGAGCAGTCTCTGCCAAAGGCTGACCGTTTTTGTGGTCACCCCATACCAAACTTAGAATAAATTATCTGCTAGCACCCACCCCTTCCCTGCCCTTCTTATTCGAAGATAGTCATATAATATGTGATAACTCAGTGTTCTTGTACTGCTTTACATGTATATACAGTGCTATTAGTTACTTTTGGAATGAATATGGTTTTGATTTCCCTGGTAGACCCTGAAGACGGTGACGAGAGGCCAATGAGCAACCTGGGACCGTGAGAAACCGGCGGCGGTGATTTCAGCAACGAGGCCGGTACTACAATCAACAGGATGAGAGAGAAACTTTTTTTATTTTGGGCAGAACACACTATGTACACCAGCGAGAGATATTGTAAAATAGAGAGATAAATTGCGCACAGAGAGAGAAATTTGACAAGTCAGAGAGATTTTGCAACACTGACTTATGCAACACCAGATTTGCCATACCACTGCAACCAGATTTGTGACGAAGAGATTTGATGCGTGTGATTCGGAAAGCTATCCCTTGATAAATGATGGAAAGACGTATGTGTGAAGCTTGATGGTATGACGCGCGAACATGACGCATTTCTGCAACGTAAGCTCGGTTCATTGCACAAAGTGTGAGGCTCTGAATGAAAGACAAACGAAGCCGCAGTGCATATGTCACATGGATTTGAAAGCTGGTCGCAAGTAATCCGCTTGTAGGATCTGGGTGTCAGAGAATGGTAACCCAAGCTTTTGCGTGGCTTTGTACCCACTTATCCATCCCAAATCGGTGCTAATGATCATGATGATTACAGTCACAAACAAACTCAAGTATCATATGATCGGGAAGCTGTTGAGGCTCCAAGCGAGGACGCTCAGGGCAGGATCCAGGTTCCAGGGAAGATGATCAAGGGATGGTTGCAGAAGGGTAAACTCCAAAGAAGGATTGATGTAATCCGGCTCATATTATGAAACTCTTTTTTATTTATGATACAGAGGGCAATTATTTATGAGTCTTGATTAATGATAGGTATATGAATTCAGGACACGTAGCGTGATTGCGCGGACGTATTGTAGGGGGAGGCCTCTCAGCCAGATGATTGTGCACAGTGTTTTTGTTGGAGATTATATGATGATATGCTCGTCACTGCGTGGAGATTGAGCCATTAACGTCTCATAGAGATATCAAAGCTCAGGACCTGAATATATTAGGCAAAACGACCGAGAAACGCGACCGAACCTTGGTAGGCCAACCATCCCGAAGTCATGCCATTAGAGGCGCCCAAATTAGTCAGAAAAACGGACCACTGAGCTGAAACGATTAGGCCAATGCATCATCGGGGGTCTTGGAGGCCATATCTGTAATACGATGAGGGAGCGGAGGTGGTAGTAGAAATAAATTCGATATCATTGGCACACCACCGAGCGCGAGGTTCTGATCGAAAGGTACCCCCAGCCACGGTGTTAAAGGGCTGGCTTGGTATTCTATGAGGCTTGCAGGCGATTCGACGGCGAGGTAAGGATATTAGAGAACGATAGGCGTGCTGTCGAGCGCGGCAAACGGTTAGGCTCACTATATTAGGCGTCGCAGGGCTGGTAAGCACAACATTCACGACTATGGAAGGTACCAATCCTGTAACAAAGCCGATACTGTATCGAAAGACCAGGTAGACACCACTTGGTGAACGGAGGATGATGGGAGGATGGTGGGGGACCTAAGTGCGGAACGTGACAGTAACGGGCAAATTAGCATAGCGGGCACGATGGACATGAGCGAGCCAATCAGGTTCCGGTCGTTCTTCCCGCTCTTATATTGTCTAACTAGAATGTACCATGCTTGCGGGAAGAGATCCACGGGAACATCTCAATGAGTGGGGATACTGATCGTTTGAATGGGAGCGATTGAATGGCATTTTGATACAACAGTGTCAATGCAGCACTCCGTTATGTGAGGAAATGATTCTCTTGCGGGCTCATGCTCTCCGAGAAAGAGCGTGTTGACTATTCTCTGGAGGCGTTGAGTAGATTCAAAATGATCAGGAAGTGTAATCAAGTGCTTATGGGGAGTAAGTGAAAGTCCAGCTAAGTTGTTGATGAGGTGCCCATGAAACAGCACTGTAGCCGCCCATTGCCGTCACAGAGCCCTCACGACTCTTGGACGGTGATTATGACTTAATGGAAGGCTTCTTGGCCTCTGTGATGAAATGAACGAAAAGATGTTAAAGATTCAATCGATGATATCATGGGACAGGATCCGAGGGGATGGGGGACAATTGAGCGCAGGTGCGGAATCGGCAAACTCCAAATAAGGATTGGCCCAGTCAGGTTGACATACAAAACTCTTTGTTATGCATGATACAACGACGAATTTTTATCAAATTGATTGATGATAGGTACATTACATGAGGTATGTTGCGCAATTGCACCCACGCATCTTCTGGAGCGGCCACTCAGCTGGATGATAAAGCTAATTATTTTTGTCAAAAAATATATGGGGATATCTTCATCAATGCATGAAAATCTAGCACATACCGGTTCCTAGGGATATTGAAGCTCGTGAGCCGCAAGCACATGAGGCAAACCTGCCGAAAAGCGATCAACCTTGGCACTACAATTGTCCCCAGGTCATACCATTAGAGGCACCTAGAGCAGTCTGATAAACGGACCACTCAGTGGAGGTGTTTAAGCTGATACATCATCAGGAGGCCTAGAGAGTAGGTCTGTAATACGATTAGAGAGCGGATGGTGCGAGTGGTGTTGTCAGCGTGAGATCCCGATTGAAAGGCATAGGCGACCACCACATAAAAAGGGCTGGCCTGGTATCCTATGATGCTTGTAAGCCACCTGCTTTCAAGGTGTAGATATCAGAGAATTATAGCCATGCTGTCGAGTGCGGCAAATTGTGGGTTCACCATCTTGGGTCGTGTGGGGCTGGCAGGCACGATACCCACGGCTACGAAAGGATTAACCACTGTCAGAAAGTCGAAAGGGCATCAAAGCATAAGCTAGACACCGTTTTGGTGGACGGAGGATGGTGGGAGGATGGAGGGAACCAAGTGCGGAACGTGACAGTAACAGGCGGATTCGTATGGCGGGCACCACTACCATGAGCGCACCAATCAGCTTCCGGTCGTTCTTCCCGCTCTTATATTGTTAGATGTGTGAGAGAAAGAGAGGCAAAAGCGGGCTTCGTGACGTTGAGGACGAACGCGGCTCGGGAACAAGATGTAGGGACTCGGAGAGTGAGGCAAACTGTGGAGCACCTTAGTGAGACACGAGAGTAGGATATGATCCTAGAGGAGCTAGGATATTATCTAAAGGATGCCGGGAAGTAATGTTTTGGCGTTGAGGGTCAAGATCAAGGTAGCAGGGGCAGGCGGGAGTAGAAAGCGAGGCAGCAGTAGACCGAGACGAGACAGATAGCATTTTGGTAGGCACAAATTTCGTGAGTCGTAAAAAGAGGAGGAGGAGCAAGGAGAACGATAGGTTAATAAGGAGAAGGGAGGTGGATGAAGGGGAGAGGAGGAGGAGGGAAGTGTTGTGACGTGATGGGACTTCTCATTCCGCTGCTCGCACGACCCACGTCCACCACTGTCGATGTCTATCAACGATTATCTCATGCACATACTGACGATTATCAAGCGCTGTACTCAACACAGGCACAGGACGCGAAACTTACCACCTGCTTTTTGTCATATTCGTTACTTGGCAACACTGTATCTACTACACATCTGAATCTCCAGTTCGCTCCTACGCACACCACACAGTTGATAGCGACTCAGAGCAGCAATGCTATCTCACCCATCATGCAACCTTTTCGCCATTCAAAAATGATTGAGTTGATCCTCCTCACTGTCCAAGACTGTTTTTTGTATCGAACATTCGTTTTTGGCCATCATGCTTCTTCACTCCCTAGCTGCGCCGTCCCCAAGTGGGTGGGTAGCACGGCTTCATCCACGACCTAACGACCACCCACCGACTCTCATATCCTCTACACGACGACCTGTCCCGCACAGACTCGCCATGCGTCGATGTCAGAGGGGTTCTCCAAACCAAGACCGTGATATAGCCACAATTCTCTTCGAGTCCAATTGCAGCCCACGGTATGCTTGATCCGCTTTTCAGGTGTTTTCATCCTCCCGATATGGCTAATTCCACAAAACACTTCCAGCTTGTGCTTCTTTCCTCAATAAATTACTCAATGACGTCCACAAGCTGTTTCCATCATCATCTGTGGCCCACCCGACAGTGCCTTGGTCGTGCTTGGCAAAGCGAGCAGATCTTCATCAACCATGATATGCCTTCCGGTTGTGCCGCCCGTTTATGCACTGTATTGGCGGTACCAGCAATCTGTCGAGCTTCTTAATAGCGCAAACCCCATATTGCAAGGCATGGATGTTTTTATCACTCTCGAGCTCAAGGCAACCTTGCGGGTTATTCAAGAAGCAATCTTCTCACCTACACTGCGCTACTAATAGTCACAGTGTGTATTATTGTCGGCAAGGAGCTCACATTAGGGTGAAGCGCGTCATCGTGGAGCTCGTCTCATCGACATCGCAAACCCATTGATTGCACTCCTACCTCAGTATCTGATATACCATCCTGTTTATGGTTTCTTCGGTTGGTTTTGTTTGCCTTGTGATTGGTGTTTCAACTGAAGCTCCACAGCAACTACCAAACCTCGTCGTCAATTTCGTCGACTCACAACCTCCGCCTTCTTTCATGGCGGGACATCATCTTTCACGCCCTGAAGCAACAAATGCGACCACCTTTCGCCCAGACGTTGCCGCAAAGTTGTGCTCCACGTCTCACCGCCATTTGATCTCTCCTCGATTGATCAACTTGTCCTTCACTCTAGTTACTGAGTCTCGAGCTAGTGAGCACCGTAAGATTTTCTGATTCGCCCATGATCTTGAATTTACAAGACGGCGAATATATGAAAACTGACGTGACAATCGCCTCCCTCTACCCCTTTTCGTGACCAAAATCGCTGAACTTTGTCCACTGCCGACAACAAGCAGCTCATTATTCCCCCTCTCTCTACTTCTCATCCCCACTAGGCGACAAGATCTAGCTAAGAGTCCTGCTCTGAGCAATAGCTGCTCCGATAATGACGCCAAAGCCTCCATCCTCCAGGTGGGATTGTCGTCGCTTGCACGAGGCTACGGTCCCGACTCTGGACAAGAAAAGCAGCTACAGCATTTTGCGTCCATCCTCTAGGGGCGCGGCAAAGGGCTACGGGTTCAGAGTGGAGAGGAGTGTTATTACAGAGTGTCAAATCATAGTTGGTAGTCTCTGCATGCGGAGGCGAGTACCAGCTCACCGTGCTTGATCCTTCTGCTGTGCAAGATCTGACGCTTCTGTTTTCTCGCTGCTTATTTTTGCCTTTTGTTATCTGCCTCGACCTCGACGCCGTCTTCAAGCAATGCCATTGTAGGGCTTTCTCATAGAGCCCTCACCTTGCGCTTTCATGTACCTACAAGTGTGCTCTCTTCTCTAGCAAAATGAATCTCATTACAAGCTACTATCCGCCACGGAGTATGGAGTACAGGACTGGGTTAAGGAATGACCGATGTGGGATTCACAACGCATGCCCTCGAAAATACTTACTGAGATAGTTGAGAAAGAAATGAGGCTAAATGGAAGCGAGGACAAGAAAGTGAAGAAAAAATGACACAAGGCCAAGAGGCGAGAAGGATTATGAGAAACAGGGGAACAAAATCAGAGGTGATCAGATCCGGAGGACCAGCATGGGGCGCACACCAGAGAAACGAGTGAACCAGAGATAAGGACCCGCCAAGAACGCACCAAACATATACCAGATGCGAAATGAAAGAGCACGCTGCTCAATAATATAGGTTTCCCTCACGGCACACCAACCTACTTACCTGACGAGATACAGACGCTATTGCTCTCACCCTCCCAAAGACAATCATAACGACGGCAGCCCTCACCTTGCCCCGACGGTCCAGCCCACCCCAACTCAGTCTGCTGACTGTCCGTCCAGTCGTATCAACGAACTGTCGAGATGCGCGAGTGGGGAAAATATTGTACTGGGAGCGAACGGAAATGACGACGACTTGCGATGCCAATTGTGGCATGAAGGCTGATTGTCGCATAAGAGACGGCGGTAACCATGTGAGAAGCGCAGCATGGTAGGTAACACAGGAGAGAAAGTGGCTACCCAGCAAGCAAGGAGCGAAGCTGACAATAATAATAGCATCAGTAAAATCTGATCCTGTGCAAGAAGAACAAGAAAGGACGAGCGAGAAGGTTCACATACCGACTCCAAAACATTCTCCCAAGGCAGCATTGACATCGATATCACCAAGGCTTACACGCGCGTGACGCGAGGGTTTTGCAGAGCTGGAGGTCCGATATGGATGGGGTGCAATAAAGTGAGTTGTGGTAGTGGTTGACTGCTGCGAGCGAGCGTCCAGGAGATGATTACCGCAGACGAGTGCGCAGCGGTTGCGACTGGCGACAGATACTGAAGTGTCGGACGGCACTCGAGAGCGTGCCGGCATTTTTGGCTCTTGAAAGTTGACATAATGGCTGGCGGTCGATCTTGCGGGATGCACTATCCCAGCGGGAGTAGCACTTGTATTGGTGGTGTGGTAGGATAACGCGCGGGGGCGCGAGCGTTGAGGTATGCGTCAGCGTACATGTGTACCTGCTAGGAGGGGGGAGATATATGGAGCAGCTTGAATGGAAACAACAAAATATATCAGTACCGAATACGAGCGAGGGGCAGAGACGAACTGAAGACGACAGTTGAGGTGTGCTGGCTGGCGGAACGCGTGGAGGCAGGACGGGTGAAGTGGGAGCTAGTGGATGGAAGTGGCGGCAAGCAACGAGGATTTTTTATTTCCTCACTGAAGTGGCGAGTTCTTCCCCCAGTCCTTCACGTTGAGGGAGAGAATCTTGAGGTGGCATGGCTACTGTAGGAGACATGCTCTGGGAAGGAACACGAGAAGAGGAGCATGGTTTTCCTAGCAAGTTCGACCATAAATGTCGCACTTAGTGCCTGTCATGCCCGATGTGAAGGGTTGGCAGTGGGAATGTCGGAGTGGGTGGCTAGAAGCTTCAAAGCACGAGAGTCTGTAAAGGTATCCTAACCGTAAAAAGCGGGAGATTATGAAAAGCACGAAGGTATTAGCGTCAAATATGTGCAACCATGGTGGTGAGAGTGGGCTCGGGAATGGATACCTCTTGTTGCGCAAACGGATCCATAGCGCACCAGAAGGCCACATCATCGAACGGGCGTAAACATTTTGCCGTGGCTAGCCGGGATTCTTCACTTGAGATGCACGGTGGGGAAGACATGCATGAAGGAACAGGTTTGCAAGTAATGAGTGCGAGTGGAGGGCAGAGAGGGAGAGTACAGCTGGATGAGATTGCGAGCGGTTTTCGTGACGCCGGGGATGAAAACATGAGCTAGTGGGGAAGTGAGATACGCTATGGGTAGAATGAGAGCGCGACACTCGATAAGGGAGGATGGGGATAGTGCGTGGTGTCATCCAGCGAACACAATAGATGCGGTAACATTTTCGGGGAGTGGGAGGCAAAGACATTATCTGGATTCGTGTTGGGTAGGTATATATTCTGGGTAGCCTTGAGGAAGAGGGAGAGTAGTACCACCAGGAGTAGGAGACCGTGTGTTTAGGGGGGAGTAGCCTCGAAGTAAATCCAGAGAGGAAGGAGAGGAGGAAAGAAAGAAGGGCGTCGAGTGAATTGGAGACTCGGAGCCGAAGTCAAATCCAATACTAACAGCAAATGGACAGTTGAGCCCTCCTTTCCACCTGTGGACGCTGCTGCCTTTTGACTGCTAACAGCATTGTGCTTATTCCGACAGCTACGATGGTCAGGGATGGCAAGCACGGTGAACGTGTGGGCATATACCTCTATTCCACAGCTACGAATCTGTGACCCTCTGGTAGATGGTCAGCGAGTCCTCTCCAGCATCTTTCTTCCTTGGGAAACTATCATCGGCACGCATCGAACCATGAACCTCTGTAGCAGAGGACGCCAGAGCGGGGGTCCTCTCAATGTAGATATGTGCTCGCCGTGATCCTTTTCACCTCATTCCCCATCGACTGGGCTATGTCTCGCATCTGTTCGACTATTTGTATTGCACCAGCCCAAACCACAGCCGCTGATGACACCTACAATGACTCGCTGCCGCTACTCGGTCGAAATCCTACTCTGACTTCGATTCGGAGGGCATCTTATCAAGTCTCTGCCACCAGGCATTCCGCAGAGTCTACTAGAATCAATAACTCGGCTGGGTGCTACTAATGCTCTCCTGGTTAACTACCACTAACCTTCCCTCATCCGTCTATCTGACCAGTCCCTAACGATCCTCGTGCCTCCTCTCTCTCGTTAGCAAGCCGCATATCATGCGCTCTCTCTGCCTCGGTATATCATCACTGAGAAACGGCCCTCGCTCGTTGACAAGCAAGGTGAGCCCCGCCACTGGCCTCTTGCTTGTTCGGCGGGATAGAGTTCCCGACCTCCTTACTTCTTTGGTTCCCTGACCGGACTCAAGCCCACGCTCACCAATTTGCTTGTGCTTTTGCTACAAAACCACAGCACCACACGCAATTCTCGCATTCATTCACTTCCATTGTCACCATCATCACCGCCCCTTCCACGATTTTCCTTCTCTCGCGAGCCCGCGCGGCGTGGCGTGGCTTCGCCGAGCATGTCGAGTGCGCGCTCGCGGGTCTTGTCGTCCAGGGCATCATCATCGATCCAAGGATGCTCCTTTCATTCCGGTTCCATACTCTCTCACTCGCTCGCTTTTCCCGCCTGCCTGCGATCCACCTCCTCTTTCAACCTTGAAGGCGGGAGACATCGCCCTTGTCCATTGTGCCACCTTCTAAGGACGGGTACGAGGAAGCTCACGGACCAACCAACGGACCAGTGAGTCCAGTCAGTCGGTCGTGAACGCCACGAGATTCAAGAGAACGCGCACGAATGGCTGATGTGTGCGCTGGGCGGCACGAGACGATGATCTTCTTCATTGTGGGCTGGAACTGAGGGATACTTGGAGAAGGGAGGATAGAGAGAGATTTGGCTAGCATCCCGCGGGTGAGTCTTTGCGCTACTCGTCCATACACGAGTGACGGCAGGGCCTCTCGATCTGCTCTCACTTCACCCTAAATCTCCCCCTCAATTTCTACTATATAATTTCTAGCATCATGTCGTACGGAGCTTAAGGACCGCTCCACACTCATTCTCTTTTCGTCGCACTCGCACTCCCATTGACCTCCCCCTCATTCATTGGCGATCGTTCCCCAGTTCCTTACACGTGCGCCAGATTTCCATCGCTCAGCGCGTCGTCAGTGAATGGCGCTTCATGCCCTTCCTTGCTCTCCGCCCTCCCGCACAGCCTTAGGATTTCCAGGTGCCTCCCCACCCCTAAGCTTGCGTCTTTTTCGGCGGTGAGGATGGGGAACGCGTCCCACACTGAATCATCCACCATTCAGCAGGGCCAGTCCTAAGCACTAGACCAGCAAGCATCAACCTCTCCACTGTCAGTGAAAATACAGCTGAGTATGACACGGGCTTTGCCCTCCTGCATCGACGCCATTATACTCATCTCACCCGCTGATGGAACCCACGACGACCCTCACAGGCCTCTCCCCGTGTTCTCATCTGGCTGAAGCGTATGCAGCACCGTATCATCACCTTCTAGCCAGCGTTCTAACGAAGTCGCCAGTACTCTTTTGACATTATCCATTTTCCCCACTGCCACCCTTTCCCCGTGAGTTCCGCGGGCGGATTTAACATCTCCCATGGTTGACTCAGCTCCCATCCAGGGAGCCGTCAGCGACCTTCTCCGTATCTAAAGACCAGCACAGTGGTTTGTTACCCAAAAGGGGGCCCTGCTTTACAATGTTCCCCCAATACTAGTACTACAATACCTTGAGAACCCCTTCACCAACCTACTCTTCATCGGCGCCCCGGGCGAGTTTAGCTGGCGCAAGGATCACCACGATGCTATGGCAACATACCGCGTCATAGGACGGAAATCTTAATACCCTGCTCCCGGGCCTGCGCGTCCCTTCAGGTGATCACAACCTACGGTTCCTCCCCAGCTTCACCAAAGTACCACTTACCCCGCAAACCTTTTTGGCCACTCTCCTCCTTCCGCGGTACTACCCGGTGCTCAACATCTTGACCGCTCCCAACCGCGAAAGCCACCATTAATGACTGACTGGTACGTCTCGCCCAATCCAGGGGTGATCGCGACCAGCCAAGCTCCCGGAATGAGCTTTGAGCCTGTTCCTTGATGTATCTCATTACCATCATCTTCTTGATCGAAATATATTTCATTCATTTTGAGCCTTTGTCCACTACGGAATACAAAGTAGTGATTGCTCGATTAATCTTCGTGCGTTCCACGAAACGCATCATATGGGGTATTTATGAAGCTAGCAAAGAAATATATATATGGAAGGAGAAAGAGAACGGGGCGGAAGGCAAAATAGACAGCGAGGCAGCCATGCGCGGGATCCTTAGATATAGGACACTAGACAGAATACGATTTGGATTAGTGGAAGACCATGGTGAATCCGACAGGGAAATGACAAAGAGGGGCTGAGCTGCAATCGGAGCTGGAATAGAGTGGGAGCAGTGAGAAGGGGGAGTTGAGTAGAGAACCATGATGTTGTACAGTTGAATATGCAGCAACCCGGAAAGCTTGCATTCTTCAATTCCGTCATGAGCATACTGCTGGTGATACAGATGTGGTACTTCTCTGCATGGTACGCCAACGGACCTTTGGGTAGACCGTGATCCAGACGGTGTTCTCGCCGCGCCAAAGATGACGGTGGCAGGACTCTGCTCACCACTAGACCACCTAGCCGCCTGATTGTATTGTCGCATCCACGAATCCTAGAATTGCGTAACTGATAAGATTTGGTATTGGGATACGGAGCCAAACGAGGACGATCCGTGGTGTCCATTGGAGGGTTGAGGCTGTTTCACGATATGCGTGGTGGGCGAGAGCGGTGGCGATGTAAGAGTTTAGCGTGGAAGGTGCACATGCGTGAAAGAAGGGGCTTACGAGAGAGGAGAGACAACAGCGATGCGTCAGCAAGGGTTAGTGCAAGACCAAGACGGTCAAGCGAGAACGTCCACGTACCCGCTATATCCCGTTTTCCTGAGGTGCCATCCCTACTGATATCGACATATTATCTATGCTCATGTGCATGGCATTGGAAATCTCTTTAATTAGCATATAGTGAAGGCAGAGATATGGTGACGTCTACTATATGTTCGAACAAGGGATCACAGATGAGCGGTGACAGGTGAATAAGGGCCAGATTCGAGCTGGTCAGCATTTTGACGCAGATAGTATTTCACGGTACGTAATGGCCAATATTGGAGATCAATAATCCATTTACAGCCTTTTCTATGTTGGGTGTGAGTGGGAGCAGAGGAGGTTGGGCCAAAGAGGGAAGCGCGCTTGTTGGTGTTGATGATTCTCAAGGTGTTCAAGTTGAAGTGGTACAACGCGAGTCGAATTAGATGCCTATACCATCAGGAGTCCTAGCGGGAAATGGGGAGAAAAGGAGCAAGCGGGAATGAGTAAGAAAGGACATGCGTATAGAACGTCAGACAGGGGACGAAAATAGGTACAAACCGAGACGAGAATAGATGGGCGCGGCATTGACGGTAAAGGCACATAGGGCACGAGATAGGTGATATAGGAATGATGTTACGGGTTCACCTATTCGCCTGGGTTGCGGGAAAGATTTCTCAGTCATGTATGCCGATTTGGAATGACTGTAGGCGCTGCTAAAAGAAAAGACAATGGAGCACGAATGTTGGCCGTAAAAATCCTATTTCACAGATCGAACTTTGTAGAAGGATTCAACAGACGTTCAGAGGCATGAGAGTGTTGATGTGGAGTGGCATGCGCAAAGTACAATGATAGGAAGGCCTATGGATCAAATATGTCTTGGTCCGGATCCAGACGGGTACAGTCTTCATAAGGAGATCGCGACCGCAAGAAAGGTAGCTTTACTGTGGTTGAGAATCATTTCCTTGCTGAGGCTGAGATGTCGCAGCATGGAGGCATAGTTTGTGAATGGTCGGAGGCGAGGAGGGAGACTCGGGGCAGCTTGGAGTACAATTCCCACCATCCCTTATTCGGCGAGTTTGGCCAACGCGCCCTCCCGCTCACCAACCGCACCCAAAACATAACAAGTAATAAATATAGTTGTGACTGTCCAGCTTGTGTTTGTAGCAGAATCTAGCGCGGCCTCTTCAGAATTCTGTTCTCTGCACCGACTAGCAAAAACTGCACTCCAATCGAGCCACCTAAACCGCTCTGAATCGTTACTCGTACGCCCCCGAGATGGACGAGGCGAACAATGACCAAGGCCCACCACTTTCATCCGATGAGTTCAGGGAGTGGGCGCTGGCCACTTTTCCAGCACTAGCTTCGTTATCACTGGATCACGTTGAAGTGCCTCCGTCAACTGGCTTAGGCTCATCCTCTCCACCTGTTCAAATTGATCTTGCTCAACAAATGTTGGAGGTCTCTAACAGTAATTACTCGTCGGCGCGTCGCCGTGCGCGAACAGCCTCAGTTAACTCGAGTGAAGATGCTGGCTCTTCCCAACCTCGAAAGAGAGTTCGCCTGGATGATAGCTCCGACCTCCCTGGTAAAGGACAGGAATCTATCCACCAGGATTCTTCATTTTGGCATGGCGGACAAGTTCACCACTCGGTCCTTCTCCCTCGTTCACAAACCTATCCGCTTGATCATCAAACACAAGGCTCTGCTCAAACCACTTCATACTCTGTCGCTCCCCCTGTGGCCAGTAGGAGCATGCACGGCCGGCCAATTCAAAGCCTGGAGCTACCCAGCGGCCCACAGACTGCATCTAACATATTATCCTCTTCATCACTGCTTTCCACTTATGAGATCCCATCAGCTCGCGCTTTTGTTCCCAACCCTACACTCCGCGAGAGTGAACCTACCACCTTTGCCGGCAATCGCAACCCTAGTGCGAGTCATCCACACCCTCATTCCTCAGCCCGTGATGCCCCACACTCCGCATATGCCTCTTTCGGCATGTCAACTCTGATGGCTCGTTTGGGGGTTCATGACCCGGACACTTTCTCTCAGCTTCCCCGCACAGCCGCCGTTGAGATTCTTGACCAGATTTACATTGTGCGTAGTCTGTCCGCCCTCCCAAGCTCCAAATCTCTTATCAAACATTATAGCATTTGCAAAACCATGCTCCCGGCTCTGTTCAATATCCAAATGCCCTTCGTCTTCTCCAAGACTGCTGCTCTCTTGCCAGTGCTCTCCCGACTCAACTGACAACTGGGAATATGGCAGTCCGCAAGATATCCATACTAGGTCAGGGTGGGGAGGCTGTGCTTCATAAGGGTCAAATGGATGGGCGCAATGTTGTTATTCGAGAAGCAATTCCTGCTGGAGTTTGGAAGAGCACACGAGGCCGTGAAATCATTCAGGTGCGCATCTCTTGACTTGATTTGCCTGGAAGATCGCTCATTGTATTATTCAGCGTGTGCATCGCGAAGCCATCCTTCACTCGCAGTTGCAGCACCCCAACATCCTCCATTTTCTGGGAGCCCATTATGAACAGCCCGACTCCCCTCCGCTTGTGATCTTACCATTCCATGAACATGGCTCCCTTCAGAACTTGCTTGCTGATTTGCCTGTGGGTGGGCTCATGCAGGTTTTGCACCTCATTAGAATTGTGAGTCCATCATCAATCCTTGTTATTTTTGCTAACAAGGAGTGGATTCATTTCACCTAAAATCAAGGTTGTTGGCTCTGCAAGAGGGGTGGTGTATTTACACTCACGCACTCCACCCATCATCCATGGGGATCTCCACCCTGTATGTTCTTGATGACTAGAGTGGACCCTCTTAACTTATCTCTTCTGCACCAATATCTTACAGGGAAATATCTTGCTAGACAATGCTGGGGATCCAGTTCTTTGTGACTTTGGTCTCAGCCGCATCCATCATGAACCCTCTCGGAGTCACTCTATCCGTGAGGATGGAGGGCGGACCCGGTTCATAGCTCCAGAACTTCATGACAGTTCAGCAGATCAGTTCTCCTCTACCCAAGAGAGTGATATCTTTGCGCTTGCTATGACATATCTTAATGCCTGGAGCAGCCATCCACCATTCTCTGAAATTAAAAATGAGTATCTAGTGACATCAAGGTATAGGCAAGGTTTACGCCCAATGGAACCTGGTGCAGTTGTTATGCTAGAGCCCAGAATGAAGACAGATTTCTGGAAGCTTATTACAACCATGTGGGCTCATGATGTGTCTAAGCGGCCTTCCAGTAGCACTGTCCTGGAGCAGCTGGAGGATATTTTCAATCCTTGTGAGTCATACTGGTGGATACAGTTATTTTTGTCTGTATGGGCTAGCAGTCAAGGCATTTTTGATCTGCTCTTCATGCTGTGCAGTAAACAGTGATTGACCATATGGTATTTTCCAACTCAGTCAAGGACTCTTTCCCAATGGCCCAGACCCAACTCCACTCTTCTGGCCCTCATGGTTCTAGTGTCCAGGATGTGGTACAACTTCTACCCACTGTGCCAGAAGCAAGACAGTCAGCTCAGATGCTTGGTATGGTCATCCTGCCTTGCCACATGGCCAACAAATGTTGCTGAGCTAATTACTGACTCCATAGGTTCTCATGATGAGTTAAATCATCTTCAGTATGCTAGGGATGCTGACCAGCTGCTGTGGAACCATAAACCCGAGAATATTTGCCTCCCTGGTACCCGCACAGCTATCCTCAAAGCTCTCATCAATTGGGCCAAGGGAGGTGCTCAGCTACCAGAATGTCCATCTTACCTACAAGCACTCAGCATCAGCAAGCGTATATTGTGGGTCTGTGGTGTTGCTGGAAGTGGGAAGTCATCAATTGCCTTGTCTGTGGCCTTGGAAGCACATCATTCTGGTGTTCTTGGAGCTTACTACTGCTTCAACACAGCCCACCAGGCTCAACTGAACCCATCCAACTTATTCACCACAATTGCATGCCAACTTGCTGCTAGGGACAAAGCAACTGAGAAGCACTTGATCACCCTGACCCAAGGATGTGACATACTCATACAAAAGTCTACCAATCCTTCTGTCCAACTTCGTACATTTCTTCTACCCCTGTTGAAACCTGCATCTGACTCACCCTCTGCCCAGCCTTGCAAAATCATTGTGATTGATGCTGTAGATGAATCAGGCAGTATTGGAGAACGCAGGGCAATTCTCAAATGTCTTGCTGAGCTTGGTAGCAAGCTGCCACCCACTGTCAAGATTCTGGTGACTTCCCGCTTTGAAGCTGATATACAGAATAGTGTTCAACCCAGCCTCCACACTGCACTTGTGCAGATGGATCAGATCCCACATGAGTCCACAGAGGCTGATATCAGGCTCTATGTGCACCATATGCTCAAAGACATT
>WIDE01000018.1:392740-461529 GCA_015039315.1 Clavulina sp. PMI_390 | reverse complement strand
GACGCTGCCGAGACACTCGCCGATGAGCTTGCGAGGCTCTACTTCGGCGGTCTTATCACAATACTCGCGCCAACTATGCACAAAGACCTTATATAACACTCTCTATGGCCCTGTCCGCGCTAGGGCCCGGGTGTCACCTCCTAATTTTCCTGGGGCCACACGATCCTATGCTTTGAGCCGGTCGAACGATGGGACACGCCATCCTCGTTTTGGCTCTGCAACCTCTATGGCGAAGCAAGCTCAAAGAGCGCAGCAGAGGAAGGGCGGCGTTAATGCTGTGCCGGAGGCTGAAGCCGTTTGGACGGAGCAACCTGGGCAAACCCTCAATGACCATCAGACTGTTGTTGTCCCTGGTGCGGACTCCACTGCAGAGGCAGGCTTAAAGAGGCTATTGGAAGTTGACACCGTTGTAGTCGTGCGGTGAGTAGTTTATGACTTAAAAAATGCTCGCTTGAGAGAGCTAAATGCAGAATCGGTTCAGGCAACTCGAGATGCTCAACATTTTCCTTGGCTATGAGCAAGCAAATAAATATGCGCTCCTTGACCCCGTGGGGAATCCAGTCGGATTGTGAGTGCTCTCCAATTCCAAAATTCATTATACAGCAGGTCACTGACACCATATCCACCCCATTTATCCGGGTATCATCTTCACGATTCGCAGCATGGCGGAAGAGGAAAGAGGATTCCTCAGCACTCTTCAGAGGCAGGTATTCAGAACCCACCGCCCTTTCAAATCGACGATCTTGGATACCGAAGGGAACGTTGTCCTCAAAGTGAACCGCCCGTTCGCGTGGATCAATTCGCGTACCTTTGTTCAACGCCACGTACTTGACGAGAATGCCCCGGAAGAGGACACGGTTGTAGGCGAGGTTCAGCAGGTTTGGCACCCGTGGCGCAGAAAGTATAATCTATTCACCGGGTACGTTCGGAAAGCTGAGCACCCCGGTGGCTCCCGATTGGGCCTGATCACTCCTGTGGCATACATAGGCGACAAGGGGATTTTTCGCAATTCGCGGCGGTCGATATGCCGTTCCTGTCATGGGACTTCTTTCTCCAAGATGAAGGTCAGCTGGTCCGGTCGGCTAATACTGGGCTTGTTTTGTCGTTGTCTGATGCACTCCTCCAATGGGTCCTTATCTTATCATGGATGCACTCCAAATAAGCCAACACCAATATTGCGTCAGTTGTACGAAATTTCACAGGCTTTGGTCGGGAGATCTTCACGGATACCGGTAAGTGGGCGAATCTGATTGGATGAAGGGCAGCTTGTCCGCTTTTCATTTGCAAATTGACTTGACTTGCACTCGATGCCGTAACTTTGTCTACCTGCATTAAAAAAAAACCACCAACAGGGCAGTATGTTATATCGTTTAGGCCAGATCCAGCGGCGCCATCTGTTCGTGCCCAAATGGCGGATGGCAGACAGACATTAACGATCCATCGGCCATTGAGTTTGGAGGAGAGAGCGGTAAGCCCCTCGCTTAATTATGAACCCTATAGTGACACGATTTGTCTGACTCGACCATTTTCATTGGATGCAATTCATGCTTCGCCATTCAAATACTTCTTCTGGTGGCTTGGGGTAGACCATACTTGCACTCAGCACGACGTTAGACATAGATTTTTTTTCGCGACATAGTGAAAGTTCAGGAATGGGTATTCCTTGGTGGATGTTGTTTGGCGGGGATGAATAGTTAGCTCTGATACTTGTGGTACTCGCAATAGACCTAATCGGATTCTCCATCTATTCACTTTTGGCCTAACAACGCACTCATTATTATTGGCGGCCAGGAACATGCACATGTGTGGAGGGATTCGGCCGATTGAGGGGTTCGGGTGAACCGCCGCCGGCTATAAAGTCCAATAGTTTGTCCGTGTTGTACTCCCCGCCTTCTGCTCCCATCCATCGAGAAGAGGAAAAAACTTCAAAGCCCCCCCTAAGAACTGAGTCTTACCCATAAGAACAGCCCTTCCGCAGACAGCCTCTAGTCATCGTTCGATGGCCACAAGCTTTGCTCTGCCATCCTCCTCTTCTTCCTCCTCACGCACTCCCTTCCCCGATCGTGCCACGTCTGACTCTGTCGCAGCGTCTTTCGATGATGCACCTGATGTCTATGATCACGATGCCTCTGGGTTTGACACCGTGGTGCGCGATCCTACTTCGTGGGCGGGTTGCACTCCCTGCCAATCAGGGCTTGTACATGAACGAGCAAGACCGTGATAGTTGCGGAGTGGGATTTTTGGTTCAGGTAAAAGGAGAAGCCTCTCACAAAATCGTCTCAGAGGCTCGCCAACTGCTTTGCGCAATGACCCACAGGGGTGCGACTGGCGCAGACACTCGGGATGGTGATGGAGCGGGAGTTATGACGGGCATTCCCCACGCCTTCTTCAAGCGTGAAGCCGAGCGCGATCTCCAGTCCGCACTGCCAGAAGCTGGCCAATATGCTGTTGGAAACGTCTTTTTTAACCCACAGGACGAGAGTCAAGCTACTGCTCATCGTCAGACGTTCGAGAAGATCGCCGGAGAGCTCGGTTTGCGCGTGCTAGGGTGGCGTGAGGTCCCCACTGACGGCTCGATTCTTGGCCCCGCCGCCAAGAGCAAGGAGCCCAAGATTCTCCAGCCTTTTATCGTACTCAAGTCCCACTACGGTTCGGGCAACACGAGCGAAAATAACGCGTTCGATGAAAAGTATCTTGAGAGACAGTTGTTCGTCCTCCGCAAGCATGCCACACACTCCATGTTAGTGACCTCTTCCCTCGCTATGTTTATGACTTCTTGTCCAGTTTTTCTTCTACTTCTTCCTCCTTTTGGCCCGCATTCGTCAATACATGTATGGTCCAATATCTTATCACTCGCTTGTCTTTCCCTTTATGATCAACAGTTCACTCGCAAAGTGGTTCTACGTTTGCTCTCTCTCATCCAAAAACATCGTGTATAAAGGGCAGTTCACCCCCATGCAGGTGTACAACTACTATCATGATCTCAATCACGTCCTCTACACCTCCCACTTTGCACTCGTGCACTCCCGCTTCTCCACCAACACCTTCCCCAGCTGGGACCGTGCCCAGCCTATGCGCTGGGCCGCCCACAACGGTGAGATCAACACTGTCCGAGGCAATAAGAACTGGATGCGTGCTCGTGAGGGCCTCTTGCATTCCAAGTTGTTCGGCGACCAGCTTGACTTGCTTTATCCGATCATCGAGAGCGGCGGCTCCGACTCGGCGGCGTTCGATAACGTCCTCGAGCTCCTCGTCGTCAACGGCGTTGTCACGCTCCCCGAAGCCGTCATGATGCTCATTCCTGAGGCCTGGCAAGATAACGAGCTCATGGACCCCGCGAAGAAGGCTTTCTACCAGTGGGCTGCTTGCCTGCAGGAGCCGTGGGATGGTCCCGCCCTTTTCACGTTCTCGGACGGCCGCTTTTGCGGCGCGAATCTCGATCGTAACGGTCTCCGACCGTGCCGATACATCGTCACCAACGAGGACATCATGATCTGTGCGTCCGAGGTCGGCGCAGTGTACGTCGAGCCCGAAAAAGTCATCCAAAAGGGCCGATTGAAGCCTGGTCGCATGCTCCTTGTTGACACCCTCGAGGGTCGTATCGTCGACGACAAGGAACTCAAGCGTAACACCGCTGCTAAGCAAAACTTTGCCTCATGGGTTGAAAACCAGATGCTCCAAATGCCCACCATCATGAAGCGCGTACAACGCCAGATGAACATCGAGCCTACTATCACGGAGATTCCGCTCAGCCTCGACCCTGTGCTTCTCGCATTCGGATATACCGTCGAGCAGCTCAACTTGCTCATGATTCCGATGGTCTCTGAGGGTAAAGAAGCTCTCGGCTCCATGGGCAACGATGCTCCACTAGCGGCGATGGCGACACAGGCGCGCATCATCTACGATTACTTCCGCCAGCTGTTCGCTCAGGTGACAAACCCGCCCATCGACCCCATCCGCGAGGACATTGTCATGTCCCTCGAGTCCTACGTCGGTCCGGAGGGCAACCTCCTCGAGATGAAGGCTGAGCAGTGCCATCGTATCCTCCTCCCCAGCCCCATCCTCACCATCCAAGAGATGAACTCCCTCAAGAACCTCAAAGCAGCCTATCCCAAATGGTCGTCCAGGACGATCGACATCACGTTCCCCAAGGGCGCAGGTCTTCCGGGGTACAAGGCGTGCTTAGAGAGGGTCTGCGTCGAGGCCGAGCAGGCGGCCGACGAAGGCATCAAGGTCGTCATCCTCTCCGATCGTGAGGTTGGCCCGAAGCGCGTGCCTCTCAGCGCGCTTGCTGCAATCGGTAGCGTGCACCATCATCTGGTAGGGCTAAAGAAGCGTGCCAAGATTGCGCTCATGGTGGAAACCGCTGAAGCAAGGGAGGTGCATCACCTCTGTGTCCTGGTCGGTTATGGTGCGGATGCCATCTGCCCATGGCTCATTCAGGAGGTCACATACAAGGTTCAGCGTGAAGGACTGTGAGTATCCTTCCCTTGATTTCTCGTCAGATTAGCTGCATTCTCACATATGATATTACTCCATAGTGCCAAGGGTGACCAGTCCGCGACTCAGCTTATTCAAAACTACATGACGGCGACCAACGCTGGTATCCTCAAGGTCATGTCCAAGATGGGTATTTCCACTCTTCAGTCCTACAAGGGCGCTCAAATCTTCGAGATTCTCGGTCTCCACGAAGAGGTTGTGACCAAGTGCTTCGTCGGTACTGCCAGCCGTATTCAAGGAGCCACCTTTGAGCTTCTCGCTATGGACGCGTTCGAGTTCCACGAGCGCGCCTGGCCCACCCGCGATACCATCATTCCTCCTGGTATGCCCGAGTCCGGCGAGTACCACTGGCGCGATGGTGGTGAAGCCCATATCAACGACCCCGCTGGTATCGCTCATCTTCAGGACGCTGTGCGCGAGAAGAACCAGACAGCCTACGACGCTTACTCGAAGAATGCTCGCGAGCAGGTTAAGCGTGTCACGTTGCGTGGATTGCTCGAGTTCAAGTACGAGTCTGCGACCCCGATCCCGATCGAGCAGGTCGAGCCATGGAACGAGATCGTGCGCCGCTTCGTCACTGGAGCAATGTCCTACGGCTCCATCTCTATGGAGGCCCACTCAACGCTCGCTATCGCTATGAATCGCCTGGGTGGCAAGTCTAATACCGGCGAAGGCGGCGAGGATGCCGAGCGTTCTAACATTATGCCCAATGGCGATACCATGCGCAGCGCGATTAAGCAAGTTGCTTCGGGCCGCTTCGGTGTCACATCCAACTATCTATCGGATGCCGACGAGCTTCAGATTAAGATGGCGCAGGGCGCGAAGCCTGGCGAGGGCGGCGAGCTTCCCGGCCACAAGGTCTCCACCTCGATCGCCCGCACTCGTCACTCAACCGCAGGCGTCGGCCTCATCTCGCCTCCCCCACACCACGATATCTACTCGATCGAGGATCTGAAACAGCTCATCTACGATCTCAAGTGCTCTAACCCCCGCGCTCGTGTTTCCGTTAAGCTCGTCTCCGAAGTCGGTGTCGGTATCGTCGCGAGCGGTGTCGCCAAGGCCAAGGCAGACCACATCCTCGTCTCGGGTCACGATGGTGGCACTGGTGCCTCCAAGTGGACTGGTATCAAGCATGCTGGTCTACCATGGGAGCTTGGTCTTGCAGAGACTCATCAGACTCTCGTCCTCAATGACCTTCGTGGCCGTGTGACTGTCCAGACTGATGGTCAGATTCGTACGGGTCGCGATGTGGCTATTGCGTGCTTGCTTGGTGCAGAAGAGTGGGGTTTTGCCACCACCCCCTTGATCGCTATGGGCTGTATCATGATGAGGAAGTGCCAGTACGTATTCTCACCCTTGATCAGCCAGGATAGACATCGCTAACTTCCATCTTCTCCCTAGCCTCAACACTTGCCCCGTCGGTATTGCTACCCAGGATCCTGTCCTTCGTGCAAAGTTTGCTGGTCAGCCAGAGCAGGTCATCAATTTCTTCTACTATGTTGCTGAAGAACTCCGTGGCATTATGGCCAAGCTCGGTTTCCGTACCATTGCTGAGATGGTTGGCCGATCGGAGATGCTCAAGATTGACGAGTCGCTCCGCACCCCAAAGACCGCCCATCTCGACCTATCTCCTGTCCTGAAGCCCGCATGGCAAATGCGTCCCGGTGCTGCTACCCATCGTGTTCGTGCACAGGACCACAAGCTCTATATTCGTCTTGATAACAAGTTCATTGACGAGGCGGAGCCTGCGCTTACGAAGGGTCTTCCCGTCCGTATCGACTGCAACGTCATCAACACTGATCGTGCATTGGGAACCTCGCTATCATACCGAGTATCTAAGCTCTATGGCGAGGAGGGTCTGCCCAAGGACACCATCCACATCAACATGCAAGGCTCTGCTGGGCAATCGTGTGGCGCTTTCCTCGCCCCCGGTATCACCATCGAGCTCGAAGGTGACGCCAACGACTACGTCGGAAAAGGTCTCTCAGGTGGTCGCCTGATTGTCTATCCTCCCAAGGAGTCCACGTTTAAGGCCGAGGAGAACATCATTATCGGGAACGTCTGTCTCTACGGTGCCACCTCTGGTGAAGCCTTCATTCGCGGTGTTGCCGCCGAGCGATTCGGTGTTCGTAATTCTGGTGCACACGCCGTTGTCGAGGGCTGTGGTGATCATGGTTGCGAGTATATGACTGGTGGTCGTGTCGTAGTCCTTGGCACCACTGGCCGAAACTTCGCTGCTGGTATGAGCGGCGGTATCGCGTATGTGCTGGATATGGCGCACACGTTTGCCCCCAAGGTCAACCAGGAGATGGTTGAGCTCGGCAAGGTTAACGATCCCCACGAAATTGCAGAGCTCCGCAGTCTCATCGAGGACCATCGTCACTACACTGGCTCCGAGATCGCCGATCGCGTCCTCGCTGACTTCCATCATCTGCTCCCTCTCTTCGTTCGCGTCATGCCCTACGACTACAAGCGTGTCCTTGAGCAAGAAGCGGCTCGCGCCAAAGAGGAGAAGAAACGCATGAGCACCATCGATCTCGTCCCATCCCACACTGCCAGTCAAGTCGACCTTGCTGACGAGGCCATCAGCGAGGTGCTTGCGAAGACCAGCAAGCCCATCAATTCTTCCTCGCAACTTCAAGTCACTTTCCGCAAACCTGAGCAGCCAATCGTCGATCTCGAAGATGCGGCGCTTGACGAGGAGACTACTCGTCAACGCATGAAGAAGCTCGACAAGACTAAGGGCTTCATGAAGTACAAGCGCCTGAATGAGGCCTACCGCCCTGCCCGTAAGCGAGTCAAGGACTGGAGGGAGATTTCGACTCGTCTCAGCGAGACCGAGCTCAAGTATCAGTCAGCACGATGCATGGACTGCGGTGTGCCTTTCTGCCAGTCCGACACTGGCTGCCCCATCTCAAATGTCATTCCCAAATGGAATGATCTCGTCTTCAAGGGCCAATGGCAGGATGCTCTCAACCGCCTCCTTTTGACAAACAACTTCCCTGAGTTCACTGGCCGTGTCTGCCCTGCTCCTTGCGAGGGAGCATGCACTCTTGGCATCAACGAGCTCCCCGTTGGGATCAAGAGCATCGAATGTGCAATTATTGATAAGGGCTTTGAGATGGGCTGGATGCAACCCAAGGTACCGAGCTTCAGGACTGGCAAGCGCGTTGCAATCGTTGGTGCTGGCCCTGCAGGCTTGGCATGTGCCGACCAACTCAACAAGGCTGGCCACACCGTCACTGTGTACGATCGCAATGATAGGTTCGGCGGCCTGTTGATGTACGGAATTCCAAAGTAAGTTTCGGGGTGTCTGTAATCCGTCTTCTAATGCTAAGAGGTCGTCTTGATAGCATGAAGCTCGACAAGGCTGTCGTTCAGCGTCGCATCGACCTGATGGAGGCTGAAGGAATTGTGAGTTTTCCAGCTGCAAGGATACTAGTTCTTCAAATTAACATCATCAACTAGACTTTCGTTAACAACGCTCATGTCGGCGTGGACGTGGATGCTGCCGAGATTAAAGGCGCGAATGACGCTACTGTCATCGCAACTGGTGCCACTTGGCCTCGTGACCTCAGGATCCCTGGCCGTGACGTTGATGGCATTCACTTTGCCATGGAGTTCCTCCAGGTTCGTTATGAGTGTGGGTGTCTTGATAAGTAATCTAACGATCTCCTTTTTTCTACAGCTGAACACCAAGTCGCTGCTCGACTCCGAGCTTTCCAACGGTAACTACATCAACGCTCGTGGAAAGGATGTCATCGTTATTGGTGGTGGTGATACCGGCAACGATTGTATCGGTACTGCCATGCGTCATGGAGCGAAGTCTGTGGTCAACTTTGAGCTCCTTCCTCAACCCCCTGCTGGGCGTGGGCGCGACAACCCATGGCCTCAATGGCCTCGCATCTTCCGCACTGATTACGGTCATGCTGAGGTTGCTGCCCACTTCGGTTCTGGTGAGTCAACACACGTCAAATACTCGTTAGCGAGCAGCTGGTTGATCCATTCTTGAAGACCCCCGCGAGTATTGCATCTCTACCAAGGAGTTCGTGCTCGACGAAGCCGGAAAACTGAAGGGTCTCAATACCGTCCGTGTCGAGTGGACGAAGGATAGCGGTGGTCGCTGGAAGATGGAGGAGATTCCGGGCTCTGAGAAGTTCTTCCCGGCTCAGCTTGTCTTCCTGGCCTTGGGTTTCTTGGGACCTCAGCAGGAGCTTCTCAAATCCCTCGGCGTCAAGACTGATGGCCGCACAAACGTCGCTACCGCTCCAAAGGTACTTGTTCTCCTATCTGCCATTGTGGGTCCCAGCTGATTTCGCCTATCACTAACAGAAATACGGAACGAACCAACCTGGTGTCTTCGCGGCGGGTGATTGCCGACGAGGCCAGTCCCTCATTGTTTGGGGCATCAAGTAAGCCTCCGCTCACCCTCCTTAGATAAGGGTCTCATCCTGACAATTAATAACTTCACAGCGAGGGCCGTGGCGCTGCTGCCGAGGTAGACGCCTTCCTTATGGAGGGCAACACTCGCCTTCCTTCAGCAGGTGGCATTGCGACTAGAGTGAGCGCCAGCGTTAGTTTTAGTTTCGGCATTCTCTAACTAGACCTGTTCTCCTCTTAGCGCTATGTTGCCCCCAAGATTACTTCTACGACTGCCGTTGCTGAGATTGCTAACGGTTCTTCATCAGCCGTCAAGGTTCAGGCCTAAAGTCTTCACAACAACTCTATTCACGACCCCCCACATCACATGTTTTGCAGCCCCTGACACAATACCCATGTCCCTATCACGTTTACTTATATCTGCATTCACATTTGATTATCTGCGTGCTCGTGCTGTGTTGCAATACAATTCTCTCTGGAATTTCATGTATCAATTTACTGGTCCACTTCAATCAATTTATGGTTTTTCCTGTCATTGTTTATTCTCAGATCTAGCTAGCTTGGAGCACCATCTGTCAACGGTGCTTAGCTACATTGTGGCCCCGTGGGATTATGGATTGGATACGATCCGGGCATAATAAATACAGTTGACGGGGTGTTATGAGGTATTAATTACATCTATACAGCAGTTGGAGCATCTCCATCACGGAGGGAGAGCCATGGCCACCTCCTCTTGATTTCTTTTCCCACAGACTTCTTTACCTTGAACGCAAACACACCATATGTGAGGGCATCCAAGGGGCCTTGCAAGAACAGTGCCCAACGCGATACGGCACGCATGATCGGTGATGGATGTGGACTGACAAAGTCGTCGATTAAGCGTGCGGCAGATATGATGGTAAGAATAAGATACTATGAGATATGACGAAGAGTATTAGTCGAAAGCTAGGAAATAAAGTGAATATTAGAAGAAAACTCACGGTGAGAGGAAAGAGCAAGAAGAGTGTTGATGCTTTTCTTGTCAGCATGTCGTGTAGAGATTCAAAATATTCTGTTTTAGCACGTTGTCTTGCTATCGGTAGAGGTCCGTGGTATGGTGTGTGCCCATGACCTGTTGCGTAGGGATCTCGCTGGCCATATCGTGAAGCCTCTGGCCAGATTGCTAGGGCATGGAAGAGGTCGAATGAGTCGGATGTTATGGGGGCTGGAGCTTCGTGCTGAGAGCGACCATAAATGGACGGGAACATGCTGTCAGAAACGAATATACTGGGATTGGAATGCTGCGATTGTAATGGCTGAGGTTGACGACTTGGGGTGGAAGATGTTGAAGGCTGTCTTTCGCTCCTTCCCGAAGGCTGTTTCTCACTCAGATCATTACGAGGTTGAGAAGTCCCCAGGATGAAATGTCGGAATTTTGTGCGAAGCTTGGGGAATAGAAGCACACGCAAAGGATGAGCAAAGGCTGCCCTACCTTCAGTCCCATTGGATGGAAGGAGAGTACTCGAATTGGTGGCGGATGTCTGCTTGGATCCGGTTCCAGAAGAAGCAGAAGTTCCCTCTCCATCTTGGTCGTTCTCGTTCCCGAATTGACTCAAGCCAGGTAGATGAAGCCGCTCCCAAGGTCTATCTTCAGGATTCTGTGGTGCAGTGTAGATTGGTGCACGAGGAATAGCTGCAAGCCCAACTGATTTGGCAAAACGATCTCTTTTGCGGAGAAACCAATAAATGCGCCCATAGATCATGATAATCATTGACAGTACGACTGCACGAGGGACAAAGTTCAAGATCTCGTTGACCTTGGCACCGGTGCTTGCCTAGGAGATAGAGTTGGATGAGTCGTGGAGGTTAACTCAAAGGATATACATACATTCCAGCAGAAACCACCGATGTATACTGGGGAGTAGAAGGCTGCTTGAAGTCCAGCCACCGTCCCCGCCAATAGTAGTACTACTAACACGATAAGGTACCAGTATCTCTCGAGGGCGAATGTTGGTTTGGACAGTGGATGAAGTAATAGGAAGTATGAGACAGCTGCTACCGAAATGACGAAGCCGTATTGGGACCAGGTCGCGCTTTCCGCTAGAACCGCAGAGATATGACAAGCAACACTTCCGTCTCTTGGAGGATGACCTGAAAGACTGGCTAATATTGGCGTGAGGAAGGCAAGCCTAAACGATGATAATCAGTCTTGTATTGTATTAAGAGAGCCATGAGTGTGGGATTCACCCAGCCCAGATATGGGCACTGAAGAGCGCCATCAAGATTCGACAACGAAGCTTATTTCTGTTGTCGAGGTGATAGAGAGCGACCTCTATGAAGGAAGCGGCGACCACGCCTATTGACAGTAGTACGACAGATACGACATCCTGCGAAACAGAGAGATGTGACCTCTCAGAAATGCATAAAGAGTAAACGATAGCTCACCCCAGCGAGACCCCACGCTTCATCGTAAGGACCAATCTCAAGGTTTGACATTTTTTGATTCAGCAGAGTGGTGGAGGGAGCCGGTGGTGTTCCAATCAAGACAGAGTGACACTTCCGCGCCGTGACAAGTTGAACACTCTCTTTCACATGCCATGGTTCTCCTAGCTTAGGAGCATCATTATGGCAGTCATGGGGCGGCTTTACGGTGGTTGATATTATTAACTGGGCCAAAAGATGGTCATTCTGATGGGTTATCCGCAAGCAACGCTCCGAGCAGCTGGCTTGTGGTTGTTGATAGCTGTGGTGAACGATGTGTGTCCACTAAACAAAGCCCACCTCACGGTGCGCGTCTGAGCCAGTGTGCCAGACAAAGTGCCACTATCTCCAGCCAATTACGACTAGCCTTAGGATTCTGGTTTCTCAACTCCTAATATCGGAATCTCCAAGATGTTCTCCTGGACTGCCTCGCTTTTCCCATTCGAGCTCCCTACCATTCGCTTTCCGTCGCTTTCAATTCCAGCAAACATCCAACGACGCTTTGTTTCTTTTATACTGAGACGCTCTCTTGGCCGATTCGTACGCCCTGGCCAACTTGATGACCACCAGATCGACTCCCAAATCGGTAGTGGATCGTTGGAGATATCGCAAATCCAGCTTTCGGATGAGGTGAGGCTATCCCATTAACTCAACCTAGACATATAATTATGGTGTTGTGGATACTGAGACGCTTGCTTTTCTCTCATTATCTCCCTGTATCCCGCCGCATGTGATGGACCCGTGAGTTAGGGTGTCAACGAGCTCCTAAACGGATTACCGGTACAGCTTCGGGGAGGCTCCATTGGCAAGATATCTGCCAAAATTCCATGGTCGAATATATGGAAAGCACCACTCGAGGTCACTATTGAGGCTCTCGAGGTCGGTGTCGTGCTCAGTCGTGTGACTCCCACTACCCCACCCACTATCGACCTCACATCCTCCGTCACGAATGCTGCCGAGACTTTTGTGCATCAGGAACTGGACTCCGTAGAAAACCGTGCTTTTCTCCAAACGATCCACCAGTCCCGTGCCACAAATGTGCCAAAGCCCACAGAAGCGACAGTTCCCGAACCTGAAATGAGGCTGCCAGGCGGCTTTGACTCCTTGAATGCGGATGACCGTGACCGTTCGCCCGATGAATTTGACGGAATGGAAGAAGCAGAAGAAGTATCATTTCTCACCTCTATGACTGAGAGCCTTCTTTCTAGACTACGCGTCACAATCGTCAATACTTCACTCACAGTCATCCATGATGCCCATGTCGAAGTATGCATCCAGATACCAGAGATGACTTTTGGTACCGAGGACACGTTAGAAACTCCGCCTACCCCACCCGCTGGCCCTGAGACCCAAGATTCCCCTGCAGAGGCGGCCCCTCCCCCAATCAGGCTCTCCGTCACGAGGACATTCCGAATGTCCGATTTGAGCATTTCAATGAATGACTTGCGAAATGTACATTCGCCGCCACTCTCCCGACCCCTCCACGCCTCCACGAGATCCGACGATTATGAGGAATCCTCCTCAGAAGACGAAATGCCACCAGCCCACATGTCACAAAGTGTCCTATCTGTCAAGTCCTCCGCAAGCATGTATCTCAGTGCCCTTTCCCTTCCCCCGCCCCCTAATGACGAAGCAGCCGCTATTTCAACACCACCTCCTGTCATGAGCACAGCTCCATCCCGTCCTGCAAGTGTTCCGGTTCTTCGTATTCAGGATCCAATCGTGGTTCAGGTCATTTCACATCCGAGCGCTTCCTATCGTAATGTGGCCAGCTCTGCAAGCAGACCAAAGGTTGTTGTGAATGCCAGCATAGGCGTCATCGGAGTTGCGCTGCAGAGCTGGCAGGTTCGAGCGCTATTGGAGTGCACACAGTTTATCCCTTCATCCCCTCAACACCCCTCACCTCCACCAGCCATTCCTCGGGCTCCCAGCATTCGTGATACTATGCTCATCACATTCCAAATCAGATCCATGGTTGCGTTGCTGATGAGCCCACAAAGCAGTCGGTCCCATCGCACGGAATACATTAGCGGCATCGAGAGTTTCTTCGAAAAACCTCTCCTTTCCCATGTATCTTCCAGAATACCTCACATTCGCTTACAGCTCGACCACTTTGAGGCCAATTTCTCGAAGAAGTTGGACCTCACACCCACCCCTTCACTGTCCACTGAGCTCTCCTCCCATATCAACGATCTCTTTGTCATGTACTTTGCCCTTCCCGCTCCTCTCTCGTCTGACCACCTCGACTCTCTGGACAACGACATGACTGTTTCCCCAATTCTCATTTTTGATCCCAACCTCGTCCACACACCGAACGCTGCACGCACCAATGCATTCCCTTTCGTTGATCCTACCCCTGAATGGGAGAAGCAGGGAACTATGCTCCGACCATCAGTGTGGCGGGCGAAGGCTCCTCAACCATCGAGACGAGATGCTCTAGCAGCTTCGATGGTTCTGCCGAGCGAGAAGCGGCAGATGATCTCCATTGAACAGCGCAATGCTGAACCCCTCGAAGTTTCCCTTCTCCCTCTCCACTTCTTTGTGGACCTAAATGTGGTGTCCTCGTTCCTGATACCGTTCCTTGACGATCTCACGCCGGCGGTTTCATTCGACGAGGATAGTGACGAAGAAGATGGTTCAATTGGTTCTATTGAAAGTGAAGAAGACGAGTTCACGAACAATCAGGCGGATGCGGCGATTATGGAGACACCAAGACCCCGTAAGTTAGAGTTGGAGGCCGATAATTCGCCAGGTCCTTCACGTGTGGCGCAACAACCTTCCAGTCCGGTAAGTTGTGACGTAGACTGCTTCGTGCAATCTACATCCACTAATGCCTTAACGAAGCCCGCGCAGTTCGTTATCAACTGCTCTGTGGTTCGGTTAGAAGTTCGGACTCCGCCATCCTTTTCCAAAGGGTATCCTATTCCAAGTAGGTCTGGGACTGTTTTGGTGGATCTCTATGGGTTAGTGGTTCGTTCTGCTCCACCGCCCGAACCGTCCGAATCCTCTGGTCGACGAACCGCATTTGCAATTGATGGAGGACACCCCCTTCCCTCTGCACGTTCGTCAAAGCACAATCCAGGAGTATTGCTTGCACAGGCAGAGTGGAGCCATATCCTTATAGCCTTTGCTGCCGTTGGAGAGGCCAAAGCTACAACACACGTCTCCATCACATCACTCGCATCACTGGACCCTCTTGGGGGAGCAAATGATGATGCCGACCCTCTCGAAATACCCTTACTCCCCCGGCTTACAGTTCGAAAGTCCATCACTGAATCTGCTGCGTCGGCTACCTCACCTGCGAAAACTGTGTCCAAGATTTATGTGGACTGCGCGCTTCCTCAGATCCGAATCTCAATGGCAAAAGCTCCCCTTGACGGTCTGCAGCTATGGGCTGATGATCTTAGCCAGTGGGCGAATCGCTTAGCCACGGCGGCGATGTCTCCAAGTCCCTATGGTGACGAATTGGGCGACGAGCTTATTGGCAGCAGGTTCTTCGCAAGAAGAGCGGCCAAGAGCCTAGCCAGCTCGACAACTGCGAGCTCTAGTGGGCGAACGAGGAGTAGTGCGCCACCGAAAGACGAAACTCATTCATCGGAAACTATTGTCTCGATTTCAATTACGGAGAGTGAGTATTCTCTTACAAGCTAGCTGGTAATGGTTTTATTTAACTAATCTTGTTGTAGCTTCACTAGTGTTATGGATCCCTCGTCAGGACAGCGCGGTATTTGATGAGGCTGTCGCTCGACCGCTCAAACTTTCAGCCTCAGATGTAGCTGTCGTGCTCCACACGCAACCTGATGGCAGGGTAAGAAGCAATTGGAACATATGCTTTCGAATATACGCTAAAGACTGCTATAGGACGAAACAGTGGTGGATGTTGCAGTTCTTGATGTCAAACTAACCGATACTCTAGTGTCAGAAGAAACAGCTACACTCCTTTTCCTCACTCGACCTCGCACAATGGTTAGTTATTCGAATTACCTAGATTTCTCATCCTCATACTAATTATCAGTTCTCTACAGAATGCAGAGCTAAAACCTATGGTGCAGCTACGTTTTGCGTCGGTCAGCGTGAGCGATGCCGTAGCGAAGGAATCCAGGATCAGGACCTCCCTCCATGGCCTCACATTCGTCATGAACGCCGACATTAAATGGATTAATGATGTTGCAGCATTTGCTAAGGCGCCTCCTGGGGTAAATCTCGATCCAATCTGGCACGCCCGCCCTTATTCTCTTGATGATCACTGATAACCTCTATAGGCCTTCGAGACTGTCGTTCCCAGCGAAAGAACAGTCCTCACCTTACAGCTGTCGGACTGTTCTGTCCAGTTGCGAAGCCCTTCACACCAAGGATCGGTTGTTTTTGCACTCAATGACGTTGATTTTGGTATCGACATCGTTGGCAACTCGCCAAAGCTAGAGATTCGATTGCGCGTCCCATCCGCTTGGATACTTGCAATCGACACCCTCGACGCTATGTCCGAACCTAAGGCTAGCTCTCGCGGGCGCATCAAGCAAGCGTCTGACTATTGGAGAGTACGTCTAGCCTGGCGAATGCGTGTGAGCTAGCGTACCACTAACCGAGAACTTTCAGAGATCAGGATTTGCACGACTAGTAGAAATCCGGGATCTCGCCCTCAGCTTCAAACGACATGCTGGCACAGGAGCAGTCAAAAATAGTGTAAGTCTTCTGTTTTTTGTAGGCGCCAACTGGGATAGCACTAATCTGGAGCTCAGGTCGACATCACTCGCCTCGATCTATTCATTACTCTCTGCACAGACACCATGTCCTCCGTCAGTGGATTTATATCTGATTTCTCAAACACTATCTCTCCTCCTGCTCCGCCAGCAGAAATACGTCGCGAAGGCTCAGTGCTCCGGCGAGGCTCGCGAGATGTGATGACTTCCAGCGTGGATGAACATGCTTTTGCGAGGCCACCCGAGTTCACTGCGGACGCTGATATGATCCGGGACGACCTGCCTAGCAATATAGACTATCTTGAAGACTCGTTTGGCGCTGCTGCGGGCTTTCGTGATATCACTGAGGACGACCTCGAAGACTTTGATGATCCCGAGGCTGCGTTCGCAGCTTATGCCTACCCAACGATGAATACAGCCAAGGAGGAGGCACGTATCCTCGATCCTCTAGGCGTACGACCCGTTGAATATTACTTCGACAACCTCCCTCCCGAAGATCTGGCTCCAAGGTCTGGCGTCTCCCTCACTTGTTGAGTTCTTCGCCACAACTTACCGTTTCTTTGCAGGACGGATAATGTCATCACCTCGATCCGTGCGCAAAAGTGCAATGCAACTCTTTCGCTCTACTCCGGATTTGAATGGAAACGGACACAGTCAGTTGTGAAGCAGGAAGTGGATGCTATGCGTCGAAGACTCTTGAAGATTCGTCACTTAGTGAGCGCTGGTGATGCCCCTCACGAGGAAATCGAGGAGGCGCATGCTACTCTGTTCAACTCTGTCTACATCGGGCTTCCGCCAGAAGTGGATGATCTCGAAGGAGAAGCACTTCTTGCAGCGATCGACGAGCAGCTGGAGGATGATGCCGACGAGACCGCCAGTCAGGGTTCATGGCAGACTCTCGATAATGTGCGCATCCCTTCAACCATCGGGGCGGGTGTCAGCTACCAAGAACCCCCGAGAGCGCATCTTCATCCTCAGCGTCTTACAAGATCCAAGCGGCCATCCATTGAGTTCTGCTTCTACGGTCTCGAAGTAGAAAACGATTTTTACCCTGCGCAATCAGAGATGGCATCGCGGCTGCTCGTCACTGCGAAAGACGTAGAAATTTTGGACCATCTACGGACATCCACCTGGAAGAAATTCCTCACCCAGATGCGAGAGGATTCGAGAGGGAACGTTCGAGAGACCGACTCCAGTATGGTTCGCCTTGAACTCATCAATGTGCGACCAGTGGCTGGAGAGCTGGCAGAAGAATGCCGCTTGAGAGTGGGTGCAACACCTCCCCATGAGAAAAATTTATTGATTCCCTTTTGCTCTCGATTAGATGAAAATCCTGCCACTTCGGCTGCACGTCGACCAAGATGCACTCGACTTTATCAAGAATTTCTTTGCGTTCTCTGACCCAGACGCTGCACCCCCTCCAGCAGAACCTGAAAACTCGAATGCTACTTTCTTCCGTAAGCTTGGCTAACACAAGTTGATGTGTCGGTGCTGACTGCGAGAATATAGAACACGTGGACATCTTCCCTGTCGAGCTCAAACTCGATTACAAGCCGAAAAGAGTGGACTACCGGGCTCTGAGGGAAGGAAGAACGATCGAGCTGATGAATTTCTTCCACTTCGACGGTTCTGAGATGACCTTGCGTCACATCGAGATGTTCGGAGTGAGTTTCAGAGCGTAGTCTTTTTTTGATTGTCTCACTAATAGCGGAAATAGGAAACTGGATGGGGACCCATGTTGGAGAAACTCAATGATCTCTGGTCTCCTGATGTTAAAGCTCATCAGTTGGCAGAAGTCATTTCTGGGATTGAGCCTATTCGTTCCTTTGTCAACGTCGGTTCTGGTGTTGCAGATCTCGTTCTCCTCCCTATTGCTCAGTACCAGAAGGATGGCCGCATCATGCGAGGTATCCAGAAGGGTACCACATCGTTCGTCAAGACGACTGCCATTGAAGCCTTGACAATCGGCGCCCGCCTCGCCACGGGCACTCAGGTCATCCTTGAGCAAGCTGAGAATATGCTCGGAGGCCCTGGTCCAAGTGCAAGTGCGCAAGCGGAGCTGGAGAATAGCCTGTTAAGATGGGAGTCTGTGGGTACCGTCGGGGAGGACGAGTTTGCCGATGATGACGATGATGAGCTCGAATATGGCATCCCTGGTGAGGAGATGACAAGGAGCGTGGCAGACCTTAGCCGGTATGCTCACCAGCCGACGAACGTACGTGAGGGACTTCAATCCGCGTACAAGAGTTTGGGCAAGAATCTTGGAGAAGCGGCTCAGACCATCCTGGCTGTGCCTATTGAAGTCTACGAAAGAGCTGGGACCGAGGTACATGTCGTAATGTCTTGTGACCATGAGATTCCTGTTGACAGTTATTCTATTTTCTAGGGCCCCGTACGAGCAGTGGTTCGCGCTCTTCCTGTTGCCGTGCTGAAACCGATGATAGGTGCGAGCGAGGCTGTCAGCAAGACTCTCCTTGGCCTTCGTGGTTCATTGGATCCCCACACGAGGGACAACATTGCTGCCAAATATAAGCGACTGTAACAAACTCCCTGACTGCATTTCTCGTGTATACCACTTATCCCTTGCATGTGCTTTCTATCGTTGCTGCATTGTACACCTAAACACCTTCATCATGTCACCCAATACGATCGTGGTTCATCGTTTGTTCTTGGGATTCGCTGAGGGCCATCGTTGGGCACACGGATGAATATGGTGAGAGCCATCAAGGAAATGAGATGCAATATGCTAGAGATACAAGGCAAAGACCAGGGGAAAAGACTACGGTGGGAAGCAATCAGTCCAGGTCCATCCCCATCGAGCGCCCCTCTCCTGGGATCATCGCCGATCTTTTCTTGGATGTTGACGCCAACACTTTGATCTTCTCTTTCTCGGGTGCGGATTCTGTCGGTTGGAGAAGCTCTGTTGATGGTACAAATGCAGCATCGCGCTTGGCAGTGATGAGCTTCTTCGCGAGTCTTGATTTGCGGTTCTTCTCCTTGCCCAGTGCTATCCTGTGGGTAGAAGATTGTAAAGAGTCAGAACATGCCGATGCATAGTACTATTTCCTGATGTGCACTCCCCTGTTCTTGTAGAATTGTGCTTCCCGCTTCGACCTGATCTCTGCCACCCTCTTCATGACCTTCAGAGTCGTCTGGAGGAGGTCACGGTCATATCGGACAGGAATGTTTCTCCTCTTCTCAAACTCGTATGTGGAGTCCTAAGGAGGAGAAATCTTAAGTCACACGAGCATGACATATGGAGGTGTGGAATGCTTACAACAACCATCTCTTTCCCTGCTGCCTTTCTAAACGCCTTTGTCCATCTCACCTTTCTGGGGTTACGCTTCATTCTAGAGAGCAGAATATGTGAGAATTGTGTTGAAAAAGAAGTGCATGAGTGGAGTGCACGCACTTGAAGTTTTTGTGGCATCTTGGCGAAAGCACGATTAGCATATTAAGAGACTCGAAGTTGGTTCCACATACTTTGAGGTGCAAAAGCGGAATACTTTGGCATCGTTCCGGACAAATTCAGTGCCTATAGCAAGTCCTTGATCAATGGCTGACTCCGATTCCATAAGGCTGAGCGATCGGTAATTCACCATGTCCTGGGTAGACGCTCTTAGAGCAAAAATAGCATTTCACGATCCTCATAGTGGCTTAAATGCTCGTAACAATAATGAGAGATATGCAGGAAGGTGAACCAGCAAAGGCCACAAAAATCGCGAGGTGTGTTACAGTCACGGGTGACAGGCCTGACTGAATTGCTCCCAGACTCGGACCGCCTGGACTGACTTCTCGCGCTCCCGCCAACATCCTTGTGGGTTGCTTGAGAGCACCTCGTGGCTCTTCCGTCTCTGTTTACGATATATAACACACCTAGACTAGTCCTGAAGTCAAGCTAGAAACTCCGAATCCCGTTTCCTATTGGATCAGGCCGGCAGCGTCGTCCAGCCATGACCGCCCTTATACCCCTCCTCGTGTTGACTCTCCCACTCTATGGCATCCAGTCTGTATGGTCGACTGAACTCGCTTTTGGTGAGCTGCTTGTTGTTTCCATCTGGCTGAACGAAGGGTGGTAACAAGGTTGCCCCTAGCTCCTCCTTACTTGCTGTCGCTGGGAATTCCTCGGGGGGCTATGTCGCTAATTTTACTGGCGGCACCCTTATCTGGACTACTTGTTCAGCCCATCATCGGTCACTACGCTGATAATTCGACCTCGAAATATGGAAGAAGACGACCTTATATGTTTGTAGGAACCGTGTTGAGTGCCATAGCCATGCTTGGTCTTGGGTACGGCAAGCCTATATTCGAAGGCATATTCGGGGAAAATTCCGCTCTGGTTAGTGAGACACCCTAAGCTCTACCCATACTATCACTCACTCTGGCTCTTATAGGCCAAAGGTCTGACGATCGCTGTTGCCGTCCTCTCCCTATACGTCGTCGATTTCTGTGTCAATGCAGGTATGAATGATTTTCCCACAAGTAACGCAAGCACCTAATCGTAAAATTTCGATCTTCAGTTATGGCAGTTGATCGTGCTCTTCTCGTGGACGTGTTGCCAGCCAATGAGCAGGATCTTGCAAATGCTTGGGCAGCAAGAGTCGTGCAAGTTGCGAGCATTGTTGGATATTGGATGTAAATTCCCTGTATTTTGCTCATATTCGAGAGTGATCCTGAAATCTCCCCATCCATAGTGGAAGCATAGACCTTCCTGGTCTACTACCGTTCTTAGGCAAAACACAAATCCAAGTCATGTCTGCTATCACCGTCGTTTCTCTCATCGCTCCCCACGCATTGGTCATGATTCGAGTCAAAGAAACGCCCTTACGTCCAGAAATGTAAGCGTCCTCTTATATGTATTCCCAGCCTTTCTAATTGCTCGAGCACAGTGACGGCCATGAGGAGACACCATCCTTCTTGGAAATGATGAAGCGATTATGGACCACCATTCGCACCCTACCACATGTATCGCATATGACGGTACGTCTCCATATAGCATTATATCTTTCGTTCCCTCGATCTGATACCCACTATGACATATAGTTCCACGTCCAATTTTGGTCTTGGCTTTCACAATTCTCTATCTTCATCTTCACTACAGTGTATATCGGAGATATCTTCCGCTCAACCAATCCAGGCGGCGATCCTGATGCTGGAACTCGCGCAGGCTCACACGCATTATTCTATGAGGGTCTTGTTGGACTTGCTACCATTGTCACTGTCCCACCACTGCTTCAATCAAGGAGGTGGGGTATCCCTGCGATATGGAAGAGTGCTGAGCCTCGAGTCATTTTGTGTGCAACCTGGGCTGCCAGCCAGCTCATTTCAGCGATTGTGATGTTCGGCATTTCGTACGTTTTCTGTCACTTATCGAGTGATCTGGACTGCAACAAGCTCACAAGCCTGATCCAGGGTGTCCCGTACCGTTCCTACAGCAAGCTTTTTTGTCGCCTTGAACGGATACTGCATGACTGTCAATCACTGGATCCCTTTTGCTCTCGTAAGACCCCTTATCTTACCATAATTTCATAAAGGAGTACTAATGGCTCGTCTTAGGTGGGCGAGTCTATCTTGCTTGCTGCACCAGCGGCTCCAAATGAAGACGACGAGGAAAACGAGCAGGGGACTCCTCTTCTCGGACAGGGGCCGCCTCCGTGAGTTTTACGCAATCCAGAAATACGTTGGTCTGACCATCTATGCTTTCTCAGTAAAAAGCGACAACTGAGCGCCGGTGCTGCGATGGTATGTACAGGTTGACTTTTGCTTCCCCCTCAGCTCCCAAATGACTTTTGGTTTGCCTACAAAGGGGATTCTCAACGCCTTCATCTGCATCCCGCAATTCATCATTATTGGGGTTTCATCACTACTGTTCGCCATACTCGAACCCCATCGAACGATTGGTGCTCATACTGAACCGAAGGATTTGATCACCCAAGCAGGGACGGAAGTGAAGGATGAGCGCTCCATCACACTCATATTCATGTTTAGGTATGTCTCATCCGATGCTCACATCGCGCTACCCCTCATGATTTGAGCTTGGTTCCTTAGGTTGGCGGCAGTGGCTGGACTCGTCGCGTTTTACTTGGCGTGTAGGCTCACTCGATACCTCGGCTCAGCGGAAACCGAGTGGTCTCCGATCCGAAGTGGCCCACCACCAACAGATCACACAGAAATTGACGATAGCCCTTAGGCTACTATATCCACGCTTCTCACAGCATCTGTACAGTATACTCGCATGCTTTCCTACACGATATCCATACTGGGTTTTGAGCTCCGCTGGCACCCTTCGGGGTAATGCCTGCATTCTCCTAAACTTTATAGGCTGGCTGACATGTGCGTGCAATGATGCGGCTTGGCATGTGGGGACAACGAGCTCGAAGACCTCGTGTGGCTCGTCGGCTACGATACCGAACGCCGTTGTTTGCTTCGATCGCACGATGGCCCAATATTGTAGCTCCACCACTCCCGTCCCATAACGTATTGACGATCCCCGTCTAACAGCCACGACCCATGTGCCGACACGTCGACTGCTATCACTTAGCTATTGTTGGATAAATGAGAAGCATGGCTTGGCGAAGCTTGCACACGTTTGCCTATCTTCCAACCCCGAGAATGAAGCCAGATCTGGCTATATAAGCATAGTGCTCACTGCTCTCTGGCTCTCAGTTACAGTCCCTTCACCGACACTCAAGCATAATTCACTATGGTCTCGTTCCGCACCCTCATCGCCGCTGCTTCGGTCGCCACAGCTGCTTTGGCTGCCGTTACTCCCATCAATGAGCGCTCTCTACCCTCTGGGACCGTCACTTGTGGTTCCAACAAGTACACCTCTTCTTCGCTGACCGCTGCCATCACTGCTGCCTTGAAGGATCAAAGCTCCGGTAACCTGCCTGGTGAGTAACACTTGATTTTGTACTTGTGCCTATGTACTGAAAGCACTTGAACCCATAGACGACTATCCTCACCAGTATGCGCTAGCCCTTTGTTGCGTTCCTTCCAAGATTTAATTATTTCTAAACTAGGTACTACTCTGAAGCCTCTGAGCACATCACTCTGTACTGCTCGGGCAGTGGACCTTGGTATGAGGTGAGTCAACTCACCGTGTCCTTCCTGTTTATGATAACTCACCGTCATGCCTTCTAGTTCCCCATCCTACCCAGCGGCAAGATTTATACCTCGACATCGAGCAATTATCAGAGCCCTGGCACAGACCGGGTCATCTTCACCTCGAGCGGAACGTACTGCGCGACCGTCACCCATACTGGTGCAGCGACATACGATGGCTTCGTGGCCTGCCAGGGTGATTAGACTAGCCTCTCGTCCCTTCGACGCTCTTAGAGGCCTTGATATACTGTAGTTGACTGTATACCTAGTATCTTGTCATCAACTGGTATTATGATCCAGATGGGGTAGAGGTACTTTCATATCAGCCAGCGAGGAAGGAGGAAAGATTCTTCAGCCTAGCCGAGATTGCGACGATATCTTTATCTGGCGATGGTCGTGCTCCAGTTTAGGTTTAAGCTTGGCATAAAGTGCTATGATAAAGGATGACACAGTCAGAGATGGTGACAGACACTTTGTCACTCCCAACCCAAAGGTGGCGCGAGCGACCGGGGCTTCCATTTGCAACTCTATCACAACGTTCTCGGGATCTTATACATAGACGCGGCACCCAGCTCCACTGCTGCGATGTGCTTACTGGGCTCAAAGCAGCCGACCGTCGATTTATCAAAAATTTCACCTGCGGGCTGGCCTCACCGATATCCCGTTGCGTTCCCCACACGGCCTGCAGCCCGGTCGCTGATGGCAGGCGCCTTCGACCTCCCACTACCACCACACCAGCGCTATGGGGCTAAAAATTTGGTCTTTTTCTGCCTTGGTGGTACGTACGCTGAACTGCTGGAGGATGATGACAGGGTCTTCACACTGCTTTGGCTATCTCTAGATCTCCTGGCTGGCCCTTCGAGGCCAGTATCACTATAATAGTTTGGTTGCTCCTCCTCTCCCAGCGAGCTACTTTTCTGGCCACGAAACGAATGGAACGTGTCAAGTTGTTCGCTCAGGCCTCGCCCTGGACGGCAAAGATTCAGGACTAATGAAGTTTTGTGAGCAATGAGAATTCTGTGAAGGGTCTTCCGATGTTTAATTCTCTAGTCAACCCATCCAGGCGAAGATTCTGCTACTTGGCAAGGCAAATCGTCGACACGACTGGTGGTCAGTTGCGACGCCAATCGTCTGGTAAGCATATAGGCATCGTTTCCTCGATAAGTTTGTGACTAATGCAGTTATCGCAGAACTGGAACACTGTGATGGTACTTCTCTCTTCCCCCTACTCCGCAATTTAGTGATTCTAATCATGCCGTTCTTCGTTCACAGGGTCCACTTCGCGACCCTACTCCAAAAGGCACGCTCTGGATCTATGATTTCAAGGATGGGCAGAAACACCCACCCCAACCTCTCCTTCTTGAAGGATTCCCTGAAGAAGCCTCATTCCATCCTCTTGGCATTGATATCCTGGGAGCAACTTCAGAGGAAGGGGCGCACCTCTTTGTTGTCAATCACGCCAAGTCGTTCTCGACAGTAGAACAGTTCAAGCTCATCGAGACCACTTCGGGATCCCCACGCGCCGTCTACCTTCGTACTTGGGCCCATCCTTCCTCCATTCACGCCCCTAATGCTATTGTCGCCCTCTCGCCGACTGCATTCTACGTGACTAATGATCACTATTTCACTCGCCGACTCCCTTCACCATGGGGGAAATTCGTTCCTTTGATCGAGACGCTCTTCGCAATTCCATTGGGGTGGGTGGATCTTGTGGAATTGGTTGCGGATGACGACGTCACTGCCGTGAGTGCTCGCCAGAGCCCGCAAATCCGATCACGCCGTATTGTTAGTGGCATCCCATTTGCCAATGGCATGTCCATGTCCCATGATGGCCGCGAAGTCGCAGTGGTATCAACCACCCAAACTGCAGTGCGCTTCTATGATCGTGACGCGATCTCGAATGCTCTCACATTCCGCGACGAGGTTCTCCTCCCCTTCAACGGGGACAACATCGCGTACGATGAATCTCCTGGAGGCAGCCATAGTGTTATTGTCGCAGGCCATCCCCATTTCCCCACCCTGGTAAAATTAGCAGCTGGGAAGACGACCGTCTCCCCAAGCTGGGTTGTCGAGATTACACCAAAGGGTGATGCCACATATGCTGACGACGATGGTAAAGCGCCATACCCGGTGTACCGACGCGTAGGCAAGGCAAAGAACTATTCTAGTCGCACATTATACCAAAGCAGTGGGGAGGATTTCCCTTCGTCGACTCACGGACTCCGCTATGGTGAACACATCTTCATCACTGGATTGTATGGAGAAGGTTTGCTACATTGCTCCGAATAATTTCCAGCTTAAAGCTACCAGGGAATTCTTGTTAGAACCTATGATATAAGCACTAATATAATACTGTTTTGTTCAGCTTCCCAGCTGATGGCACCGCTATTTCTTGCAGGCCGCGTGTCAACGTGGGGTGGTATGCAACTCTTTTTCTCTCTCGCCCTACACGAAAGTCTGGCCCCCTTCCCAATAACCAGCTCCACCTGTTCTCCTTCCAGAATGTTCGTCCTCTGCGCAAAGACATCACGCATTCAAGCAGATGCGGAGACGTGGAGAGTTCGATGTCCAATTTTCGCGCTTCCATACTTCGCTATTTATCTACTCCACAACAACGGAACAACGATACGAGCTTTCTCTTTCCATCGTCGAAGCTCCCACGTGCAGAGATTGTAGGGCTTGCAGCTCCGCCGCTGCAAATCTGAGTGTGCTGCTCACCTGAGAGTGACTCTGGGCAGATTTCCACGGTGCTCCCCAGCGACTTACCCCTCCCCCATCCTCCTACCACCACTGCGCTACGTTTGAAGCACACCTGATCTTGCTATGGGGTTCAAAAGATGGACACTATCTGCTACTGTGGTGAGTCACGTCTCTCAATGCTGAGTCACTGGAGTGTGGGGATTGAATTATTACCTTTCCCAGGCCGTGTGGTTAGCTCTGCGAGCCCAGTACTATTATAATTTCGCTGTTCTCCCTCCACTCCCTCACGGGTACTATGCTGGGGAAGAAACGAATGGGACGTGCAGTGTTGTTCGTGGGGTAGCCGTCTCAGAGAACGCAACAATGCCAATGAAATTCTGTGAGTAGAGTGACGGTTTCTCGCAGCGATACGCATCTCTTATTATTTCATGGCCCCAAAGGTGAGGATGCAGTGACCTGGAAAGGCAAAACTTTAACGAGACTGGTGATTAGTTGCGACCCCAATCGTCAGGTGAGTGAAAAATATCGGTCAATGTCCATATCTGACCGATCGATTTTATCAGAACTGGAATACTGTCATGGTGAGAAGACGCCTTTCTCCTTCAATATATTTCTCCATCTAATACAGTCTTTCGACGCTAGGGACCGCTTCGAGACCCTACTCCACGCGGTGTGCTGTGGATCTATGATTTTGGCAACAAATACCATCCTGCTCCACACCCTCTACCTCTCGAGGGCTTCCCTCACGATGCTTCCTTCCATCCTCTTGGTATCGACGTTCTAGGGGCTACTCCGGAGGAACCTGCCCATCTATTCGTTGTCAACCATGGCAAGGCATTCTCGACCGTGGAGCAGTTCAAGCTTGTGGACGACCCTCGCACTCCAAAAGCGATTTACGTCAGGACATGGGCTCATCCATCCTCGCTGAATGCTCCAAACTCGATCGTTCCCCTTTCGCCGACCGCATTCTACGTGACAAATGATCATTATTTCACTCGTCGCCTGCCCTCACCGTGGGGCAAATTTGTCCCTCTGATAGAAACGCTTTTTGCTGTCCCACTCGGTTGGGTTGATCTCGTCGAGTGGAACGAGGACGCTGGATTGGCCGTGGCGCTGGAAGACGCGTCTGATCGCAAGAGCCCACAGATACGAACCCGGCGTATTGTCAGCGGGATCCCGTTCGCCAACGGCATCTCGATGTCCCATGATGGCCGTGAAGTTGCGATCGTGTCCACGACCCAGAGTGCAGCGCAATTCTATGATCGAGATCCAAGCTCGAACGAACTCAAATACCGCGATGCGGTTTTGGTGCCTTTCAATGCGGATAACATCGCGTACGATGAGTCCGAAGGGAGACATGGAGATATAGGGCGTACAGTCATCGTAGCGGGCCATCCACATTTCGCGACACTCGTCAAGATGGCAGCTGGGAAGACATCAGTCTCGCCAAGCTGGGTCCTCGAGATCGCTCCCAAGAGCAGTGAGATTGCTAATGATGTCCACGTCGACGAAGATGGAAAAGCACCATACCCAGTGTATCGTCGTGTTGGGAAGGCGAAGAACTATTCTATCCGCACGCTGTATCAAAGCAGTGGCGAACATTTCCCTTCATCGACCCATGGTGTTCGTTATGGCGATAATTTTTTCGTTACTGGCTTATATGGAGATGGTATACTGCATTGTTCCGGGTAGTTAGCACTTCTCACATCGAGCAGGCATTCGCACCGATTTGACTTACGATAGAGTTTCCCACGATGGCACACTGCAGGCATGCTGTGCCAATCATTCCGTCTCCCATGACGGGCTTGTCCACCTTGCCAGGGTCTGACTGCTAGGACTCGTCCTGCTTCCTCGTGGGGTGCCCCCCAGTGTTTCATATTGTCCACTCCTCTGCGTCACTCTGTACAACCCCAAGAATGACATTCACTCACGACAGTCCTCGCGACGAAGCGACAGACCCATCAAAAGAAGGTGATGAACTACGTGAAATATGGAAGGAAGGGCTGTCAGCTTTTAGGTCTTCATCAAAACAAAGCTTGGATGATATGCCTTTCTATGAGAAGCTCAGAGAAGACGTGTCGATTGAGGGCATCGAGGAGGCGCTAGAAGGATGTGGTATTGCTCTCAAGAATTTCCGCAAGAAAGGTCAGACCATTCGTAACGCGCTAAAACCGCTTCTTGGACTCTTGAAGGCGATCATCGATCCGATCGGGGAGTTGGTGGCTACAGTGAGGTCTCTCCCGAACCTGACCAGTCGAGGCTCGTTTTGACGATTTCGTTTCAGTTCGGTATCCCAGGTGGCAAAGCAATATTTGTAGCAGTTGCTCGCTTGTTACAGGTGAGCATCATCTTCGCTTTCTGCAAATATTATTTACATTAGCGACCTGTTGCAGGCCGTGGATGGAGTGACTCAGAAGTACAACGATTTGACTCTTGTCCTCCTCAGCCTCCACCAAATTCTGGGCCGTCTTGAAATCCTGCTCCATGCCAAAGCTGTCACACATAGTCTCCGCAAGCTCTATGTCCAAACTCTTACCCAAGTTCTTGTTATTATGGGGCTTTACATCAATTACTGTGACACTACTCGCCGATCCTCTTCTTGGCGGAATAAAACAAAGGCTGTCTTCGTCCGTCTCGGCAAGTAGGATTCTGCATTGATTAAAGTAGTTGCCGTTGATTGTACTTCAGGAGACCTCTCTACCTCCATTTCTGGTGACACAACCGTACAAGACGCGATCAAGCGGCTGGACCAGCTACTAAATGTCACTCAACTGACTACAATCACAGAGACGCTTGCCGTTGCCACAAAGGGTACGTAGTGAAACGAACACGTATGATAAAAGTCGTGTGAGCATCTACTCTCATATTCAAATGTTATTCCTTCCTCTTAGGCCATCGAGAATTGAAATCATTGGCTGATGAGCATCGAAAAATGATTACTCAGCAAAGTATGATCCTCTTATCCTCCGTATTTGGTGGTCTACTGACAGACGAAGCAAGAACGAAAGGATGATCGTATATGGCTTGCCCCTTCAAATCCCCATCCTTACCAAGAAGAACGACTCAAGCAAGGGGCAACAGTGGCAGATCACGCGCAGTGGTTTCTGGACCACGAGTCATTCCAAAAATGGCTTGAGACCCCCTGCGGCTTTTTTTGGGTCTCAGCTAGTGGTGAGTAAGCTTTTACTCTACCACTCCTGCGGACAATAATTTGTTTGTCTAGCCGGAGTCGGCAAGAGCGTCTTGTGGTAGGATTCAAAGTTGACTCGCTAGACCGACTCCAGCTCACCCATTCCTCACAGTTCCGAAGTGGTCAAGTGCCTCCAAAAGAAAGACTTCGCCTCTCCTACAGCCTTGGCCTTCTTCTACTTCGATTATAAAGTTTCCCATCCTCAAATCTTCAAGAAATTTCTCGCGTCTATTGTCGACGGCTTCAGCCAGACTTCATTGGCGTGCCGAAAGATCCTAAAATCTTTTGAGAAGAAAACTCTCAATGCAGGAGAGAGCGAACTGATATCTTTGTTTCATTCGATGCTGGACGTTTCTGGATCAAAGTTCCTTGTCATCGATGCTCTTGATGAGTGTGAAGTAAGCGAACGTACAAACTCTCTACTTCCATTTCTTCGAAACCTCAAGATCAAACCATCCGGGCGCGGATATGACCTTCGAGTCTTCGTGACCAGTCGCCCTGAGCCAGATATCCAACAAATTCTCGATCCTATCCAAGGAGAGGACATGAGTCTGGTCACTCATCGCATTCGCCTGGGAGAGCGAGAAGAGCATCGCGCAACTCTCGCAGCCTACATTGAAGCCGAATTGGGAAGTCCTAGGTTCAAAGATTTGGGATGGTCTGACGATACTCGAGCACATGTGAAAAAGGAACTGCTCGTGAAGTCAAACTCTATGTATGTATTCGTTAACCTTGACTTGCCTCTTCTTTCCTCATGTGCTCCGGCGGCCAGGTTTCTGTGGGTGTATCTTCAACTTCAAGAGCTTGGCCAGTGTACAGCACACGAAGCACGTCAAATGCTGACAACATTGCCAACCTCTCTTGATCATACATATGCACGGATTCTCAACAAAATTGCTCCAAGACGTCGTCATACGGTCCAGGCGGTTCTTGAATGCATTGTTGCGGCGCCACGGCCTTTTACAGTTAACGAGATCCAGGAAATATTTCTGCTGGAGCTGAATGCTATCCCTGATAGACCTCCATATCTCCCTGTATCCGAGCATTCTGCCGAAGGAACTTCAGATGTCCATAGTGCCAACCTTTTCAAACTCCTCCCCGGGTTACTCACAATTGAAAATGATAAGGAGGTCCACTTCATCCATTTCACCGTTCAGGAGTATCTCCTTTCGGGTATTTCGGACCATGTCCGGGGCTCAGCTCTCCAAAGCCTCGATGAAGCACTTTCTGCTTCAATGCTGAGATCGTTCGGTACATCTCATGAAAAAGCTAATGCTGCACTGCTGCTCGTTTGTTTGAGCGTATTCGAGACGGCTGCTGTTTCAAAGTTTCCGAACCTCGTAGAGTACGCTATAGGGGCATGGTTCATTCATGCGAAACTCGCTTTACCCTGTTACGCCTCCATTGCGCCAGCACTTGCTCACTTTCTCAACCCTGAATCTGGTCCATTTAAAGCTTGGGTACAGCGCTACTATGAAGAGAATCCCATCCAGAATTTGGATCATCCGTTGCACTGGGCAGTTCGTATCGGCTCTGTGGATGAGGTGAGGCGTCTCCTCAACCAGGCGCAACGAAAAGGCGTAGAGATAGGCAATGTCCTGGATGCAATTAGGTGGACTCCTATTTGCTATGCGGCTTGTGCTGGTGATACAGAAATCCTATCCACCCTCATCGAGACGAATGATTCCTGGACTACTGATCATGTTGGCCCAGCATCTCGGCGTTTCACACTCATGCACCTGCTCACCCCTAACTGGACCTCTCGCTATCCCTATCACAGGTATATGGTATTGGATACCCAACCACCACACTCGGAGGCGAGAATCACGAAGAGAATAAAACACCCCTGGCCCCTCAACATTTACTGGAAAGAGAAGCCGCATTACCTTGAGGTCCTGCGCCTTCTTTGTGATGCTGCCAGCCCTGCGAGTCTCTTCGCAGGGGATGCGGAAGGCTTCTCTCCCTTGGAACTCCTTCTTGAAAGCATACCAGACATGGAAGTCGTCAAGCTGTTCCTCGAAAAAGGTGCCGACCCAAGGACATGGACCAGAGAGCGCCAAGGCGTTGCGCACGCTGCAGCAAGATCCGATGCTAGCGCATCAATGATTCAGAGCCTTGTCAATGAGCACGGCATCGATATCCATATGGTGGATGTGGACGGTTTCACGCCCTTGCATGCCGCCGTTGAAGGCTTTGCAGGACCGGAATGTGTCCGAGCTTTTCTGGATTTGGGGGCAAATCCGAACGTACGTGATAATGATGGGATGGGAACTCTTGACCTCGCTCGGATTCGGCTTCTTGACGCACCCAGATTTTCCGAGTGGGGGGCTGATGACTTAACCGTGGCGCAGGAAGTCTATAACGTTCTTGAGCAAAGGGGTGCAAAACTATTTGCAGAGGCTCCAGGTACAACCATCAACTCCTATGATGTGAGTGTAGTGAGCAGTAATTTTCTAAGGGCGAGAGAACGACTGGATAGTGGCGGTGCTTGGGGTGATAATCAGTAACTGTAACTTAATGCACACTCTTCCTTCCCGTTTGAACCGGCAAAGTAGGCACAAAATTGGTATTTTGTACCAGCTACACGACGTGTGGAACAGGGTGAATTCAGGGAGAGCGAGAAAACACGAGAAGAATGTTGGAAAACCTGGCTACAGGCCGCACACACGATGGAAGTCCGAACTATGGAATATAACTACGAACGAGTAAACATATGTACACAATGCATCGAGCTTATATTCTAACAAAGAAATGCAAAGCGATTCCCATAATGACAAGTGCAAGAACACAATAGAGAGGAAAGTAAGGAACAAAAAAATAATATATATGTCTGATGGAACGACACGAGTGGAATGGTAAGGAGCGTAAGTTTCGAGTGAGAGATCCGCAATAGGAGAAAAGAGGAAGAGGTACAAAACGAGCATTTTGGCAAGTGGAGGGAGGCGAGGGTAGGTCGGTGGTGGCTTGGTTGTGTGATGGGGGAGACGAGCTGCTGTATCTGGGTCCGTGTGTGAGAGGATGGGAAGTGCGGACCCGGAGACGACCTCAAGGCAACCCTGTGAAGTATGCAAGGAGCTTTTGGGAATGGATGTGCCCAAAGCAGTGATGAGGTTCCATCCGCTGACTGCCGTGAAGCCCTTGGTCTCACAGCCCCGGTTGCTTCCACACGTGATATGGCGAGTTATGCCTGATTCGCGCACAGCGCGCAGGTCAATGAAACTAGCAGGCTTCGTACCCATAGTGTAACGCTTGTTGTTGATGAGCATGAATAAGAAGCAACAATTGGTGCAGAGGTAGAGGTGCCATAAATCAGGCTGAATTTTTCCGTCAACAGCGACGATGTAGTTAACATTGTTCTGTTGGGGTATTCGCAAGTCTTCCCAGAGCGATTGTACTGCAGGGAAGTATACAAGGGCTTGTTCTCGGCAAAGTAGTTCCCGAAGGTCGTGCTCTGGTAAGTGGATATGGTGAGGTCGTTCGGGAAACCACCATCCGAGTAGATGATCTTGTTGGAAGCAACCGTCTTGCCAGGGTAGACTTCAGTTGCGCCGACAGAGAGGATGTAGGGGCAGGTCGATCTGAACGCAGGGTTGAATTATGATACGAATAGAGTGGATAATAATTTGTAAATACACGGAGAGGCGAGGGACAAATATACTCACCCTCGTTTCAGAGGACGAAGGCTGGCCAATCTTCACATCAATGCATTGACCACCATCGCCAGCAACACCATAATCACCGCTCGAGGAGGCGAGGGTGACACTCATAAGAGTCAACTTCATGTACTCGTTACACTGTCTCTTCTCGCGCGCGAAACTCAGATCAACCTCGTTCGAACCATAGGAAGTGGAACGACCTTGGGCAGAGCATTCTTGTGGACACCGAACGAGTTACCCTTGTGGCCTCCAGGGTACGAATCAGGGTACGATGGGTTTTGGTTCGGATCCCCGCCAGCGCAATACGACGATTCGAGAACAGTGAGGGAGGTGTTGAACGATGCGCCAATGATGGTGTCAACGGTCTGGCATAAGTTGACTGCCTAGTTCGGGCCAACGATCGCCATGGCGTTTCTAGGGTCGAGATTGCTCTCGCCGTTATTGTCAAAGGCCTGGTCACCTGAGTCGATCACAAGCACGCCACATCGATGGAGGTGTTGACGGGACGCTTGCTAGCAAGAGTGGGTGCGTACGTCTTGAAGAACATGCTAAGATCCCTAGTGAGGTAGGACCGAGGAGTGTACTTGACGACACCAAGGCCATTTGGCTGGCTTTTGGTGGGGGGTGTAGTTGATACTATACAGAACACCGAGGCACGGAGTGATTGCGCTGTCCCAGTTTGTGGTGCCAGCAGCAGCGTGAGTAGCCAGGGATGCGAGGTCAGCACCGAGCTCGGGGGTGACGATTGAGCCACTAGTTAGGACAGTATCGGCAGTGCAGCCAGAACGCTTAGCATCCCAAGACTTGGGAACATGGATGTCTAAGTTGGTGGTGGGGGTGATGAAACTGACGTGGTAGGCGATCGAGAAGGGAACGGAATACGAAATGCAGGCGATATATGGTGTGCTTGAAGGGCCGTGGTCGTAGAGCTCGTAGGTAGTTCTCACTGTGAGTTGGGGAATTAGGGTCGAGTTTCATTGTGGGTAGGATGGCGATGATGGCCGTAAGCGGTTGGCGTAGGGTGGCGCGCGGGCGACTGAAGAATTCGGCGAGGGATTAGCACTCAGTGGCAGCTGTATGTAGGGAAGGATGGCACTCACGAAGGTCTTCAGCATGAGAGACGGGCATGGTGACGGTGATGACGCCCTTGAGGTGGTCGTGGTTGGCCTTTCGTGAGATATCAAGTGGGCGTAGGCGAGCCCGGTGAGACGGCCTCGTCGGATAAAACGAACACCCGGCGCGGCGTCAGGAGGATCCCGTTCGCAAACGGCATGCCGATGTCCCATGACGGCCTTGCAGTCGCGATCGTGTCCTTGGCTCAGAGTAAGCACAGTTCTCCAACTTTGATCCAGGCTCGAACGACCTCGCGTTCCGCGATGCGGTTTAGGTGGCATTCAGCGTGGATAAAATCACGTATGAGGGGTCTAAAGGTCCAGAAGGAGGACATGCAAATGCAGGGCGTAGCGTCATCGTGCCGGGTTATCTCCATTTCGCGACTCTCGTCAACATGGCAGCTGAGAAGACCTCAGTCTATCCAAGCTAGTTTCTCGAAGTCTCTCTCATTCTTTAGGACGATCAGCTTTTCGTTGCTGGTTTGTACGGAGATGGGATGCTGCTTCAGAATCAGCCAGGCTCAATTTGAAATGTACGGAAGGAATTTATTCGGAGCCGGACTTCCCCACGAAGACACGCTGCCAACATGCTGTGCCAATTCCTCTATACGGGATGAAGTGTCTACCTATTTCAATAAGGCTGGAGTGATAGAAATACACCGACTCCACGGCCCGCGCTGCCTCCCCACCTTTGCGGACTGTGCTCTCCTCTTTGTCTTTCTACTAAACTTACTTCCTACGGTACAACTCAAGAATGGCATCTGCTCATGACACCGATCAAGATAGTCATAGTGACAATGCAGCAGACCTGTCGAAAGAGGACACTGAACTATGCGAGATATGGAGGGAAGGGGTGTCAGCTTTCGAGGCTTCATCCAAGCGAACGTTGGACGATATGCCTTTCTACAAGAAGCTTGGAGAAGACGTGTCAGTTGAGAATATTGAGGAGGCGCTGAAAGGTTGTGGCACCGCTCTTGAAAACTTCCGTAAGAAAGGCCAAACCGTTCGTGACGCGTTAAAACCACTTCTCGGACTATTGAAGGCGATCGTCGATCCGATCGGGGAGCTGGCGTCTGCAGTGAGAGTTTCTTCCAAACATCACTGGGCGAGAGTCGTTTCAACAATTTCGTTTTAGATCGGTATCCCTGGCGGCAAAGCAGTATTTGCCGCAATCGCTCGTTTGTTACAGGTTATTATCACCCTCGCTCTCTTCAGAGATAACACAGTTGACAATTTGTTGCAGGCAGTTGATGGAGTGACCCAGAAATACAATGATTTGACTCGTGTCCTCCTCAGTCTTCATCATATTCTTGGCCGTCTGAAAGAACTCCTCGATGCGAAAGCCGTCACACTCAGTCTCCGCAAGCTCTATGTCCAAACTCTCACTCAGGTCCTTGTTATCATGGGGCTATACATCAAGTACTGCGACACTACATGCCAGCCCTTTTCTCGTCGAGCTAAAATAAAGGCTCTTTTCATCCGTCTCGGTGGGTCGAATCCTATTATGATTGAAGTGACTATTGTTAAATCTACTCAAGGAGATCTGTCGGCCTCTGTATGTGGTGATACAGCCGTTCAAGACGCGATCCAGAAGCTTGATCAGTTGCTCAATACGATTCAACTCAGCGAGATCACCAAGACGCTCGCCGTTGTCACAGACACGCACGCCGTTGCCACAAAGAGTACGTGATGAAATGGATAGATATGATATAGCTCACCTGCGTGTCTACTCCCTTATTCAACATTATTCTCACCCCCCAGTTCACACCAGAGTGGAATCACAGGCTAATGGGCAACAAAAGATAATTGTGATGATGGGTGAACAGAGTATGGTCCTGTGATCTGCTGCTTTTGGAATAATTTCTGACAAATGAAGCAAGAACGGAAGGATGATCTTGCATGGCTTGCCCCCTTAAATCCGCATCCTTATCAAGAAGAACGACTCAAGCAAGGGTTAAAAGTGACAGATCATGCGAAATGGTTTCTTGAACACGACTCATTCCAACAATGGCTTAATTCCTCGTACGGCTTCTTTTGGGTCTCAGCCAGTGGTGAGCAATTTATCTCTTCATATCACGTCTTCTGCCGAAAATAATCCCGTGATTCAAGCTGGAGTCGGCAAGAGCGTCTTGTGGTAAGATGCACGTCTGACTTGTCAAAGCGACTTTGGCTCACCCATTCTTCACAGTTCTGAAGTAGTCAAGTACCTCCAAAAGTTCACCTCTCGCACCGCGTTGGCATTCTTCTACTTCGACTACAAGGTTTCCCATTCTCAAACCTTCAAGAAATTCCTCTCATCTATTGTCGATGGCTTCAGTAAGACTTCTTCAGAGTGCCGAAAGATCTTGGAGTCTTTTGAGAAGAAAAATCCGAACGCGGGAGAAAGTGAACTAAATTCATTGTTTGATTCAATGCTAGACACTTCTGGACCAAAATTTCTCGTTATTGATGCTCTTGATGAATGCGAGGTCAATGAACGCGCAAATTCTCTCCTTCCATTTCTTCAAACCCTCGGAATCAGAGCCGTTGAGCGTGGACACGACTTTCGGGTCTTTGTGACCAGCCGGCCTGAGCCAGACATCCAAAGCATCCTTGATCCCATCCAAGGGCAGGACGCGAGTGTGGTCACTCATCGTATCCAACTGGGGAAGCGAGAGGAGCACCGCGCAACACTCGCAGCCTACATTGAAGCTGAACTGGGAAGTCCCAGATTCAAGGATCTAGGGTGGTCTGACGACACTCGAGCGCATGTGAAGAAGGAACTCCTTGTAAAGTCAGACTCTATGCATGTATTCTGCATCTTTCGGCTCATCTCTTGTATCTTAATGAGTTTCGACCTTCAGGTTTCTATGGGTGTATCTTCAGCTTCAAGAGCTCGGGCAGTGTTCAGGACACGAGGCTCGCCAGATGCTAACAACGCTACCAACCTCCCTTGATCATACGTATGCTCGGATCTTGGACAAAATTGCTCCCAGACGTCGTCGGACAGTTCATGCGGTGCTGGAATGTATTATTGCGGCGTCAAGACCACTTACGGTCAACGAGATCCAGGAGATATTTCTGCTAGAGTTGGACACTATTCCTTGTCAGCCGCCGTATCTCCCTATCTCAGATCATTCCGACGAAGCGCACAGTGCTAACATTTTCAAACTCCTCCCTGGACTATTCAAGATTGAGAATGGACCCCGGCGTCGAAGGTATCGAGAAGAGGTCCACTTCATCCATTTTACGGTGCAAGAGTATCTCCTTTCACATATATCGGACCCAGTCCCAAGTGCTCTCCAAAGCTCCGGCGAAGCCCTCTCTGCTTCCATGCTCACGTATTTTCGCACTTCGCATGAAAAAGCAAATGCCACATTACTGCTCGTTTCTTTGAGTGTATTTGAGGCAGCTGTTGCGTCAAAGTTCCCAAACCTCGAAGAGTACGCCAAACGATCATGGTTCATCCATGCCAAATCCGCTTTGCCATGTTATCCCTCCATTGCGCCAGCATTTGCTCACTTTCTTAACCCAGAATCTCGTTCATTCAATGCTTGGGTAAAAGGTCGCTGTGGGGGAGGCCATATCGATAACTTGGATCACCCGTTGCATTGGGCGGTTCATATCGGCTCTGTGGATGAGGTGAGACGTCTCCTCAATCAGGCGCAACGAAAGGGTGTACGAATAGGTAAGTTATTAGACACAATTAGGTGGACGCCTATTTGCTATGCAGCTTGTGCGGGGGACATCCAAGTTCTTTCTGCACTCGTTAGCGATTCCTGGGCGGATGCAGTGGGAGCCTCCACCTTTAAAAACCTTCTTGAGGAGCTTGGCCCAGACATGGCAATCGTCAAGCTGTTCCTCGAAAAAGGTGCGGACCCGGAGACAAGGTCTTGGAGCGGCGCATGCGTGGCCCATGCTGCAGCGTACTCTAATGCCAGCGCATCGATGATTCGAAGCCTCGTCGATGAGCACGACATTGATGTGAATGTCTTTGATCAGTTTGGGCGCACACCGTTACATATCGCCGTTCACTTCTGGGCAGGACCGGAATGTGTACGAGCGTTTCTGGACGCGGGCGCAGATCCGAACCTTTGTGATGATTTCGGGTTGGGACCCCTCGATTACGCTCGAGAGGAGTTGAGTCCGGGTCTGTGGGGTTGGGACAAATCGGTGAAAGCACAAGAGATCTACAATATTCTTGAGCAACGGGGTGCAAAGCTATTTATGGAGATTTCAGCGACAAACGTTGACTCCGTTGACGACTCAGAGCGTAGTAACATGATATAAACTAGGCTTCACCACGCGTAGAGCCGTATTGCTTCTGGTGAACCAATTATCCACCCTATTCCTCCCATATCAGACTTGCAAAGTAGGCACAAACTTGGTATTTTGTACTACCTAACTAACGTGTGATGAACGAGGTAGATGCAGGAGGGAAGCGAGCAAATACGAGAAGAAACGCAAAGCGACTCCCGAAATGACAAGTGCAAGAACACAATAGAGAGGGAGAGTAAAGAAAAAGTATATATTGTCCGATAAAAGCAACGCAAGCGAGTGCGTGTAGTAAGGAGCGTGGTTTTCGAGTGAGAGATTCACAATAGTAAAAAAACGAGCAAGAGGTACAGAAAATTGGTAAGTGGTGGAGCGAGGGAGAGAATAAATTAGTGTGTGTGATGAGACGAAGTTGCTGTGCGTGCGTGCGTGTGTGTGAGGGCAGATGCGAAGACGACCAAAGACAAAAAGCGAACAAGGAATAAGAAGCGATCGAGCAAGCGAACAGGCAAGAAAATGCCCAAGAGGGAGGGGGGAGACGCGAGCTCAAGGCAGCTTGGTGAAGTACGCCATCAGCTTTTGGAAGTTGGGCGTGCCCAACCCAGTCACGGGGTCCCATCCGCTGACGGCCGTAAAGCCCTTGGTCTTGCAGCCCTGGTTACCACCATAGGTGATATCGTGGAACATGCCCGGGTTCGAGTACAGCGCAGGGTTAATGAACCCAATAGGCTTCTTGCCCATGGTGAAACGCTTGTTGTTGATGAGCGTGAGCATAGCACCAACGACGGGCGCAGAGGCGGACGTTCCGTAGATCAGACTGAATTTGCCATCAACGGCGACGGCGTAGTTAACACCGTTTGCGCTGATATCGGGGTACCCGCGTGCCTTCTGTGAGTCGTTGTAAATCGGCGCCTTGTACGAGGGCTTGTGGTTCTTGTAGTAGTTCTTGACGGCGGTGCTCTGGTACGTGGGCATCGAGAAGACGTTGGAGAAGCCACCGCCCGAGTAGATGACCTTGTTGGAAGCACCTTCTGGGTCGGTGACCTTCTTGCCAGGGTAGACTTCAGTGGCGCCGACAGAGAGGATGTAGGGGCAGGTCGATGGGAAAGCGGGGTTGAACTGGTTGAGATGGACAAGAGGGTTAGTAGTTGTAAATAGCAGGACTCATGAAACGAAGAAAATTACTCACCCTCGTGCCAGAGGACGAAGGCTGGCCAGAGTTATCGAGGCACAAACCACCGTTGCCAGCGACACCATAATCACCACTCGAGAAGACGAAAGTGACACCCATGAGGCCCAACTTCATGTACTCATTGCATTGCCTCTTCTCATACGCAGGGCTCAGGTCGGCCTCGTTGTAGCCGTACGAGGTAGAGACAACCTTGGGAAGAGCGTTCTTGTATACACCACACGAGTTACCCTTGTAGCCACCGGGCTGGGTATCAGGGTACGCCGGGTCCTGGTTGGGGTCACCACCAGCGCAGTACGACGAATCGAGGGCAGTGAGGAAGGTGTTGAACGAGGCGCCAATGATGGGATCACCAGTTTGGTACAGGTTCACTTTCTGGGCCGGGCCGACGAGAGCCATGCCGTACTCGAGGTCAAGATCGCTCTCGCCGTTGTTGTCGAAGCTCTGGTCACCCGAGTCGATCACGAGCACGCCACCGTCAATGGACGTGTTGACGGGGCGCTGGTGGACAAGGGAAGGCGCATAGGTCCCGAAGAACTTGTCAAGATCGCCTGGGAGGTACGACTGAGGAGTGTACTCGACGATACCGTATCCGTTTGGCTGGTTCTTTGTGGGAGTGTAGTTGATGCCGTACAGAGCACGCAGGCATGCAGGGGTAATCGCACTGTCACACGTGGTGGTACCAGCAGCATCGTGGGTGGCAAGGGAAGAGAGGTCAGCACCAAGCTTGGGGGTGATGTGCGAGCCGTCGCCCGGGTGGAGACTGGAAGTGGGGCCGGCACGCTTGTCCTTCTTAGAGTTACGAACGTGGATATCGAAATCAGTGGTGGGAGTAATGAAGTCGATGTGGTGGGCGATCGAGGAGGGGACGGAGTACGAGGAGCAGGCAATGTGTGGAGTGCCTGAAGGGCCGTGCTCGTAGAGCTCGTAAGTAGTTTTGACTGCACGTCAGGGAATTAGCGCAAATTGTGGTGGGACGGAGATGATGGTCGTAAAGCGGCAAGCGTGGTGGCGCGCGCGGGGGACAGGAGAATTCGAAGAGTGATTAGCGCTCAGTCGAAGGTGTATGCAGGAAGGGACTGCACTTACGGAGGTCTTCAGCATGAGAGACGGGCATCTTGACGGTGACGGCACCCTTGAAGTGGTCATAGTTGGCCTTTCGGGAGACCTCGAAGCCGGCGTCGGAGAGCCAGGCGAGGACATCATCGACAGCATCGTCGGACGGGGCAAACTGGAAAAAGGGGCAGAAATTGGATACACAGGAGTTAGTTTCTCTTTTTCGTTTTCACATCCTCATTCATGGCCAGGAGGTTGGGTTGGAAAGCTGTGCCAAGCAAAAGGCACGACAACCGCCCCTCGATGTGCAATTCATCTTGCCATTTTTGGCAACAAGTTGAAATTGAATGAAAGGGACACTCACCAGGTCTGCAATCTCCTCGGGGGTCAAGTGCTGGCTGTAGTTGGGGCTCTCAGGATGGGAGATATCCATGAGACGGTCATGAGCCTTGTCAATGTTGTTTTGGACAAGGTTGATGCGGACGGGTAGGACGAGGTCGCCAAAGCCGGCGGCCTGACGCCTGTCGTGAGCCGACGTCGCGTGCTCGGGAGCGGCGCGAGGCGCCCAGTGAGGAGGGAGGAGCGATCGCTCGGTGTGGACAGTGTAGTCGTCGAATCGCTTCACATGGCCTTGTTGTTTAGATGGGACAGCGAGGACTGCTGTTGTGGCGGCAAGAGCGCTCACGGCGCTCGTGAGCAGGGTAGAAGCGCGCATTTAGAGAGAATCGGGTCGCGAGGCCGAATACAACGAAGGATCGGAGAACGCGAAGGAAGAGACAAGCACGAAAAGAGGAAGAAGGGACGAAGAAGAAGAGAGGGAGGTCGTGAGGGGGATGGAGGGAAAGAATGAGTATGGGTCCTTATTGACTGGCCCTTGATATTTGAACGAACGTTGTGCCACCGGGTGACTGAGTGTGACTCCTTCCTTTTTGCCAAGAGTGATTGATGTGCACCGCATTCTGTCGCGAGACATCAAACAGGCGACGGAGACATGTAATATCTCAAATTCACCACCACCCCCATGCGTTCATCTACACTGGCGTGACAAATGTGGGTTTCTCGCCAAGAAGCATCGTCTAGCTTGTTGCTCTCGGCATTGCGCTTGTGAGGCACAAAAATGATATCCAACAACGGCGAATGTGATACTCTCCACTCCCCCAGACACGAGCGTGTCATCAAAGGGGGTCTGATCAGGAGCTCCGGGGGATGCACCGCCTATATTGTCGGCTTTCACGAGAATTTTTTGTATGCGCCACCCCTCGTTCACAAATCGTCGCACGAGGCTGTGCCTAGCGCCGACCTCGATGATCATCTGAATCGTGGTGTCGGTGATCCCCAATCAATTCATACGTAAAAATTATGGTGTGTCCTACCGGTCATTTATTTGAATGCAGCGCCACGATCAGCCAATTTGATTCCCATCAACACACCATGGCTCATCCGTCGTCGCCCCCGGCTGATGTTTGGCTTCGCGACGCGCATCATCATCATCACCGTCCCATGGGGAAAAGAACCATCCTTCGCCCTTCGAGTCACATTGTCCTCGCGTCGTTCGCCATCGGTACATGTGGTCCACCCTCGCTTGATTTTTAGCCTCGACAAGAACAAAAAAAACCATGGGGTGTGTGCTATTCGTAATTCCTGCCAGTGGGCATAGGAACCTGATGGACGCGTGTTTGAAACGGCAGCTTCTCAGTCTTCTCTTCGTGTCCCCTCTCCTCTCGCCGATTCTCACGCCTCCACACCTGAAACGTCCTTAACCGCGTCCCAATGTGGTCATCTCGTATGCTAGCGGTGATTCAAACCAAGCGCCGTCATATGGCAGGACAAAATGTTTCCTTGGCACGCCTTCATAGAAAGTTGACACATGTCCACTAGTGCGCTGGCACATGCATAACCTACCCGTCTCTTGGCAGAGTCGCATTCCATAACATGAATAAGCAAAATAAAAAATAAAGGAGAAAGAAGCTTGCGCTCGCTCGGCAGGCGATGTCCCTATTCCTCCTACTATTATTGGTATTACTATACCAATATGTCTATCCGGTCTCAGGCACGTCTCCTCCTTTATTCTCGAACACGAACCTCCTCTTTCTTTCTTTCTTTAGAGGAGATACCTTGACCTCCCCGGCCCAAATCCCATATCCAAAAAACGTGCCGATCCCGCCCCAGCTCGCTCCACTGCCGCACACGGCGACGGCTCCTTCCTCGCTTCATCATCCTTGCACAGAGCGTCCTCTATGATCTGCATCATCTCAAGCACCTTCTCGTCTTCGTGGATCCGCCCGACGACCTGTATACCAACGGGGAGGCCGGCCATCGTTTCGGGGTCGTATATCGCACGGGCGGCGCCCTTGGGCGCGTAGAGCCCCGATTCCCAGATCTTGGACCCGTGCGGCCCAGATTCGAACGGCGGGTAGCGGGTGGACTCGGAATCGTTCTTGTTGTCGAGCATGGACTTGTGTTCGGATGGTTTCGCGAGGGGATTTTTCAGTGGGGAACCTTTGAGCCATTCGTCGGAGAGCTGGTCTTTAGCGGGGTCAACTCTTGTCACGGGCAAGACTCCAACGGACGAGTCGACGACGTTATAGAGGATAGTACCAATAGCAATCGGACTCAATGTAGTTGTGGCTCTAAAAATAATTTTCGGGGAGGAAAAACGAATGAGCCCTCGTCGTCTGATGAGGTCGGTGCGTATCGGAAACACGTACCCGTGTGGCAAGGCAGGCGATGCTAGCACTGGTGCAATGATCCCATCAAAGCCGTGTGTTTGCCAAACATGTTTCTCGAACATGGCGTTGTAGGTATCTCGAGCGGCGACGTACTCCATGAACTCTTTTACGTCCTTGGATTTGGAGGCGCGGAGAGCGGTGGCGAAGATATCATCATCAACAATATGATCAAAGGCCCAAGCGCCCATCGAGCGGACTGCATCTATCAAAGGAAAGTAGGTAATAAACACTTGACATACTGAAAGGAGTGGTTGTCGAACCTGGAAGGCTTGGACCAAGGGTGACCATTTGTAACGATTTCTCCTGCAGAGTTCTGTGAGCATCAAGCAGTACCGCTGAGCTCGCGCTTTGGACGGGCTTACCTTGGGATCTGATCCCAGGTGAGACAAACGGGTACGATATGCATCGGCAGATGTGAGCCCAACGAAGATCCGTAGCGCCTCGCTGACATTGGGAGGCGTGAACTGGATACATTCGTGTCCTTGTTCGCGCAGAGCTTTTTTCACAAATGAGCGTTTTGTTTTCATTGGCAGTTTATTAGGCTTATCGGATCACTTACCTTGAACAGCCTCGATAACGCCTCGCTGGCATGCGGGAGAAGCTTTGACCACTCCGTCTAATTCACCAAGTCATAAGAATAGGACGCCAATTGGTGAGAGCAAGAGTTACTCACCAGACAGATAGAACCCGAATTTCAACTTCTTCGGAGCTACCACACTTTGGGCCATCTCCTCGCGATAGGCCAGAGGAACCTTGCTGTGGCGCCGACCAAGGAGTAGCTTGGCAGCGATGCGAAGATCTCGGATTGACCTGAAAAGCCGTTATCATCAATGACCGCCTCGATTGAGAAGCCCCAGATTGTGAAGCGAACCTGGCCATCGGACCCTGGCATACTGTGATAGCCTCAAATCCAAGCGCTGGAGCTATATTACCATCGCCACGTCAGTCAATGGGATTCCTCATCTATAAACGAGAATATACGCACATTCTAATCCTGCACCGCTTGTACGGCCTTGTGATGGCTTCAGGGTGTACGTGCCACAAAAGGCACTTGGGATCCTGAGACTGCCACCAATATCTGAACCTAGCCCAATCACCGCTCCATCACATGCTAACAGAGCCGCCTCTCCACCGCTACTTCCTCCGCACGTAAACGGGCGATCGACGGCCTCATGGGACAGCCCAGATTGGATGGGAGGAGCAGGCGACCCTGAGAGAGGCTTCAGTGGGTTAAGTGTGCGGCCCCATAATGGGTTTGAGCACTCGAAGGAGAGCATGGTTTGAGGGACATTGGTCTTGGCGATGATGATGCCGCCAGCCGCGCGGATGAGTTGTAAGAGCTACGTGTGGAGGTAGGTTTAGTATGTCGCCAATAGGGTCTCGGGGCTTAATAATTCCATACCTCCGCATCCTCTTCAGAAGGCTTATTAGCCCATCTGACCGCTAATGTGTCAATTCAAAGCAGGATACCAAGATACTCGGAACATACTCTGTGTAGCCAAGTGTGGCATCCACTCCCTTGACTCTAACTATGAACAAACCCGTCCGGCTTAACACACAGTAAAGTTGGAAAGGAAGATAAAACTCACAGCAGTCTTTGACGCTACATGGAACTCCATGAAGCGGACCCCGGATTTGATGTGTTCGCTGATACTCCTCGTCCAGCTCCCGAGCTTCCTTCAAAGCATCGGAGAACATGACTATAAGAAGAGGACTGGATCAGATCCTGGCTTCAACTATAAAACGCAAAGAATAGACCTTCGGTAAGACAGTTGAGAGCTTTATGCGTCTCCTGCGCACGGTGCATGTATGCTAAAAGCACGAGCTCGGCCGTCCATAGGCCTGCTTGAATGTTCCCCACAATTGTAGCTGCATCAGCTGCCAAGTACAGCTGATTGGTCTTGACTTCCCCTCGGGGTAGCGCATCAAGATTCTCGGTTCTCTGAGACTGTTTCGTATTGGCGACGTCCTTCCACTTAGCTTGGGACGAGGAGGTGAATGGAGACATCGTGGACGTATTTGAGTGTGAGGTGATAAGGCAATAAAGGTGAGCGATGGGAGGTAAAGGGAGCGGCAGTGGTCCCCTTTTATGCGGTCCGATCAATTGACGTGACCACCTGAATTCATCGCCCACAGGCAACCACGGAACGTTGCTCAGGCTATGCATGTCACACTGCATTGTGGTTCTCGATCTGTGAGGAGTCAATAGAGTTGATAAAGGGTATGGTCCCCTCAGTGGTGTTAGAACGCCTTCTTTTGACGCTCGGCTCCTACAGCGCGCTTGCTGAAACATGCTGAGCCTTTGTGGGTATGCGTTCAGTGGCTCTCTGGCAAATGGCATGGGTAACCATCGACAGAGACGATAGATGGTATATCACCATGGAGAAATTAAACTGGAAAGAGCAATCAAATAGATTTGCCAGGCGAGGAGGCGGCGATAATGGGAGGGAGGCTGGAGCGCGCTTCCTAGATCCACAAGCCTAGGGGAGGTATCTGTCGGGAAAACGAATCGGAAGCTACTCGTTTCGGGCCGAGATGCCCCCCTTCACAGATTATATCATTCCCTGGCCTTATAATTGGGTGTATTGGACATCCAGAAAGTGAAGGAACGGGTTGCGGGGTCTTGTGACCATGACAGAGGACGCGCCCTGTCACACAGGGAGCCAAAGCTTCCTCAACATTGAGCTGTGTTCACAGCTTTCAACCCTCACTTGAGAGGTGCAATGAGTGGACCCCTTGCTAATGGTGGTATTGTGCAAAGCGCCCTTACGCTCGCGTCTCTACCTATCGAAATCTTCCTCAAAATTGTCGAAGAGCTCGTGCCTGATGTGGTGTCGATCGTGAGGTTCTCTCAGGTCAGTTATTAATGTTCATTATGTGAGATTCATGACACATGCCAATAGGGCCATAAATATGTAGGTGTCAAAGGGAGTCTACGAACCACTCCGTCAGCATAAATCTCCATGGCTGTCTTTGGTCCGGCAGCTGCTGTACCTCGACGCTATTCCTGCCATGACACTTGACCCAGCCACGCCGGATACAACATCCCTTATTCGTCTCGCCACAAGGAAACGCAGGCTGGTACATCAGTTCCGTAACTCTCAATTCGCGATGCGTAGAGCCCATGCCCATCGTAATGATGTTCAGCTCGCCCTACCTACGCCCCATGTTGTCGCCAATCCCGCCAATGGACAGTGGTCCTCTGACCTCGAGCCACATTCATACCATATGCCGAGATTCTTCCTTATCCCTGGGGGGCGTTGGGTGCTTGGATTATGGCATACTGGGTTGAACAACCGCCTTTCATGCTGGGATCTCCATAACGCAATGGCGCATCAGGCCCAAGCCCCACCTACAGTTCAGGCTCTCGCGTCATTTGATATTCCCTCACAGGATAGGACAGGAGTTTACATCAAACACTGCAGTTATAGTCGGTCAGACGCCGCATATATTGTCCTCGTCGCGCGTCGTGCTAATGGTAGGTAAGTGTCACAATTCAGGACCAGACGAGAGATTATAGCACACTAACTCTCAGCAAAACATGGACAGTTCACTCACTGTTTTCGAAGTTGTAAGCCTGGGCTTGGGCCAGGAACCTGATGGTACTTCGGCCCACTTTGCTTCCATCTCCACCTTCCACGCTCCAGGTGAAAGAAAAAATGTCACCATTCTCAACGACCTATTACTCATTAGAGGCACATCCGACGTACCGAGCTACGTCTGGGATTGGCGTCGAAATATCTCAAGTCGATTTGAGCCCTCACTCCACCTCACCTGCGGCTCCCTCCGGGTCAATGGCACGACGCAGTTTCTGACGTCAGGTGGGCTGTTCGTCAGCGTACGAGCAAAGCTCGCAGCAAGCAAAAAACAAGTCCGCGTGATCTTTGACAGCTTGGTTCTTACCGAATCAGCAGACGCTGAAACACTCGAGCTAGTGGGCTCAAACACCTTAACCATTCTTCTCAACACTTCCCAGCCGATTTCACGTTGCAAAATTTCCCTCGGGACGCAAGATGTTGTCCAAGGGTACACGATCATACCTGTGGAAATTCTGTCATCCTCAAGACTCAACGCCCTCGTCAAACTTACACCTAAGGGTGTCCCTTCTTTGCTCGATGCTCAAACATCGGACATCGATCTATTAGAATATCGAATGTTCCACGAGAGATACACCATTCAAAGTGGTTATCCGCCTGTCGTCGTTCCGACGCTTCCAGAGGATTCAGACGAGCCTTTGCTTGGGTGTCATGGATTCTGCGCTCGAACCGGAACCTGGATTTACCAGAAGTCACCCAACCGCCATCTACGCTATCGCCACATTAATGCTCCATCTCTTGCTATTCTTACATGTGATTGAACCTGCTTCACATTTCTCACTTTCTCGCTCCAAAGAACTGCTGTAAGCCAAAGGTTGGCTGACAGAAGAGGCGATGTTTACCAGTTGGATAGAATTCGACTCAGGAATACGCGTAACAAATGCCAGAGATATCGATTGCCCCAAAGAAATGATAGAGAAGGATTAAAAGGATAGGATAACAAAATGGGGCCCAGGATCAGAGTGCTTTTCGCATACACATTTTTGCACGATCACGATATGCTCGAGATCATGCAATATGTCTGTCACTGGGTATTTTTTTGAGAGAAAATTTGTGAAACTGCGTTTCACGCTTAGAAATGGAAGAGACGTGGCGAAATCCGACGCTCGGTGTTTGAGACCTCCATTCGTCATGGAGCGAGTCAGAGAGACATCCCGTAGGTCCGAGATTGGTCGATTTTTGTGCCAGTACTCGATGTGTTGACGATGGTCAAGTAGGTGAATCTGTTTATCCTCTGGCTTGATTGTAACGACTCGAGAGCCAAATGAGACGAGTGGAGCCGCGGCCAGAGAGGAATAAAGCTTCAACCGAAAGCGGTCGCCTCCCCAAGCCTCGAAAGACAGTGGAACTTGGTGTCGGATAGACTTCATCAATGCACCGGCCAGCCGAATAAAATGACGAACAGGATATGACACGTCCACATATCTGATCAAGAAGAATGCTTGATTCTGAGAATCAGCGCCAAAAACCATTTGGCGAATGATCACAATTCTCTCATCGTCGTCAATGCTGAAGGCAGGCGGAGGGATAGTCGAGTATGGGGCGGAAGGGGTACTGGGAGCTGACGCAGTCAAGGAGACGGCGGTAACGTAGCCAGGTAGCGCCATTTCTGGTAGGGAAAATGACGCGAGAGGACAGAAGAAGCCCTTGACGATAGTGTATAGGTCCAACCGATCGAATGGTGTGTTCGGGTGGCCCGGGAGTGATATAGGTACCTCATTTTGGCGTGGAATCAAGAGGACGGTCGGTGTTAGGAATGTAGGATGGACCAAGTAATATATATTGGGCAGGAACATTGACTGTCTCGAGCAGTAGTGAGGATCAGCTGTGAAGATGGTAAGCATCTTGACACGTACCCCAAGCCGAGTCCCCTTTTTCCAATCCATTACCTCGATCGTACATCCGAAGAATCCTTCGGGGTTAACATTCAGGTACGATAGAGCAAGGGTGCTTCTAAATAAAGTTCGCGTAAACACGGGCCGAGCAGCAGTGAGCTTGAACAGGATTGGCTTTGGAGCAAGATGGTGTGGTTTGCTGGTGGACAAGCGAAGGAATCGAGCCATTAAGCTCCAGTGCGTGTCAGTTACGGCGCTCCTGAAATCCCCTTTAGTTCGTGATATCTTCGCAAAATGTTGGGACACACCAATGAAAAGCAACCAAAAGATCCTCCTCGGGTAGTATCGAAGTCTGGACAGGCGGCTCGTCCAGTTCATAAGAGATCGTACTTTTGGTTCGGATGCCGCGGAGTCTGGATGGTAGAATTGTGATATTGACTCTGGTATTGGAAGTGATGGCGAGAACGCCACCTCGCAGTTCCGTCAGTACTGCTGGCCCAAATTCCATGGAATCTACACTGGACGGCCTCATTCGGTACCACGCGTCAAGATGCTCCCGTAGTGCTACGGTTTTATTGAAAGAACTGGATATGGCTGATCGGTTTTTTGGATCTTCCACGTAGTCCGCCATGGCCAGAGTCATGATGTATTGAAGCAGTTTGGAATCGGATATCATCCGGTAGAGGGATTTGCTGACCTGTTCAGCAGAGCACGTCAGCACGCATTATCTTATGAAACGTGTTGTGGTTGAGATACCAATTGGCAGTGGGCAATATCTCGGCCCTCCAGCTGAGACAAAATACAGATAAGTATCTCGATAGGTGCATCACGGATTAGATGTGATAGGACGTGTTGTGGGCGATGGGGCTCAGCATTTCCGTTGAGCTTGTCTGCAACTGTCGTAGTCATGCTTGTGGTCAAGAGTAGTGAGCGTGGGGGAGGTGTAAAATGGGTGAATGCCAGTTTTACGAAACAGAGAGATTATGTATACTTCTAGAAAACAAAAAGTCTAGATCACGCTTTGATCGTAGCATTGCGTGCTTTGTACCCAACAAAGCACCTCTGCCCAATGAAGCTTTTGTCCTGTGATATCGTAGCAGCAAAACGAGAAACCTGGGTGGCTGACAACTAGCAAAATCCGAGGAGATGGGGTTTTATTTTTTCAGTAATGTCCTCTTCTGATTTAGAAAGGATTTGTTTGAGAAGTGAAGTGAAAAAGCTCCATATTTCGTGTTGTATAGCGGTCCATGAATGGCTAAGCAGAACGCCACTGGATGGACCAAAGATTCGCGCGGTGTGGTTGCCTCTCAGGAGGAGACAATGCATTCAGTATATTTCATAGGTGTCGTTACAGGTGGCTGAAGCAAGATGTGGTGGCGAAAGCGAGCCTGCGTGGTTTGGATCACGTGCCCGTCCCACGAATAACTTGTCCGACCTGATTCTCAATACAGCAAGCCATCCCGTACACCTGTGAAAAGAAACTCAAGTACTTTGCTGTTACGGTGTTCACACTGATTCTTCACCTTGTGGCAGTTGCGCGTTGCGCGTTATCAAATCGTCGTCGCACGTGGGCGTCAGTGGCGCTGCCAAGTATATCGCCCCTCCCGTTTGTGTCCTGTACACAGTATCGCGGGTAACTTATGATGAGCATTCCACGGTACTTTGAAATCGGTACAAGCGAGGTTGAGGCCCCTGAGGTCAATGCCTATGACGAACTGGTCGCCACCCTCATACATCTCCTTACGACATACCCTCCAAGTTCATTACAACCTGGTGGTGGTTTGTACTATGGACCGCGTTAGTATGGGTCATATCGCTACGATCGGGCATTAGGTCTCACGGATCCATGCTTTTCCTTTGCTTGGCAGTCAGCGTTGCAGTTCTACTTTACAACATCACAAGCCACTATCCTAATCTGACCGTCTGCGGACACCATCTTAAAACTTGGGCTGATTATTACTTCGAACGAGCCCAATCAGGTCCTATGAGACCGACGAGTCCAAGACATTGCGGAGTTATGGATGATATGGCAACCATCCTCGCCGTTCGAGCAGCAACTACGCAGGACGGTAAAGCGGCTCAACAACTCTGCATTCTGGTTGATGTAGTAGTCGATGAGCATTCAGGAAACGAATGGCTCTACGGGCGTGCAGGATATCTATACCTCCTGCGCTATGTACGATCACACTTCCATGATGACGATAGCATCACCGAACTGCTTAACGTGGTAGCAGACCAAGTTATTTCCGCCATCCTTTGGTCGCCTCGGCCTTGGATATGGCATGGTAATCAGTACGTCGGAGCGGTGCATGGGATTATCGGCATCATCGCCCAGATAGTGCTAACGGACCCGAAGCGAGCGAGCGATGCTATCATCAGGGAGGAAATGGAGAAACTGCTTGCAGCGCAAGACGCGAGCGGAAACTGGCCCTCATCGCTTCCCGCGGGAAAGGATCGATTGGTGCAGGTATGCCATGGTGCGCCTGGGGTGGTGCTTTCGCTGGAAAGCATCAAGGGTCTGTTCCCCTCCTTGGGGGAAGAGATCGATGGTGCCATCGAGAAGGCGCAAGTATGCATAGAAGAGAGGGGACTGTTAACGAAAGAATCGTGCATCTGCCACGGCATCGCTGGCAACGCACTCGCTCTCGGTGATGATGCTCGGAAGAGGTTTCTTGGTTTTGGTGAGTGCCTCCCTAAGCCTCGGCATTCGCCCTGACTGATGCCATTGGCCACTCCAGACTCCCAAAGGGGCTCGACGATAATGAAGCAAGAGGGTTACATCATTCCGTCCGATAATCCAGAAGCGTTGTGGTGTGGTGAGGCGGGAAGGGTATGGGTATGGGCACTAGAGGATATTGGGCTTGAGAAGCGATTGCTAGGTTATGATGATGTATAGGGAAATCCTGTAGCAAGAGCGAGCATAGCCATATATGATATTTCGGGTATATCATGTGCTTGAAGGTTCACGGCGCTGGGCTGCCCATAACTTGGCTCGAGCTCGCCGCTCTGCCTGTGTGGCCGTAAGCGTAGTAGGGGATGCAGCCTCACTGGTTGATACGACTTCTGGGGGTGCGGAAGGAGGAGAGAGAGGGGCTTGGGGGGCAGGATAAATCGTAGCCGGAGCCTCAGATGTGTCACTGCCAGAGTCACTATAATCGGCCATCGCTGAAGAAACTATCGGAGCAGCTTTGGGAGGATTCTTGATTCGGTTCCATGCACGCTTCCACCGACCACGAAGGAAAGCAAAGCGTGGATCAGAGCCATGATTCGCGAGAATTCGCATCTCAAGCTGTTGTGGGTTGGGCGATTTGGCGACAGATGCTGCCGTTCGAACCATGAGCATATGCTGATTTTCGTCAGGCTAGAACAAGAGTTGAGATATATGCGTAGTTGAAGGAAGGAGAGAAGCTTAGGCTCACTTCTTCGTCGCTGCCTCCCCAGCCAGCGGGATCATTAGGGTCTCGTTCAGCGGCCTCTTTCTCCTCGAGCGCGCGCATGCGCTTCTGTCGATTGATTTCCATCTCTCGACGGCGCTTATCGCTCTTGAAAGCGTCGATCTCCGACGTAGACATGAAAAAGGTATCCTCAGCATCTGAGTCGAGGTCATCCCAGCCAACATCAGCTACAGGATCGGCCATAGGACCGGAAGATTGACGTGGTAACGTCGATAGAAGGAGGCGGGCATCGAACCTGTGAAATTGAACTAGGTGAGTGAACATCCTCTGGCAGCGACGAATAGGTTTATCATGAGAAGATACATTTTTACACCAAAGTGCATACGAGCATTCGAGCGAGAACATCATAAGTTGGTTGCGTGCGAGGATAACTAACAAAAGGGTTCCTTTCACGGTTCGCACTTACCTATCGACCCAAATCTCTTCATCCTCAGCCAGTCCTCCAGGTGTCCACTTGATCAGACCTCCCGACTGGCCATCTGCCTCATTTGTTACCACGCGACGTGCAGCGTCAGGCTGGCTTTGGACGATAGTCGCTTCGTAGGCTTGGACATGGAGAGTTGTTCTCAGGCTTTCGCGCCCGTCATGTTGATTCTCATAGGTTGAGTAGCCTGGTGATGGGGAACGGGCTCGTTTTGGCATGCGCGCGGCGTGTTGTGACACGGATGCCAAGGATCGGAACGTCACACGCTTGATTTCGTCGTTGCTGCTGCGGTCCTCCACCCTGTTGAGCCCGATTATTGACAATGTCGCGATTCCTTCACAAGCTCAAGGACAAGGTCGAGGATTTTGCGGAAGATAACAAGGGGATCGTGCGTGTAATATCACCACTGTTGAACCAGTTCTTATCCCGCACATACACAGGAGAAGCTTCGGCTGGGGGTAGAGCGAGCAGTCGACACTGGTCAGTCTCGATCGTAAAATTATCGACGGAATTGATGAACTAATACTCGTCTTTACCGCTCCCAAAGTCAAAGGTATGCTTTATAGCTCCAGTGGCGTGGTGATCTATCTTATGACATCACTTGTTCACAGGCATTGCGAACCCTAATCGTGAGTGTGCTGGAACTCCGACGTCGGTAGCTCGAGCACTAACTCCGCTTCGAAGATCGTCACGATGAGGCATGGGAGCAAGAACAAGACAGAGTCCGCACTGAGATTTGCGACAGCCACAGGTTCCAGAGCTTTGCCGCGGATCGTGAGCAGAATCAGGTCAAGTGGTGAGTTGATTGAAAAAGCTGATTAGCTTAGATCTGCATCTTATCATTGATCGCTCTATAGGCATATTGCAGGTCACGGTTCGTCCATTCATTCGATTCGGTCGATGATATTGCCTTGCTTATCTGGGTCGTGCGTTCGAAGATTACTTCTGGGCGGTGTCGGAGGTTCTTGATTCTGCCAAGGATCACATATTCATTCTTGATTGGTGTGGTCTCTATTCTATTATCCGCGCATATTGATGCTAACCCAACGACATAGGTGGCTGACTCCTGAACTGTACCTTCGTCGTCCCCCCGCGTACTTCCCCGAATGGCGTCTCGATCGACTGTTGAAGCGCAAGGCTGAGGAAGGCGTGATGGTTTATGTCATAGTCTACAAGGAAGTTACAGAGACCATGACCATGAGCTCAAGGCATACCAAGGTGCAAAATATTTGGATGCACAACGATTCAATTCTCTCACACCTCTCTAGCACGCTCTTGAAGGGCTCCACAAAAACATTACTGTTATGTGAGGATATTTGGTGATATCTTGAGTGACTCTCTTGGCTAACCATGAGATTAATTACCAGGCGCCACCCTGATCATATTGGTGCAGTTGACTCTGTAGAATTCTGGAGCCATCACGAGAAGGTGAAGAATATTTCAACATCAGCTCTGTTTGAGGCCTCATCATTCGGGCTATAGGTCGTTGTTGTCGATAACTTCCGAGCCTGTATTGGTGGCCTGGACCTGTGCTTCGGCAGGTGCGCTAATCATACCGTGAACAGAAAGGCTTGACTTAGAAATCTATCTTTTGGCAGATACGATACGACCACTCACCCCTTAGCCGACGCCCATCCCACACAATTCTACAAGACATTGTTCCCAGGTCAAGACTACAATGATGCTCGATTCGCCGACTTTGAGCACGTGGACGATTTTGCTAGTAATAAGATCTCTGTTGCTGAGCAGCCCAGGATGCCTTGGCAAGATGTACGTCTCATTAAACGGATATTTGCTGTTATTGCCCGCTAACCTGTAGCTCTGCAGTGTCACATGACTATTATTGGTCCCTCTGTCTTGGATGTTTCTCAGCATTTTATGTGAGTATTTATCATACTGATTCGACGGTTTTATCTCTTATTTACCATTCTGTATAGCGAGGTAGGCGGCTTATTCCCAAAATGAAGGCCAAAAGGATCTCATGCTTTTTTGGTTGACTCAGCGTTGGAATGAGGTCAAGAAGCGCAAAGTAAGCTAGTTTCAATGGTATGTTGCCAAAGGAACAAGTGACTGATCATCTAATATGTTAGTATCGTGGAGATCCGTGAGTCTAGAGACTAACTTAGGCTGTTGAGAAATCCTAAGCCCCTTTGATACCCAAGGGCCTATGAGTGGCTCGCTCTTCCGCACGATGTGGAATCAGGTCCTAACGAAGCCATCGTTCGTACGTCAATAATATCACTCTAATTGAGACAATAACTGAACCTAGAGGATCTTCACGATAGGTCACCCCCACCGCGAGGCTTGGTTGGCCGTGGGCCGACAATACAAACAACGCTGGTTCGGTGAAGAGGCCCCCCCGCCAAAACAAGAGGGACATGGGCCATATGGTAACATGCGAGTCCAGGTCGTCCGCAGTGTCAGTGATTGGAGCCATGGCGTTTTGACGGAGCATTCAATCCAAAACGCATGTGAGTTCCCCAGAGTTCCTTTCTCACAAGATGTGAACTGAGAATTCGGCATCTTAGACAAACAGCTGATTATGGAAGCTCGCCACTTCATCTACATTGGTACGGATCCTCATATTCACTTGCTTTCAGCTCGACCTGATCACTGCTTACCTGATTATAGAGAATCAATTCTTGTGGGTCCATCTTCGAATATAGTCGTGAGTGATTCTCAGTATATTCCTATAGCATTTCGAACACCGAGGAAAAGGGTGCTGTCAAGAACACGGTAGCCAAGGCTCTTCTGGAACGTATTCTGTTAGCCGCGCAATCTGGCACCAAGTTCAAGGTCATTGTGGTGATTCCCGAAGCTACTTGCTTTGCTGGACCGCTTAATACGACGTCAATCAGCACGATCCTGTGGGTTTTTTCTTCTTGTGAATTTACGCATTTTGGTCTCATGATCTCTTCTTTTGTTTAGTGCCGCTCAGTACCGTACCATGAATCGTGGCGGGCATTCTCTCTACGAAGGTATTCAGAAGGCTGGCTACGACCCGTGAGCATTATCCCCCTACCAACCGGCATGCCTGTCCCATTTGATGGCTCTTTTCTAGTATGGAGTATATCCGATTCTACCATTTACGCACTTATGACGTAAGTTTTTGGACTTTGATAGCGACCTAGCGCGCTGAAGCGCTAACTGGTATCTTGGGTTTAGCGTATCAATGCTCCATGGTCTTTTATCAGAGAAATGGAGTCCAGGTCTGGCGTCACCTGGGAGCAGGCTCAAGTTGCCCTTGCTCGACAGTGGCTCGGACCAGATGATGATTCCGTGGACTTTGAGGTAACGATCAAATCCCCAGAACCCACACAGGCAGAGATGGAGTCGTTGGGGAGAGTTAAGAAGGACAACCCCAACGACGAGATCAAAAAAGTCAAGGTACCTGCTACTTACGAAGAGGCTGTGAGGATTGTGAAGCAATTCGAGAGTGGAGCGACTAGAAGCGACGAGGAAGTAGCGGATACAGTTGGTCAGCATGTACAGAAGGATCAGACGAGCTTGCATGACGAGAAATGGCTCGGTAAGCCCAGATTCACGATGTTGATTGTAAGGGTTTGGCGTTTATTCTATTTTTTAGGGTCCACTATCGAAGAGAAAGCGGGGTAACGTGAAAATCTTGTTCGGTACTTGGCTGATTATTGACCCTTTATCGTGCAGCTACGTTTCCGAGCTTGTTTATATCCACTCGAAGCTTATGATTGTTGATGACACCAGGGTCATCGTGCGTCATTTCCCATTCCTAAGAGGACTAGGTTACTGAGTCTGGGTTTGTTCAGATGGGTTCCGCGAACCTGAACGATCGTAGTCAACGCGTATGCAATTTTATTTATTTTATTTTTTCACTTAATCTCAAACTGTTCATCTATATCCTATAGGGCGACGGCGACTCCGAAATCGCGCTCGTCGTGGAGGATCTGGATATGGTGGAGACTCAAATGGATGGCAAGAGGGTATGTGGTTCTAGTAGTCCTTTCATACGATCTAGTGCCGATAGTGCCTTCCTTTGCAGTTCATGGCATCCCGTTTCGCGGCCTCGCTTCGCATGAAGCTCTTCCGTCGTATGTCCCATCGCTATCTTCATATCGTTGGCGAATAATTTACCATATCATTGACAGAGCATCTCGGTCTCGTTGATCCACAATTTGTCTCGAGCGACAGGGATCCTGTCACGCCGTTCATGCGCCCATCGCCCATCCCTGGCGTTGACGAGTTCGGGCTTCCAGAGACTCAGAAGGTGCTCGATCCCCTGAGCGACGAATTCCAGGAGCTGTGGAACAATACCGCGAAGGTCAATAGCGAAGTCTATCACGAGCTTTGGAAGCCGGTTCCTTCCAACAATGTGAACAACTGGGAGACATACAAGGTATCCATACATAGTACTTTTTTCTCGAAGCATACTCATCATATATCGAACCTCTTGACAGTCCTACGTGCCAAAGGTGGTACCCGGGCACTTGGCGGACGAGTCGGTAAGCTGAACCTATGAGACTGTTCTTTGTCGCCAGCATTGGCGTTAACTTCGCCTGCAGGTACCAATTGAGTACCTCAAGAACCGCCTTGCGCTGGTGAGAGGTCATCTCGTTGAAGCCCAGCTTGATTTCCTCAAGGACGACAAGGGTTGGACTTCAGATGACAGTCTGGATTGGAAGGGTATGAACCCTGTAAGTCTTCTCATTACTCTACCAGCTATTTCTACAGCATATACTGATGGTTGGAATCTGTATCAATAGACGCTCCCAATCTACATTTGATTGTGAACATTTTGCTAAATCTAATTGTTTGTTACGAGCGACTCTCTCTACGAAGCTAGGATGTGTGCCATCGGACGTTTCAATTCTTGTAAATAATGATCTGGCACTTTGTACCGTTTACGAACCCTGAAAAATGTTGCAGCAGGCGAAATGTATGCATAGGCGGATCCGACAATCGGCACTCGGGCTCAACGAACAGTGTTCATCGCCACCCAGACGCGACTTAAAATCGCGCACCGATTTTTTTTTTTGCTTCCACCACAACACTGCTTGAAAATGGTTCTCACTCATCCCACTATTGTTGGCGAGTAAATTAGAGGCGTGGCTGCTACCATCTGCTGATTATGCTGTGATCAGATGGCTGGTTCCGCGAAATCTCACCCCAGTGGCCGGGGCAGGCGATGAGTCTGAAGGTCCGACAAATTCTCCACGTCGAGCAGTCCAAATATCAGGACGTCCTCATTTTTGAGTCTGAGACGTATGGGAACGTACTCGTCCTCGATGGTGCTATTCAGGTCACTGAGCGCGACGAGTTCTCGTGAGTCATTGCTGCAAAATTTTCGCTCGCCGATCGACTTAGTGATCAAGTGTTTTCCGCTGATCTAGATATCAAGAAATGATTTCCCACCTACCCCTTGCCTCCCATCCTAATCCTAAGAAGGTTCTTGTCATTGGTGGCGGTGATGGTGGCGTCGTTCGTGAGGCTCTGAAGCACGACACCGTTGAGCAAGTGGTTCTTTGCGATATTGACGAGGCGGTCATTCGCCTCTCCAAAATTTACCTCCCTCATATGGCCTCCATATATGAGGACAAGCGTGTCACTGTCTTCATTGGTGATGGGTTCCAGTTCCTCAAGGACCACACCGAGTCATACGATGTAATCATTACCGATTCGTCCGATCCCGTGGGGCCGGCCCACACCTTGTTCGAGAAACCTTACTTCCAACTCCTCCACGATGCCCTGCGTGAGGGCGGTGCTATCGCTACCCAGGGCGAATGCCTGTGGCTTCACTTGCCTCTCATCAAGGAGCTCAACACTTTCACCAAAACCCTATTCCCCGTCGTCGAGTACGCATACACCACCATTCCTACATACCCATCAGGCCAGATTGGCTTTGTCCTTTGCTCTAAGGACCCTCAGAGGAACATGCGCGTACCAGTGCGTGAAGTCCCTAACTGCAAGTACTGGAACAAGGAGATCCACCAGGCTGCGTTCACTCTCCCTGAGTTTGGGCGTATCAAGCTGGCCGAAGACAAGGACATCCAACCTCTCCTTGGAAAGCAGCTCTCTGCTAACGCCAAGACATCCAAGGTTCTCCTTCTCGGAAGCGGCTACGTCGCCCAGCCCGCTGCCGATTTCATTATCCGTAGCCCCGCCAATGAGCTGACTATCGGTAAGTTAATTTATTGTTCACGTTCACTATTTTTATCGTAACTCAATGTGCTCCAATTAGCTTGCCGCACCCTTGAAACTGCTCAGAAGCTGGCTGGCGATCTTCCGCGCACCTCAGCTATCTCGCTTGATGTCAACAACACCGAGGCTCTAGAGGCTGCCGTGGCTGCTCACGATGTTGTTGTCTCCCTCATTCCCTACACATACCACGCGACTGTCATCAAGGCGGCCATCAAGGGTAAAACCCATGTCGTCACCACCAGCTACGTTAGCGCCGCAATGCGTGAGCTCGACGCTGAGGCGAAGGAGGCAGGTATCATTGTCATGAACGAGATTGGATTGGACCCCGGCATCGATCATCTGTACGCTGTCAAGACGATTTCTGAGGTTCACGCCAAGGGAGGCAAGGTAGAGTAGCATTCATTGTTTCACCCGTAAGACTTACTGACCATCATTATCATTAGATCAAGGAGTTCCTGTCATACTGTGGTGGTCTCCCTGCCCCCGCTGCCGCCAGCAATCCCCTTGGCTATAAATTCTCATGGTCATCCCGTGGTGTCCTTCTCGCTCTCTTGAACAACGCATCTTTCTACGCTGGCGGACAGAAGAAGGATGTGAGTGGGAAGGAGCTCATGTCGCACGCTGCGTCGTACTACATCTCCCCCGCCTATGCGTTCGTTGCCTATCCCAACCGTGATTCGACGCCGTTCAAGGAGTTCTACAATATCCCTGAAGCCGAGACCATTGTGCGAGGGACTCTGAGGTATCAAGGCTTCCCTGAGTTTATCGCGGCACTCGTCAAGCTTGGATACATGAGCGAGATACCCACGGAGTGGTTGAGCAAGGAGATGACCTGGGCCCAGGTTACGCAGAAGGCGACTGGCGCTGCTGATGATTCTGAAAGGTAAAATTTTTGATCTTATTGCACTACTCATCGGTTCTCCCCCTCACCTTGACTTTCGCAGCGCCCTGATCGCCAAAGTGAAGGAACTCGTCACCTTCCCGTCTGCCTCGGAAGAGAGCCGTATCATCTCCGGCCTGAAGTGGATCGGGTTGTTCTCACAAAAGGAGGTTGTCGTCCCTAAGGGCTCCCCAATTAACCTCCTCGACACCCTTTGTGGCAGGCTCGAGAGCCTAATGAAGTACGCTCCCGGAGAGCAAGACTTTGTTATGCTTCAGCATAAGTTTGTTGTGGAGTGGAAGGATGGCAGTGTCGTAAGTCATGCACGTTCAATCGTGAAAGGATAATATTCTCACCACATGCTTCGATAGGATACCATCACCTCCACTCTTGAGGACTATGGCTCGCCGCTTGTGGGTGGCTATTCGTCCATGGCGAAGCTTGTCGGTGTCCCTTGTGGTATCGCCGTTCAGTTCGTCATCGACGGCAAGATCAACACCCCCGGCGTCCACGCGCCTTACAACGAGGAGTTATGCGCTCCTCTCCGTGAGGCTCTGGAGGCGGAGGGAATTACTATGACCGAACGTGTTCTGTAATGAGTTAGCAGTATGCTAAAACCTTGTATATTCTGTAACCAAGGCTGTTTTCGTGTTTCCGACAAAATGGCTCAAAAACTTCCTGAATGTCTTGTTTGTATTATTATATTGCCTTATCGATTTACGGGACCCAAGGATACATTCGTGGTCGAATAAATAGGCGTCCAATGGCTGGATCCGAGTTGATTGTGGTCTGAAAGGGTGGGAAAGCCGTCCGCATAGGTGGAGGAGGTTCTCGTTTGCGTCCCGAGGATGGGGGAGGAAGATAGTACTCTTCAATGTGTCGAGTGACCAAGGCTAACATCTGTGAACAGCTGATGTCGTCAGGTCCTTCCAGGGAATTCTCCAACCGGTCCAAGGTGTCACGAGAAAACTCAAGGATGTGTCTTGGTCCATCGGCTTCGACGCCCTTTATGATATTGCGCAGTGTGAACACCGCCGCGTACACGTCCGACTTGAAGCTTATGGTGAAGGCCTCCTTCCTGTCAAAATGACCCTTGAGTTCAGGAGAAAGGTGATCTGGTTTCCCGTGATGATGTGATAGCCTGGACGCTCGACCCTTGATTGCGAATCGGCTGTGCCCGAAGTCGATTAATATTGGGGTAGGTGTGGGGCCGGGAATTATTAGAAGATTTCCCTATAACGAAGAAGCCATTAGATAGAGGGGAAAAAAGCGATATTAGGCGACGAGCTACCATGTAAAGGTCTCCATGAATAACACTCATTTCGTGGAGATAAAGGACTGCTGAGAGGAATCCATGCGCCTAAGAAGGGGGAATGAATCTAACATTGTCATGGAATAAGCAGCGAAAGAAGTTCGTACGATGGTGAAAAAATGATTGGGGTTTTTGATGAGACTCTTTGACTCGTCTTCGTACCAGCTCCCGACCGAGCAGAGTGTTCGTTGATATATCGTCACACCATGGAACTCGGAAATATTTTTATGTTTGAGAACAGAGTGGACAAGGGCAGAGTACAAAACTTGAGCGCAGGGCTTCTGGCGTCCGTGATGGGGGCGCATGAGTAAGACTGCTGTTTGAAACGCCAAAACATACGTGAACGTACATGCAAGGCGCTCCCGGTTCCCTCCTGCGGCCGTCTGAGTCTACGAACTGCAACCGAGCTGTTCTCGTGGCGAATTTCCATCGCATCAGCATAAGCGCCCTGCTTGGTTTGGCGAATCTCCTTGTCGTCGAGCGAACTGGTGATTACCATTCCAGCGATGAGGGGGTTGTTCTCAGCAACCTCGCTATCCAAAGGTAGCACGAAGGAGAAAAATCCGACAAGCTTGCATAGGACCAGCTCGCGCGTTCGGTAGTCGATTATTTCTAGTTCATTCAAGGTTGTCGACGAACAGCGAATTTCTTGTGTACGAGTCAGTTCCTGGAAGAGTGGGTTTCTATTAGTAAAAATCCGAAGCATCAAATGCCGAGGAGGTCCAGTCCTCCACACACCCGTTTGATGAGCGGAATGAATACCGCGATTATCCACTGGAATTCGGACGCACAACAATGTGGGGGAAGACCAGAAGAATCGTTCGCGAGAGCGGCAATAGTGCTTTGGATGTGCTTGTGCAAGGCACCATCAACAACCATCGCCATTGCGAACTTCCTTTCCACCATAGAATCGAACACGACAGTAGATGACGCCATTGTGTTTTCGATAGCAGACCAATTCGGGAACGGCTGTGTGAGGCACCAAAGGCTATGAAGGTCCTCAAAAAAGTCTTGAATCTCCCTCTGGTCCTGCTCTGATGCGCTGTGAGCCATCAGAATGTTGCACAATGTCGTCATTTCCCTAGCCGAATTGGAATTTTTCAACAACAGTATGCTAGGTTCACGTGAAAACTGAGCGAGAAGCTTACGGAGAACTGCAATAATTGCTTAGAAGGGTGTTGAGATCATCAGGGAAGTCGCGTACGGCATTCAAGACAATATTGTTATACGCGTCCTTCAATTCCCTAGCAGTCTCCACGTCGCAAGAGTAGCAAGTTTTGCCATTGGTAAGCTCCACTGACGTGTAAATGTCAATCTTCCCCAAGACGTGGCCGACTCCCTGCCAAAACAGGATTTTACGCTTCTATGGGTAGTATCATATTAGCTAAAATCAGTCACCAGCGGATGAGGGTAGGAATCCAAAACTTCACATCAATAGGGTATCCCATCGCTCTGATTTCTTCGGAGCTGTTGACGACCTCCAAGAGCTCGTGTAATGGGATTGGATGGCCATTGATACATGGGTACGGCTCCTGAGCATTCTGGTATTTGAGAAAGGCGTCGAAGTGAGGGCGCGTGGGTAACAGAATGCTTCCTGAGCGGATGAGACGGGTTTGACGATGTTGCTGGGGACCAATGAATTGAAGGGGCGTCGGTGTTGATACCATGAACCCGGCCGCAAATGAAAAATGAAGAAGTCAAGGGGCACCTGAGCCAGCAGGAGTTGGAGTAGTTATTAGTGTGAGTAGTAGGTTAGTGGTCTAGATGGCGCGCTGGGGTTGGAGGCAGAGCCAGCGGAAGGGGGCGGAGGGCGGTTAGCAATCATGGAAATGGAGGTCTAATAACTAGGATAATTTGTTGAAAGGCGAGGGCGGTTCATGTTGAATGGCTCTCATGATAGAGCCATTGAGACTGGGAGACTGCTGGGATCCACCAACATTTGACTGTGAGGTGGTAGTGCGACTGTCATCACCAGACTTGCGAGTGAGTAATCTCCGCAGGTGAAACAACGCATAGTATTCATATTCGAGATCGAATTTTATGGGATCTCGATTAGCAGGGGGGTGGCTTGCACAGGGAGACGGCAAGGAACCACAAAGGCGCCCCGTGACGAGTTGAGTAGCGGCTATCAGCCAGTTAGATCGACGAAGAGGAAATATATGCATTGAAGGAATATTTAGAAGGCGGTTGGGGTTTGAACGGGGACACCACTGAAGCGCGCTTGGTTGGTGAAAAGAACTGTTGCTATTTGGTTCAGTTTGGCTGAAATGGATAAACACTGCGAAAGCTCTGCCTGTTGTGTCTCCGCCCCATGCAGGACCTTCCACACCGTTTCAATAATCTCGAAAGCCCCTGGATAGTTTTCATCATCGCGAAGATTCGGCTCCTGAGAATCTTGTCTTTCCAAGGGATGGCTGAATTCTCGGGCGCCACCAGGGGAGGGACCTCAGCTTCGTAGCCAAGTGTGCAATATCCTTTCCGCACTATCCAAAGTTCACCCTTCTACTATCCTACATGCTGGCGCCAATTTCATCCTCGAATGTTGTGTTGTACTCTCAACGCCTCAGATCTCCTCGAGCGATCTCAGCGTACCTATTTCTGCTCTATTCCACTTCTGAAAGCATGTAGTTGGAGGTTCAACTTGCGCGCTGACCTGAATGTTTCTCAAGGGCAACCATGATGAGTACGACGCAACCATATTTGAGATAGTATTCGAGTATGAAAGAATGCTGAGAGCAGTCGCTCCAGTATTACAGCGCTTTAGCCTTCTCAAAGTTGACTCCGAGTGGCAGCTTCCCATCCTCGAGTGCCTTAAGACTAGGGACTAGACTGATCCCCTGATAGTCCACCTCGCGCATCCACTCCTCTAGCGTCTGTTGTCGATGGATTGAATTGAGCCATCCCTCGTCCCGCTGAATGATGTTGTCCCTCCAAAGCGCCAACGCCCCGCGGAACAAGTCCTCCCACGACTGCGTCAGCTCAAGCGGTTCATCTCGAGCGACGGGGAATGGTCCCGTGAAGTACTGGAAGTATTCATCCATAGGGATCTCGAAGAAGGTCGCCTCCTCGCCCGTCACACGCGTGAAGGTCTCGGCGACTTGGGGTATAGTGACCCACCCCGAGACATGGCCGATTTCCTTGCCAGTGGTCTCCTCGGGGTGGTCGAAGATGTAGCGAACCCACCAGCCGATGTCTTCACGCGATTGGAAGGGGATGCGACTATCGGCGCGCACAGGGAGGGCGAAGACGTGCGTTCCATCGTCACGAACGTTTACGGGCCCCAGGTTCAGTCGAAGTCTGACAATTATGTTTTAGTGAAATCAGGGGCCGGGGAAAACCTCAGTCGTATATGTATATGAACAGAAACTTACAAATCATAATATGGGCCAGTGGTGAAGACAGTCCAAGTAGTACCTGCGCCAGAGGTAATTGACGCAGAGGGTTGAGACTTCAAGTAGTCGGCAAAGCGGCCCTTGGCATTGTAATGATCTGCGCTGTAGGCATTTGATTTCTAAATTAAGAGATTAGGTCGCTCGATAGGATATGCGGGAAGTAGTGGGAAAGAGCAGAACGTACCCCCAGCTTGAAGGCATAATCTAAACTAGAAAAGACAAAGTGCTTCACGCTCTTGAGTTGAGCAACCTCCCACTATGTGAGGTAAAGACGTATCAGGTTCTGTACTGGCCGACGAGTGATTGTGGTGAGACTCACAATTCTGAAGGAGAGGTGTAGCTCCCGCATTGCACCAACAGTAAAGCTATCAAGATTCATGAATGCGCCATAAGCCCCGTCGAAAAGCCTCTCGACGTCCTCCATATTAGTGAAGGAACCTATGGAGTGCGTGAATGAGCAGTGCCTAACACAACGAAACGCGAGCAGCTGAACCTTGTACGACCTCGGCGCCAAGCGCCTCTAGTTCCTTCACTCGACGGTGCTGGGGGTTTCGGGTGAGTATTCGGACCTTCCATGGGGACCCTTCCGGGGTGTGAGCCTCAAGTAGATGGTTGACTATCGGGACTCCCTGAGCGCCAGTAGCACCGATAATTGCGAGAATCTTTTGGTTAGACATTGCGAGAGGAGAGGTATTTTGTCTGCTTGGGACACGCTAGGAAGGTTTTCGGGCCGCTTTTATAGCGTGGTCGTTGTCTACATGCTTGGTCAGAGGGATCGTGCTGACGTGACGATTGAGGCTAGTGATAACGATCGACCACCGCTCAATATGAGCATTGCATGGCGGGGAAATTCTCGTCGTTGCATTGGTGTTTAATGTCGTTCTGACGCTGTGTTCCCAAGCGATATGGGTGGGTTCGATTCCAAAGGCCCCGGTGAGACGCAAGGTGGTCGAGCCTTCTTAGTCCCTGGCTCAAGTTCGGGCCGCGGGTGAGGAGGATACATCGCCTCAGGAAGGTGTGATTTGATTAACCTCCAAGCAAATGTGCTCGATCCTTCCCCCTGGGCCGTAAGCGTTCGCCAGGGTAGAATGAGAAAGCAGTGAGGAAGTCGGGCGAAGACAGTCTCCCTGACATCGTCTGGAATGGGCTAGATAGTGGACGCGACATAGTTTTCCAGGTAAATATCATATCGTGGTCATCTGTAGCACCGTAGAGACGGCACCGCGGTACAGAATGAAAGAGAGAAAACCAGGCTCAAGAACACATTGGCACGTGTCACAGCACTGTCACACTCTGTCCTATTCAGGTTCTGAGACGCGCAATCCTTGGACGAATTGGCGTTATGTGGGAGCCGAGAACGATTGAAAGGCACGTGCCGCTATTTCGATAGCCGTGCTGCGCATCAAAGCAACGGTCTCTACGATTCGTACGATTCGGTATTCCGAAAATCAGAGAGGTAATCGTTTGCCGCAAATCTACTCGGAAATGCCACCCACGTGGGTCAGCTACCTCGTTCAAGCACATCTCCTAGCGTATATGCCGGTTTTGGCTACGTGGCTGTGATGTGAATGGAGACTAGAGGCCAGAATTTTTCACATGTTGTTTTTGCACTAAACTCTACTATATCTCGGACTTTCCACCAGCAAAGCAACTCTCAACCCGGCTCCGGGCTTGGCGCAGCGCCCATAACACCGAGCTGGTACAACATCCCGCGGCCTTCCTTCCGGCCCCGTGTCGGTAGCTTCAGGATTGATTCGCAACAATACTGACGTCTCGTCATTCTATGGCCGCAAGGGACCAAGATCGCCAGACCAGGGCCAAACGCTCCGCTCAATAGGACGGCATTCACTCGGGGATGAAATGAAGGATCTACGTGACCCTCATTCATGATGTCTGCTTAATCGCTTACCCCACGGGTGGTCTCGTGTTGAAGCTTCAGCCCACCCAAGGCGATCTGTTGGAACGAATATCATGAAACTTTTATTACGACGGATATTGGCACACGTATCCTGGCATGCGACTACTTGTTTGGCAGATAGGACGTCCAACTCCGAGGTCCCAAATATCACAATGATTTCGCCTTTTCAGTATCGATCACCAACGGCAGTTTCCCATCCTCAATCGCTTTCAGACTGGGAACAAAGCTGACCCCTTGGTAGTCCACCTCTCTCATCCACTCTTCTAGTGTCGTCTGTCGATGAATTGAGTTGAGCCACTCTTCATCACGCTGGATGATATTATCCCTCCACAGCGCCATCGCTCCCCGAAACAACTCTTCCCACGTCTGTGTCTGCTCCAGCGGCTCGTCTCGGGCAGCTGTAAATGTGCCAATGAAGTGCCCAAAGTAATGGTCCATAGAGATCTCACGGAACGTTGCTTTCTTGCCGGTCACTCGCGTAAAAGTTTCCGCCACTTGGGGCATGGTTATCCACTCTGAAACGTGACCAATCTCCTTGCCAGAGGCCTCTGTCGGGTGATCAAATATGTAGCGTGCCCACCAGCCGATATCTTCACGTGACTGAAAGGGAATACGGCTGTCAGCGCGAACGGGGAGAGCCCATACATGTGTGCCGTCCTCGCGAACGTTCAAAGGGGATAGGGCAAGTCGAAGGCTAAGGGCGAAAGGGGAAAACTTCAAGGGACTATCCCATCCATATGAAGGATGAAACTCACACATCATAATATGGACCAGTGGTGAGGATGGTCCAAGCAGTTCCTTCTTCAGATATGGGTGTGGATGGCTGGGATTTCAGGTAGTCAGCAAAGCGTCCCTTCGCGTTGTAATGGTCTGCATTATATATTTTTGATTTCTGGCGTGGCAGCCCATACATATAGTTCGTTAACCGTTTGCATATGTCGCTCTCTCGAGTTGGATCACGTACCCCGAGTTTGAAGGCATAATCTAAGCTGGAGAAGACGAAGTGTTTCACGCCAAGTAACTGAGCTATTTCCCACTAGAGAGAGGGATTAGTTCAGATTTTTGCTCGACAGGGCAAATGCCAACATGATAGAACTCACTATCCTGAAAGCGAGGTGTAGCTCCTGCATAGCTCCAACGGTGAAGCTGTCAATATTCACAAAAGCGCCGTGAACGCCATCAAAGAGCCTCTCAATGTCGCCCATATCCCTGAAAGAACCTATATCGGACAAGGTGGAGCTGGGTGAGATGCAACGTAGCCCAACTACGATCGACAAACCTTGAACAATCTCAACACCGCGACTCTCTAGTTCCTGAGCTCGCCGGTGTTGTGAGTTACGAGTGAGAATGCGGACCTTCCATGGTGACCCCTCTGGCGTGTGGGACTCGAGAAGATGGTTCACTACGGGGATTCCTTGGGCCCCAGTGGCCCCAATCACAGCGATTATTTTCTGGTTGGACATATCGAGAAGGGGGATTTTGTTGGTTGGGGACATGGATAGCACAGAGTTTATAAGTCGTTCATCCGCACTGTTCGGTTCGTCAGATCGATCGCGCTGGCATGGCCGCCAAGCTGTCGATGACAACTAGCTGTGGCTGACGTCAAGCACATTGTAGGCACAGGTGCGTATGATCATAGTGCATAGACGCGGTGGTTCGAGAGGCGAAATGAAGGAGTCCGGACTGATCAAGGTCTCCGCGAGATTCGCTGAGGAAGCCACCTCCATGCGCCGTCCAGACACCTCAGAAGACAAGATGATGGTGTCACAGAATCTCTTGGGAGGTAGAAATTGGCTACAGCCACAACGGAGGTGGTTTTAAGACTATCCGCGGGCAATGCGTGTGCAAAGCCACCCAGGGGGGGGGGTTGAACAGAGACGGAGTGGTTGGCAACTGGGTAGATTGATTCGCATTGTCACAAACTGTCACGCGAACATTTACCTCGGCCTCACGCCCGTTTCCACCTGCCTGTCCACAAGCAGTCAACGCTAGTCTCCGGGTGATCTGGAGTTCAGCCTTGAGAACTGTCAAAGGCTTAAACACAAGGCGTATGAATTTCTGATGTAATCACCATCCGTAAATCCGCCCATATCGCGCACCCAGACTTGGAGCGACATTATCGGGATCCTCATGGAGGCTGTTGTGACTAATCTTGGTTGAGATGGATAGTTTTCGGTTCAGAACCCGCAATCGTCAGGTGCACTAGCTTGAATAAGGTGGTGGTTTCTGGGCTATTCAGCCAGCCGCCGGAAACACACGTCTCCGGTACATGTGTTATTTTAGAGCTGAGATTCGCCAACGGCGCTCTGCTGGTAAAAATATCCATGTGGTCATTTTAACGCTTTTTTCCATGATCTGAGATCCCGATTGTCGGACCCCCCGAGCTGGTTATTGAGTAGCAATCTGCTTGGGAATTGCTGCCCCACCTGTGAACGGTGATCTTATTTAAACACGCCCTCTGCCTGATCCGGGAAACTAAGATATATATTGCCTGAAACCGCAAGATCTTGCGCTAGTTGTTTCTCGGCGCTCACCCTCCCCATTGCTACACCTCTCAGCTGTTATGGCCGGCCTTGCAACCCAAACCAATCGCCACAGTTACGCTCGAGCTCACTGTGACTGCTCATTTTACGAAAAAAAAACTCGAGTGAAGACGGGGCTTTCTTGGGGGGTTGCACCTTTCTCCAAGGACGAAGCTTGTCACCGAAAGAGCACTCCTGACTCGCGGTCGTCATATTTTGACTCCTCATAATAAGGTAGCACGACGAAAATG
>WIDE01000018.1:365205-392295 GCA_015039315.1 Clavulina sp. PMI_390 | reverse complement strand
TTCATGATGTCCTTAATGTTAAGCAATAGGCGAGCGCAGCATATGGCGGAAATAGACGTTGTCGCATCGAGGATGATGAGAGACATCGAGTGAGTGTTTCCCTGTGACGACAAGGAGATAGTGGAGCGAAAAGAAGAAGACAAGCTATTAGCTACGAGCGAAAACGTTGGTTTCATCTCAAGGAGACGGACCCATGATGCGGCACCGGTCAGAAGACACAGTATTGAGCCCACTATGAACCAGAGGTTTCGTAAATATCAGTGGGCACAGCTAGAAGACTGGGCGGACCTACCTGTCACCGCTGCTCAGGGAACCCAATCCACCCATGGATAACAAGCCAAATGGATTGCATGAGTTGCTGCGCCGGGGAGACAGAACCCAGGAACACGTACTAATGAACTCGATGAACCCTACAGGCAACGGAGCGTTAGCAGCCCTAAATGCCTTCAAAGTGCACATCACTCACCATCTCTGAATAGTATATACAACACGCGATTGGTTTTGCCGTTTCGTATATTTTCGATAAACTTGATGCTGAGGAACACAGCTATGGCTATATCAAATCCCCCCTAGGTCAAAGCTGGATTCGATCGGCCGCAATGGAAACGAAAAGAGCTTACTGAACTCGAATATCACGATGGGAACAAATCGATGCCATGTTCCGGTGTGAAACACAAGCAAGCATCCGTCATAAGGGACGGGAAGTGGATTTGGTGTGGCGGTTACCTTCCCCGGAAGCAAATTTCGCGCATTGAGGCCTTGCTGAACTAAGCTAGCGGCCTTGAGCAGGTGTTAGACAATGGCGGAGTCGACGTTAGAGAAAGTAGAACCAATCATGAGTCCGGAAATATAACGAACGATATTAAGGCCCATCAAAACCAAGTAGACCTGCCGATTGCAATCCCATACGGCATAGGTACGAAGCGCAAGCACGGCTAAGAACGAATGAAGCCCGATCGGGGGTTAAAGAACTCCGTTGCAGATAAGAGCGTCAAGCTTCCCCTTACTCTGTACAACAGTGGTGCTCAGGTCACTGATCACGAGGTAGGTGAATATAACGGGTTTGCATCTAGAGAAATACATGTCAGAACTAGTTATCGACGAGGTTATTTATGGACTACTTACGCGGCTCCTGTCACACCAATTGGCAGCACCCATGCTGATCGGCCAGAATGAATGAGCCCCACTGGGATTACGACAATGCACTGAGACCCACCTGCTCCATGCAGCCTATTGAGGATTCTTGCTATTTTAGCTGACGGAATCAAGTGGGTGTGAGGCTATAACACGTACAGTATTCCAATGACCCCGAGTATTCTGAGGGTACATGTGTTAGACATTGTGGCACGGAATCTTGCGCAGCTTGAGCGTGGGCCTACCGATTAGCAAAGTAAAGCGTTGAGCCAATAGTCTGGTAGTGAATAGGGATAAGCCAGTGGATGTCTGAGGATTCCAACACGGTTGAAACCTTACTATTGGTTTTCCCCAGAAATGTTCTACCTAGAGAAGCGGAGATCAGACCGGCGTTCAAGTACTCGTAAAGTATGCCTCAAACCTCAGAGTCAATCGTGATGACCCAGTCCCATAGGAACCAAAGTGATGTGGACACTGGAACGGGCATGGCGCAAAGGTTCGGCAGCGCCCACAGACAGACATAAGTGATCCAACGGCAACTCACAGAGAGCAAGCTACAGCCATAGGTGTTTGAGATCATAGAGACGCTTGTACGGTGGAGTGCTATCCGTGAACTCACGTGGGAGGTGTCTGATATCTGTCCGTCGATGACAGCTTGGATGATACCTGGCGTGCTGGCGCTACCCATTTAGTAAAGCAATAGACCCTGAGCCGCTCCGCCTGAGACTTTGATTGAGGGGGATCGTGGACAGATAAAGTCGGCGACGTAGAAGACGTCTGAGGTGATGAGGGGAGGCTAGAGGGTGGAGGGCAGGAGTGATATGGTATGTGAAAAGATTCAGTCAGGTGGTAAATCTTCTTGAACAGCAATAACGTTGGCGAACAGGTACGGTCGCAAGGCCAACCAGATTTGACGGTACAGATGAACAGGGTTCTGTTCGGTTTTTATAAAGGTGACGCAGTTGCAAAGTGCCGCAACTTCTCACAGTGTTGACATTCACACACATGGCAGGGCCGATCATACATCGATCTTAGGTTTTTCGGAACTATTTCAACCCAGCAGCTATTTCGGGCCGTCAATAAATCATTTAGACCTCCCTCTTCTTAATAGCTTTACGGCATGGACAAATCAACGTTTCTCATCGATGACCCGACGAGCACTGGTCCTCGACTGCGGTGCCTCCAAAACCTCGACTCAACAGCCAGTTAATCCTAGGCACGTTTGAGATTGATATCACATGTAATGCATCGTCGGGATTGATCGGCGCCCCAACATCAACCATCACTCCCCATAATACCCCCGCAAAGCCCTGCCGAGTTTCGGCCTTGTCCCACCAAATATTTCAGGTATAGTACAAATTTCGGCCATGTTTCCCCGTGTCATGGCCGTATCTACCAAAGAATCTTGTCCATCTTGGCGGCAGCTGGGCTCCGCCCAGCATCTGCATGGCACTCGCATTAGGGGCTAGACGCGAACATATTGATGTAAATGGGTAGGTAAATGTCCTCGTGGCTAATTGGTGTGAATTCATTGACATCGTGCCTCGCGTCCGCATTTGTCTGATGCTATGCATGGCTTGTGTGTAATACTCATTGCAGTCGATTGATCGTATTCATATCTTGCATTTTTTCGATCATCTCTTGTTAGGTCGCCTATTCGCTTCTGATGAGTGCACAATGTAAACCCAGTACAGTACTCGTAGCTTACATGTAATTCAGTTCTGGGTCCGCTGCTGGCGGCTAATTTGATAAGGTTTCGTTTTTCTCCAGTCTACACAGCATTCATGTTGCCTTGTATCACTGGCCCGGTTTTTGTGTCATCTTGTTCAGTACGCAAGTAATCGCAATTTGAGGTATTCGCACAAACCAAGACTGCCGAGAAGGGCTTGACCCAGATTGCCAAGCAGGCTTGACGAAGCTTGGCACGGCATCATCAGCCGTATTGTAGGCCTGAGAAGTGAATCAAATCGCACCCCTGGACAGTGCGATACTATGGGGGACCAATCATCTCAGTGGAATAATTGTCCAAGCTCTCGCGGTCACTAGGTAGTTTGATTACGCTTTTTGTACTCCCTCTTCCTCTGTGTTCTGTCATAACTGAAACCGCTAACGCCCTTCGTTATAGGGGACGTATGAAATTTAATTTGACTGTACGGTGATTGGTGTGTAACTATATATTCCACCGCTATTATCGATGAGTGCAATCTGCGACGAAACCCAGTGATAGTGCCAGCGCTGAAAATGCTGAACTGTTCCACTGGGAGATATTCGGACATCTTTTTTTGGCTTGTTTGAGGCCTAAAGAATGAGTTTGCCTGGTGATAGGGATTGTGTACTGTACTTACTTCTTGCCCTTGTTGTTGACGTTTCTTCTCCATACGAAAGCGGGGCGATGTCAGTCGGCCTCCACCGGGGCTGCCATTCAAGCACGTTAGATAGGTCAGAGAGTTTCCTAACGTCATTGGTGTTGAGCACAGCCGGGTCAGCATATGTTATAATGTACATGGAATATGTTATCCCCTCTGGTGATCAGATGATGAAAAAAAAAAAATACACATGAAAAAAGAAGAGCTCTCAGTGGCGATCAAATAGGCGATCCCGTCATGAGGCGTATGTACCTGTTTGGATGCCCCGTTAGGAGGCCTAACATAGAGCCTACAGCTAGCTATAGCAGTTTAATGAGATCTCTCAGCCTAGTAGGGAAACTGAGACATTAATTGTAGGGGTCTAGAGATGGGCAGAGGTAAAATTTGGGTTTTCCCGAAGCTCTCAACTTGGTACGACCTCACCCCTGGTTCGCCCCAGAAATGTTTGACCTGACATGGTAAGGGGTCGAACTTATGTTCGCTGAGGGGTGCTCAAGAAGTACCTGGTACCCAAGAATCAATCGAGATAACCCAGTCCCCTAGGAGAAAGTCAGGCATGAACCTTCATTGAAGGCGATCGGGCGGAGACTTAAAAAAGGAAAGCTTTGAACCAAAGCGCTTGAGACCAAGTCGACATCCGCAAAGACTAGGCCATTAATGACTCAAGGTCGATGAGTGCCTTAACCAGTTTTACCCTGTAATTGCTCATTTCAGGAAGGTTACAGGCGCCCGTTAAGATTAATTAGGGGGTTATACATATCTGGAACGACCGATAGATGGGAAACCTCGAGTTGCTGGGCGTTCAAGTTGACAAGCAACGAGCTAGCCAAATGCGAGAGGAACCAAGTGTGACTCAAAGACGCTGTTTTTTAAGTTCACACACGGAGACACGGACTTATGCAACTACAAGCGGGTAGGGTCGCAAGGTCAACCAGATTCGGCTGTGGACATGAGCGAGGTTGACGTCAGAATGCATCACACAATGATTCCCACAGTGCGGCAACGAACAAGCGGATAGGAGGATTCCCAAGACAAGACCTAGAATTCATCGAGATTGCGATCCTCAGTTTCTGACTCGGCTTGGAGCTCTGACTAAATATAACTCAGACCTGCTATTTGTGTCTGACAACACCAGGATCGGTCTTTCATCAGCATAATCGCCCTTGACACCAATGATAGAGAACTCTTGACTGGCAATTGTGTGATCACAGCTCTGCCAAGCCTCGAGGCGGCGACTGGCGGATTCAGAACACAATCGAAATACGATAACTGAAACAAAGTAGATGATCGACACCCCGTATTGATGATCATCTGCACGGAGTTTTGGCCATATCCCCGGCATTGGACCTCATTCGGCCGGGCCCAGAAACCAGGAATTCAGGATGTCCGGGTTTCGGGTAATCTAGCAACTCCTGGCTCATGACTGATCCGACGCTTTGGTTTGGAACGTGTGCGCACTTGATAGCTGATGGACGGTCATCTCTTCTTTGTTGATGCATACAGAGACACCGCCAATTGGGTGCCTAATTGAGCCGAAAAGAATATTGAAATGAAGGAAGGGGTTTTGACCAATGATACGGATGCTGAGCAAGCGCGATCAACGAATGAGAATAAGGGAAATATGGAGTCTGCCGATGGTATCTAATAGTGAAGGGGTTCTCAAGAAATGATGTGCCAAGCAATAAAGTAAGGAAGCTTGAGATGAAGCTTCCTACGTGGTATATAAAGATGGTTGCGAATAATGATAGTCGGCATATCAATGCTTCGATGAATAATGCGGGTTCAGGGAGTCAAAGATAAGAAGCGAAAAACGAAGGAAGGTCAGAAGGATCGGAATGGAAGCAAGAGCAATATTGGAACGGGAAAGAATGCCATGTGGACAGGGCAACAATACTATGAGCGCATCGAACCCGATGGCGCGCGCAATGGGTGACGCTGCTTCAACTGGGCCTCGACCTTGGGCCGCAGTTTTTTCAGCTCATCTTCTTTCATCTTCAAGCTGAAAGCAATGGAAAGAATGCTATCAGGGTCCTTTGGGAAGACGGTAAGCGGTGGTCGGATAAGATAGTTGCGCGCGTCTTCGCCAGAGTGGCAGCGAGCCGCGTCCATTATGAATGGCCGGCAGAGCTTCAGCATTGCAAGGCCAAGTCGGAGAATGAAGGTGGGGTCTAGAATGGGGTATATGATTAGTTGATGTCAGTATCCTTGGAGACGATGGACGTACCAGAGAAGAACATAATCGTATCCCAGATACGAGGAAGGTATGATGGAGGAAGGGCGCAAGCGAAGATTGTAGTGAACCAATGGGAACAGAATTCTGCTGCGGGTACACGGAAGTCATCCTGCGGAATTGAAAACCAACTGGTGAGCGAAGGTCTATATGATAAGTTCGACAGATGATACTCACAAAGAGTCGCGCAGCGAGAGCTTTGTCAGACGAGATCACTGCACGTTCAAACAAGATAGAGTCAATCTCAAGGAGCCTGGCGGTAGGCGAAAAGTATCCGCGCAAGTGACGATCCATGATAGCGACGAATGTCCAAAAGGCATCTTCATCATGGGTCTGAAGGAGCAGGTTTCCAGCAATCAAGGCGAGACCTAAAACGAGATATAATGAGAGGACCGAAACAGACGTATGTGACTCAAGAGGCTTACCATAGCTATAGATTGTATCGGGAACCATAGAGAGATACGCTTGGAGAATGGACATGATTGGGCCTTCGGCCTCACACAGGTGTGGCTGATCTGGGAATCGGCTGGTTGGTGGATCCAGGTCAGTCACTATGAAGGGTTTAGACATTGAGTAAAATTGACTAACGTCTGAACGTCGGCCCAAATCTCCTTCGTGGCCGCCACTTTACGCCTGGACAACTGGCCGTACACGCCGGGCATCCGCCTCCCTTTGTTGTCAGTCAAATACAACCTGCATCGCAAATTTAACATCATTAGTTCCTCAAATTTCAAACGTCGTCAAGAAGCAATCGGTCATACGCACCACACAACACCTCGCACGCTAGCTGGGATACCATCAATCACCAACTTGCGCACTTTTCGGCTCTTCCCTGCCTCTGCACTCGGCACAGCATTCATAACCGCAATCCATTTGAGCTCCAATTGGCGATACATATCAGCTTTTGCCTTGGCTGCTTCCTCTGTCAAGGCGGCACCACCTGGGAACGCCAGGCTGCCATTCGGAGAGTAGCCAGGAACTGGTGCCGGCCGAGGCGCGGCGAAATCTGACATGTTTGTCGTGACCGTGTTGAACGACGTTCTGGACGCGGACGGCCCGGACGAGCTGCCGACGCCCGCAAACGTGCTCGCGGTGCTGAAGGGAGAGAACAAGGGTGTTTGAGGAGGGGATGTTGGGGAAGGTGTATGCGGTCCAGCAATGTCTCCTTGGATCTGAATCTGTGGGCGGACGCTCAAGATTTGAGCCCCGTCACGGTCAACCTCGCGTTGCTGCTGTGGGCTGTTCAGTTTAGGGTGCGTATTCACAAAGGGCCGCGCTGGAAGCGATTGCGATGTGGAGGCAGGGCCAGAGGAGAGAGTACGCAAGCCCCGGCCCCTCTCGTGCTGTTCAGCCGCAGGCATACCTGCCTTGGCAATGGGCCCAGACATATCATCGTCACCGTTGGCATTTCCATGCATATTCCTCCTCTCATTAGGATCATGTTCAGGGGGCAGAGGTGACCCATTACGGCGAATCTGGACCTCAGGCTTCACAAGCGTGAATTCCATATCGTCCACCTCAACAGTTTCAACAAAATCCTCCTCCTCTTCGTCTTCCTCGTCCATATCTATCCGTCGCTCCATGTCACGTTCTCGAGAGAACAGAGTGACAGTGGTTGGGCTACGTGGCTCACTTGGCATGCGGTTGTGAGTGCGGGAAGGTGCACGATTGGGGAAGGTTTGTGAGCTATATGGTGGGGTACTTCCGCCTCCCGGAAGGTAAGCCCTAGTAGGAGGTGCAATGATGGACGATAGCGAGGATGAAGAAGCGGGAGGAGGGAGGGAGTCTTGTCGTCGCCTCTTATTGATGGCTGAAAGCGACAGTTTGTGCCTCAGCGACGCGCTTCGCGTAGGGGAGGAAGCCGAGGACGAGGTTGCACCAGTAGTAGCACTCGTGCTCGTAGTTGGCGTAGAAGCGCTGGGGCTCGCATTGGGGGACTGAGAGCTCGTAGGCGACGAAGGAACTGGGCCCAAGTTAGCAATCGATTGGATCGCCTGGTGTTGGATAGGTAGCGGGTTGGGCCGATGAGCAGAACTGCCATTGTTAGCACCAGCGCCAACAACGATCGCACTCGCACTGCGAATGCTCGAAGCACTCATCGTGGTCATTTTTCGTTCAGGGACGAAGCGTGAGGGGGGTGATGTTACAGAACCTCCATCTGAAACGGAAGAGGAAGTAGTAACAGATGACATTCCAGTCATCTTGCGCTCCCTTTCCCTTCCAGCACCAATTCCGCTCCCAAACGTGGCAGTCAACGGACTAGACGTTGGCATAGCTCCGAAATACGAGCGTGGGCTGCTCAGACTCGGCGACCCTGTGCTACCGCTAGGGATCACGCCACGCACAGGGTCCCAATTAGGGCTCAGCTCCACTCCGTAATCACCAAGGATATCTGCGTCATAGCTAAGGAAATCATCCTCTTCTCCATCATCCTCATCCTCCCCGCCGATTTCAGACTCGCTGGACTCTGAAAGCGTTGCCGAGCTTTTCTTTCTCAGCCGCGAGGATGCTGGTCCACTCCCTGACGAGCCTTGTCGCTCCCGTGTGGTGGGTCGTGGGAGCATTTCACCCGGACCTGGAATATCGCGTAAATTTGGGTTGGACTTGGCTCCCATAACGCCCCGTCCTCCGTGGATCGGAGCTCGAGAGGAAGGCCCGTCCTCAAGATGCGGTGAGGCAGGCATGGAGGATATGCCTCCCGCCGCGTGGAACTTGGGCATTGCAAACTCGTATTCAGCGTCTGATCGTGGGTTCTGATGCTGATTATTGATGCGCAGTGGGAGAGGGGGTCGAGACCGATAGTTCGGGCTTACTACTGGATTAGAGTCGAGGCTGGGATCAGGATGGGAGTGAGGAGCAGTGGTGGAGGGTATACTGGGAGGAGGGGGTGCAAGAGACCTGGAGAGTCTCTTGGGAGGAGGGAACCTGGATGTTGAATGAGTGTTGATCGCAGGCGGCGTGGAAGCTAATGCGGACGTGGAAGCGGGATTCGATGGATGTGGAGATTCCAATTGACGGTCGTTAGCCGTCGAGACTAAGTTTGACGTTGTTATGGAACTGGGCCGGCGTCGGGTGGGATGGCTACCGCTGGCGGAGGGAACGATGTCCGCAGATGGTAGGAGGGAAGCGGCCCTTGGCTTGCCTCCTGATGCTGGGACAGACACTGCAGGTGGTGGGGCGACAACCGGTGAATAGTCGGTTTGATCGAGAACGGTATTTGGAACACCACGGGTGTGAGTGGGAAGTGTGGATGAACGAATGGAACGGTATTCAGATTGGTGATAATGATGAGGTGAAGATTCATTATCCGCGACTAAATTTGCGTTGTGGCGGTTGAACGCCGCCTCTCGTGGCCCTCGTCCGATCGGAAAAGAACTGTGTAGGGTAATGCAAACAGACGAATATGATGATGAATCACGAGTTAGTCAAAAGTGAATGGAGATGATTTTCGAGTGTGAAGGCTGTCAACGCCCTCGAATGGGAACAAAAGCAGTCTGATCCTGGGCAGCGCACGGCGCAGAAAAAGAGTGGATTTGCCTTGAAAGGCAGTGGACGCTCACCTCGGTGTGTCAATCGCTGCGATGATGTCGGTGTATGACCGCCTATTATTGTCCTTTGTAGTTGAGGGTGCATCCAGCGTCTGGCTCCTCGGTGCCATGGTGGAGCCTTCATCCATAGGACTGCCCTTGGCGGTCGACGGGGTCGATGGATTCAAATTGCGGATCGGCGCCGGGGCCGGCGGTTCCACCATTCTGGTATTTGGGCCTGGATTTGGATTGGCAATGACGTTGGGGCCGTTGCTGTTGGGATACCGTTGGGATTGAGAGGGAGCGGGAGGTGTGCTGAAGGCTCCCAAGGCAAATTGGATGGGCACGGGGCCTTTGGCAGATAGAAGGTCGCTGTCATTGCCCGAGACTACTTGTTAGCGTTTTTGAATACAAAGTGCGTTAAGGGGCGAACCTTGTCATTTGACCATGGAAAGTCCTGTCTTGATTTGCGTTGGTTGTGCGAGCCAAGGTCATCGAAAGGTGACGATGAGACGAGGTGGAGGGTTCCATATTCGCGACGTTCGCTAGGGGCCGGTGGATAGCCGGGAGCATTGAGCCAGTGGTCGGACTGGGAGGAGGGGGAGCGTTTGGATGGGGAAAGAACTGTCGAGGAGATGGCGGACGAGAGTTTGGTGGCATTGGAAAATCGCGCGAGGTGGGCGACGCGAGGTCGTACGCCAGTAAAGGACCATCGGAGGACGAGTTCGAAGCTGAGTCTGGAAACATAGTCGAGTCGGACAGGGCTGCGGCCATGGCACCAAAATCCTCAGAAGCAGAAGCTGGACTTGTGGAAATGCCCTCGACAGGGATATTTTGCTGCTTCGTGCTCATGCGTCGCATGTTACGGTTGGGGTAATCGAATGAAGCAGGCGGTGGGCCGTTCGGTGTGGCGTAGGAAGCTGGCTTGCTCCCTGCGACGCTGGCCATTGGTCAGTGCGCAACAGAGGAAGACGTTGTCGCGAAAGGCGGCCAGGGAGAGGTCACCGCTCCAAAAGGGAGAGCAATCAGAACACAGGATCAAGTTTGTGACAGGGTCGTACGAGAAAGGATGCGCCGGGTGACTGCGAGGGTCCAAGCTGGCAGCTGTTTCGTCACCGCGGTCGTCGATGGGCCCGACCTTGATGGCTCAGGAGGCGAAACGGACCGCCGATGTCGAGGAAGACGAAACGAGAGCCTTTAGGCCCGCCAATACATACCCCAACAAACATCATGATTTGATATTGGTTTTGTCGCGTGTTTTGACCGGCAATCATATTCCCTAGAACCAAGGACGGTCCATCTACTCACACGGAAGACATGTTATTATAATAAACCATGGACATAACTACTATTCGTACTAGCACTATTACCTCTTATTCCGGGCTGACGCGAGCAGTAATGACAGACACGTTCTGCGACGATGAATGAGCTTCCCATCTTCATATTCAGGCCTCCACTCGTTCGTTGCAATTATTCGCCTTTGCCCGCATCAGACAAACCACCCACGTTCCTTTTCTTGTATGCACCTTTGTTCCGAGGACGGCCTGCATTCACATTGGCAGCCGTCCAGAAATAGGGACAGCACAGCATGATCGAAAAAGAAGGTTTCCGTTTCGCCGAGGCGATGTGCGTTGCGCATTCAGGTGACCATCTCCATGACGGCTCTCAGGCTGCCACGCAACTGTCGTCGAGAGAGCGCCAACCATTGCGGCGGCGGCAGAAAATGACAATGTAATGCTTCCGTGTACGGCGTCTCTTCTGATGAGAGCATGAATGCTTCCACTGTCCGCAGCAGGCTGCAAAGAGTTTGCGGATTCACACTCCCCATTCAGAACCAGATTCAATGGAGCTACACGTATATATAGAAGGTGCCAAGGCCCACACCTCCACCTTCGCTTGAGAAATAGAGCAGTTGACGAACTAGAAGATGGTGCTTAGCATGAACAAATGAAGGCCGCCGTACTCAACAAAGATCATGAATACAGATTCATTGAAGGATCAAGCCACTAAAATAAAAAAAATCAGGCAGCGGGGCATTCTCAAGCGTTCGAGTAAGGCTCATTGCGGCGATAAAACTGCAACTGCTTTGCTTGTGAGACATTTTTGCGTTATTGGTGTCGTAGAGCGCATATGACCCAAGCATATTGTTGCTGAGAGTTGAAGCGAGAACAAACTTATTGGGGTAGCGGTCTCTGCATAGAATGGACATATCAGGAAATGGTCACTACAGTCAGAGGAGCGTGCTGGAGGCGTTTTTAATTCCTGGACTCGAAGAAAGAAAAACTCGAAGTATTTATGAAAGTCGGATGCGAGTCAGCTTTCTCTAGGGCTTCGCAAGATGGCTTGTTTTCCAAGATGAGATTTATATAACGAAAGGCATAATCGAGGGATATCATGGGCACATCTCATTGTTTCTCCATGGGCATCAAACGAGTTTTTTTCAGTCAATGGGTTGATGTTGGCATGTCGAAAGCGCAGCAACCCCTCCTGCTCATCCTGAGTCAGGCTGGCGACGTGACAAGGAGGATCGAGAGCAAAGGCACAACGAAAGAAGCCAGAGTGAGACAAAAGCACGGGGTGGTTGAGCCATATCCGATCTAGGCGGTGCGAGAGGACAACATGAGAGATGAATTGACAAATGAATGGGTTGTTTGGCACCAAAGGGACCACAATATTTCGTCACACGCATCAACTCAGCACTGGTCTCCCCCACTCCCGCTTTCCATCTCCCACCGAGATGGCTGAATCCTCTTTAGCATTAACAAGAACGACGGGAGGGCAAGCAAAGCCCGTCCCAGAAGTCCCTGCATTCCTCAACAAGCTCTACCAGTATGCTGTCCTTTGACGCTTGACTACTGCAGCAAGCCTTCGATCTCGACTGACGCCCTGTGGCTTTTTGTACATAGGATGATAGATGAGCCTACGACAGACGATATTATCCATTGGGCCGATGACGGAGAGTCGTTTTACAGTTGAGTCTGGCCTTATTCCTTACTACCACAAATGCACGAATCGCTGACGCACACCGGGTACATCTCCCCACACTGCGACTTTGACATCGCCTTTACCACTCTTTATGCACCACAGTCCTAAGCCAAGACGAACTGCAGCGCAATGTCCTCCCACACTGGTTCAAACACAACAAATTCACCTCGTTCGTCAGGCAGCTAAACATGTACGGCTTCCACAAGATGCAGCAGATGAAGCAAGGCGCACTCAAGAATGCTGCTGACGAGGAGGTGTGGCAGTTCCACGAGCCAAACTTTCGACGAGGGCGCCTTGATCTCCTCAAGCTCATTACCCGGAAAAAGACCGCTGGTGGATCGGCCAAGAAGGAAGACGACGCGGACACATTCGAGTTCATCAACGATGGCGAGCGCCTAGGGGGAGGAGGTGGCATGAACGCCACGTTCAACAGCTCATCAAATGGGAATAACACCTCCGGCACGGCCGCCGCTCTCGCTCGAAGTACTTCCGGTCGCTCCGCCGCAGAACTTTCCAACATCTCCGAACAGCTCCAGCTCATCAAAAGGTCGCAGAGTAATATCCTAAGTGACCTGAAAACCCTCCAGCTATCAAACAATCAATTATGGAAGGAGATGATGGCAAACCAGGCGATGCAGAAGAAGCAACAGGACACGATCGACAGGATCATCAAGTTCCTGTCAGGGGTATTTGGGAACCACCGCGCACAGCAAGCTCATGCTCATGCGGGGCGAGGTGGTGCGGATGATGTGCGGAGCGGGACTCAATCGCCGTCTCCTCGCCTCTCGGGGAGGCCCCTCCTGATTGCGAATGGGGCAACGAGCCCTGGCAAAGCGCTCATTCGACGACAGAACAGCAATCCTTTACCACCTGTTGATGATCGTGCGTTTCTATCTTATTTTACAGTGTATTGTCCCATCTGACTCGTGTTTTCTGGTCTAGATCGCTTCACGGAGGCTAACAGTCCCTCAGACAACCACATGATCGTGGACACTCACTCCCCATACATCGAAGAGCTTGATGTTAAAACTCCCACTTCACCATCTGACCAAGCTGCATCCTCGCTCGTTTCCTTCCGTCCCCCAACTCGTCCTCCCTCACGCCTTGGCCGAACACCGTCATCAACAGATCCCACTGGTGGAAGCGCCTCCTCGAACGCAGATTTCCCCACGCTTACCGAAATCCTCAACTCACCCAACTTGCTCATGGCTGCGTTAGCACAAATGCAGAGCCAAGGGACATTAGACCCATTAGCGTTCCCTGGTGACCCAAACCTCGACTACATGAACCAAGCAGGAATGCCAAACGGGTCATCATCGACCACCACCCCGTCAAATCTCGCACCCATCCCCTCCACTTCCGCACCTAATCAATACCCCTACTTTCCCCCTTCCGCCTCAAACCCCGCAACACTCAATCCCGATCTCACCCATCAGCTGTCCAACCCCAGCGACCCCTCAGATCCTAATTCTGCGCTATTCTTCCCCTATGATAACAGTGCTGCCCTAGCACATCAGACCGAGAATCTCGGTCAAACGATTGACGCCGCAGTAGGGGTGCAAAACGGGATAGAGCGGTCTCAAATAGACGTGAACTCCCTCATGCGGGAGCTGCTTCGGTTAGACCCCAACGCATTCTCAATACCAGGTGACGGTGGTGGCGGTGGGGCAACACTCAGCGAGCTGAGCAATGGGGACGTGGATATGAATGGCGCGAGGCTTGAGGACCTTGGAGCCAGGGACGATGCTATGATGAACGAGATTGGCCTCCCAAGCGTTGATTCTGCCATCACAAACGCGAATGCCAATGCTAACGCGAACACGAATGGAGTCAACAACGTTGGGCACAACATTAACGGCACGGCACCGAACTATGAGACGTTCTTTAACTCTCTTGGGGACGCGAATAGCCGAGCCAACGCTAATAATGCTAACTCTTATGTTCCTCCGTCAGCATCTGGGCCAGCGCTCTCGACCATCGAGGCTTTCGATCCAAGCCAGTTCCTTACGGCTGAAGCATTCGGCACACCCGAACCGCCCGACCACCGTACATCTGCGCCTCTAGCTCCAGCCCCGATTCCACAATTATTCTCCACATCATTGTTCGCTGATGCTAACCCGCTGTCTACGACTAACTCGGGGACAGGGTACATCCCGCCGAGAAGAACCGTGGTGCCACTTCCGACAAGGGCGTCGACTCGTCCAAAGCGAAAATCGGATGTAGCAGTATCATATGCCGAAAATGATGATGACGAGGATGAGGACGATCTGGATGGAAGTGCAGATGGGGGGCCGCCGCCGAGTAAGAAGACAAAGCGGAAAAGGAGGTGAACAAGGGTTTTGCGGATACACATCCGCTTCGCTTTCCTTGCTCGAGGCCGTGCGTACGTCATCCTAACTTATCATACACGCCTAGCACGCTTTGGGTAACTGCGCGAAGTATGTCTATCCCTCATCCCTCGTTCGTTCTTCTCATCTTGATCCCCTTTGCGATCTCATGTGCCCGGGTATCCCGCCCCAAAGCTCATTTAGTCTGACACTGCCCACTGATTGGTGACACCCCACATCACGTCTCACTTGCTATTGTTACCTTTCCATCAATGCTGTATATCATACCCATATCTTGATCGCGCCGTCATCATTCTTCATACTGATTTACTAATCTTTTGTGTCATGTAGTCGCACGTCTGGCCAAACTTCCGTACAGATAACATTCATCCTCATAGTTGACTCCCTTTGTAATCATACTTTATTCTGAAAAAGATTGTAGCAATTGACCCCTTTGATAAGAGTTAGCTATATACAAACGTCCGTGGCAAAGATTCACAGGTCCCCAAAACCTAAGATGACCTCCTAATCAAGCCAGCCTGGTACCATAAAAGGTGGTAACTCAGAGCCTCTCCATCCACCACGTGCTCTGAGCAACACGTCCAAAGCTCTACACTCCTTTGAGATAGTTAGCAGATAACGGCCAAGGAGGTCCAGGGCGGTGTTTCCGTCACAGTCACGGAGATTTGGATCGGCACCTGCATCAAGCAAGGCTTCCGCCACCTTAACCCAATTGATATGCTTGTCCAAACGAACCCTCGAACTCCCGCGGCTAGAGTTTATTGAGCAAACCATGTGCAACGGGGTTCTCCCTAGCTTATCTGCTAGATTAGGTAGAGCGCCGTAAGAGAGTAGAACCTCTACATTCTGCAACACATATTTTCGGCTGCCCAGAGCCAGATGAAGAGCAGTTTGGTTCCAGGAGGCGCAGACGTTAGGATCGGCGCCAGCATCCAGTAATAAACGTGTCGCAAGAGGATCTGTAGGGTCATCCATTAGCAGGCATAAAAGTGGTGTGCTACCCGTGTCGTTAACAGCATCGATGACGGCCCCGTGATTAAGCAGATGCTCCATAGAAAGCTTAGGACTTCTGAGTCTGCGAGCCGCAAGATGAAGGGCGGTATTCCCGCGAGAATTTCTGGCCGCTGCATCTGCTCCAGCGTCAAGAAGCAGACAAATAGTCTGTGGAGCACATATGTTACTTTGGGCAAGGTACATCAGTGGTGTGCAGCCAAAACCGTCAGTAGCGGAAAGTAATTGGCGCCGCGCCGTCCCGATCTTCTGAATCATGAGCTCCCACATGGTGTGGTATATTAGAGAATAGTTGTGTGATTCGGGAAGTTGCTCCCAAAGCCACAGAGGTGGGGGTAGATGAGGCAGAGGGGTATCAAAATCTGGGAAGTGTATGGACAAACTCTCTTGTGCTGCCGCTGCTATGACATGAAGGAGAGAGATACTCCCGCTCTTTTGGAGAGGGTACAAATAATCCCATTCATATTGACAGCCCAGCAAAAGAGTATAAGTTCGGATGTCACCGCGCAAAACGGCATAAAATATAGGAGGGAGTCCAAACAAATCAACCTGATTGAATGAATCTCTATGTGTCCGCAGGAATAATTCAACGAGGTCAGACAGCCCAACCCGGGCAGCCCAGTGAAGAGGGGAATCAGAGGCTTCCTCTGTCTTCCAAAAGTGACTAGCCCAACCAGTAAAGGTTTGCGACCCGAAGGAAAGGAACATAGAGAGCGCCAGAGGGGTAGTTTGTGAATAGAATGACAAAGTCGTTGCTGCTTTATACCAGGACTTGGTGGCATAGTTGTGCAGATTGGGCATACATGGAGCATTTGTGGATTCCAGAGCGCCTAGAAGAACAGAGACCAAAGTGGAGGATGCCCTGGACCGGTCTGTTCTATACAGGGATGGTGAGATTTGGGAGGCTCCAAAAGGCTTGGCGGGCCGCGCTACCATTGTCAAGGGCTGACTGCTCGATGACAGGAGGTACTCCTGAACAGTAAAGTGGATAAAGACCACAACGTCGCTATCCTGGACGGAGGCTCCATTATGCCGACTTACTCGCTTGACGAGGGGTAGATGATCGAGGATAACAGGGCTTACGTCTTCTTGAAGAGGTTGAGAAGAGTCCAGCGTATTCACCACTCCAGTGGATGAATCAAGCTCACGTAGGTCGAGCAAGAACATCTCCGCCACCACTTCCCAGGGTAGTGGATTCGGTGAAGCTACTAAGCATTCCAGCACATGGCGAATTACCGGTGCAAGGTCGTTAGTGAAACGAGAAAGAATTGCGTCGTAGGTCGGATAAAGGCCTAGGGGAAGATGTGCAAGCACTTGATGCACTTGGGAAGGAGGACAATGTCGGAGTGTGTGGAGTTGCAAGTCAACCCATAGAAACCTAAATACCCCTTCTATGTTATTGAGACTTCTAAAGAAACTGAAGAAGATTCTTACATGTCATCCGACTGCTCTAGTAGGGTCCGTGCCACCTGAGCTCGGAACTCTTGGCTCCAACCGAGACGCTCTGGACCGTATTTGGGCTTCTGAAGCTCAAGGGAGATGAATCTCCGGAGGGTATTGCGATGTTCGTCTGTGTGAAGGGACTCGGTGTGTGTGCATATATCGTGCATTTTAAAGAATCCCTTGATGTCTGATTCAGGACGGCTAGTGACGAAAACACGGACGTCACCAGTATCCCCCAAGGAAATAATCTCCTTGAGAAAAGAGAGAAGAGTCTCTTCGCGATCGTCATCGGTGCACTCATCGAGTGCATCAACAACAATGAATTTGGTCCCTGTTACCCTGAGAACAGGAAAAAGGACAGCTAGAAGATCTTGGGTGCCAGCTGTTGAGCTGCCAGGCTTCGTGGCTCCCGAGAGAATTTCATAAGCTGTTGTCGCAGGCCCGGCCTTTGCAGCTAACGAATCAACAAGAGACGAAAGGAGGCCAAGGAATGACTGTTTTGCCACATCGTTATAATTGAAATAGAAGTACGCGAGGGTAGTACCACTGTGCGTTTGGGTATATTCCCTTAAATAGTTGACCACCGCAGAACTGGAAAATATGCATGTAAGATCTCCAGGCAGGCAATTAGCCATCTGATATTCACCATAAAACACTTTTCCCAACACCGGCTAGCAATTTTTTATAAGCATACAAGCAACTGGTAGCCGTGATGGAGCATTTCTCAACTCACGTTGCGCCCAGACCCAAAAGAACCCTCTTTTCCGAACCAACCAGTCCTGAAAGTTTTCGCCGTTCAGGAACCAATCCGCATGTCCAGGAACTCTGGATCCACTAGTGGAGCGCTGCTCATGATTGGTAGATGGGTCCGGCGCGTCAAGCCAGCCTCGAATTTCCGCGTCCACTAGACACTTCAGTTAATCCCTATGGGTGCGGATGGAATATTAGCAAGACCTCACATTGCTTATTGACAAGGAGGTCAGATTTAGTGTTGACTGTAACCCATAGCTGGTGTTAGGAGGGTGGTGTGTGGGTGTCTTGATGGCACTGGGCTCACTAGCTGTCACGACATCCAAAGTACGAGCAATTGTCGTAAGGGTCTCTTCATTCAAAATTTCATCAAGTCGGGTGAGGGCCTCTTGAACTTCCGCATTTCCAAATGCGGTGGATCCATAGTCCTCTAGGGTCAGTATATATAAGTGACGATGGTCTAGGGAACTTGGATAGAGCCACGTACTCATCCGTCGGGTAAACACATTCAATAGTATACTTAGCTTTTTTTCCTTATCAGGGGAGAACTTTATAAAGAGAGCGATAATGTTCATGAGCTGTACCAAAGTGCGAATCGAAACATCGCGAAGGGCTTGGTTGATGGCCTGACTGGTAATATGTCCTTCGAGGCGGGTTAGAAAAGTTTGAAGCTTGGATAAAAGGCGTCCAAGATCATCATATACTTTTGATACTCCGTCCACGGCCTGAGATTACGACCAAATCTGGTCAGGCGCATGTTGCTCGTCATGTTAAGTTCAGAACTACCAACCTGCAGAAGCCGTGCAATTGCAACGAATATCCCTCGACCACCAGGGACTCCTGCCTAGACGGGGACATAAGCGTTGGTGTCTAAAATGTGACAGGCTTCCACTCACAGCGGCAGCGACTTCGGACGCGGTGTCCATCGCGGCCTGAAGCACACGAGCTAGAGGTTTGAACGCGCTCCTAATCCCTTCTCCATGTTTTCTGAATACTTTGAGAGCAAGTCCCCGAGATTTAAGGATATTTTCAACATCATCTATTGATGAGCAGGTCAGAAGTTCCTTAGCATCTCCCGAATCGAGGAGAGATTGGTTGGTGATCGTTTGATAATTCGCAAGCGCCTCACTCCATAGCTCGTTGAAGCTAGGGGGGTGAGGTAGCCCTCTGTCAGTGGAGGTTTCCATCAGCACGGATTGTGCAGCGCTGGGGTGATGGGGAGGGAGCACAGCTGTATCGCACTGTGTTGATCTGCACGTGAGTGGGCAGTTCATGAAACAAACAAAGGCACCACCCCACAAGAGAGGGTTCATTTGGCTTACAGCTGGTTGCAAAAGTCCTGACAATCTGTCGCGCGGCGGGTCGGCGCCCCTGTGAGCAACCAAGGGCATTTCACACTGTTTGGCTTTGATGGGCGGATACCGAGAGGTCGTTTCAGCCTATCTCGACACCCAAAAGAGGGTCCCCTTCGCCTCAAATCCGTGTTATAGGTGCCCGGAAGGTACAAGCCATAGCTCGTGTAGATTCTGGTAGCATAAATCACCATCCCATGTCTGTCTGAACTTGCAGGGTGTCCAATCATCAACGCGAAACGGTGCGGAAAAGTCAGCTGACATGGCGGATCATCCCTAGATAGCCTCCGGATATCCCGGCCCCCCGCGCGACAGATTGTCAGGACTTTTGCAATCAGCTGTAATGAATCATTAGGGCTGGTGATATTCAGTTGCTGTAGCATATCTACAGATATAAAAAAATGTTGATTCTCGGTGGGGCAGTGCAGAGATCTCGGTGTATGCGAACACGTGATGTTCCCGCGAGCCCAGTCACACTCGGACCAAGCATTGAAAAATGGCAGTGTCAATGATAATGTTGCTGAGTCATTAATGATCAATAGCCCAGCTTCCCCTCTTTGAAGATGATGCTCTCAAACTTTCGCTCTGTATATATCACGGTATTATCACCCCTCAGCACCGTCAAAAGCTGGCTTTCGTTGAAACTCAATATTAACCCAAGTACTGTACAAATACGATAGTTAATTCACTGGGGTGTGACCGTGACGTAATTCAAGACCAGGAAGCCATAATTCATTAATTCACTGCCTTCCGTGACGCGTGATTATTCACCAATCCAGGGTTTCTAAACTGCAATTTGAGGGCTGCAAACAGGCCGGAGAGCCATATGGTAGCCCATGCTTGATCATAAACTTACCAGAACGATCTTTTGCAAGTGGGAGATCGATTCTGAGGATATACGACTGTGACGTTACTGTGACAGGTTCACCAGGGCATATATCGCGGCAGCCTTTCCACAAACCTAGCTAAATGTTACGCATCACGTGGAAGATTTATGAGTGATTGGGACAGTTTTAGGTGTTTTGGGAGATTTTTCCGAATTTTTGGGAGCATTTTCGGCATTTTCGGCATTTTCGGCAACTTCGGCAATCTCCGGTGGCGCCTCAGGGCCCCGTTATGCGTTACTTTTTAATTCACCTCATGGGCTGCTGTGATGCGTGACTGAATTAACTATCGTATTTGTACAGTATAGACTGTTTGCAGAATTCGCTGACTGCTTTGTTAAGCGTGCAGATACCACTGGAGGGGAAGCCCCGGACCGTTATTTGTGGGAAACAACCATGATGACGTCGATGCACGATCATCGTGGATGAAGATAGCAGAGAGGGAAAAGAGGTGAGTGGCATGCAGAAAGTATTCCCTCTTGTCTCTCTTTGATAGCTTGAACCCTTTGGCATATCTTCAACAGTATCAACAGTTGTGGCTGATCTCCATCTCTCACATCTTCTGTCTATTCCTGCTGTTTCCCCCTCTCAACCCTTGATGCCTCTCCGTCACTCCGCCTAGATGGGCATTTAGTCGTGTTGATGAATTAGCTGGCCTTTCTTCCTTTCTAAAGCAGCTCAAGGCGCCTTAGCCATAGTCTAACTGGCAGAAAATGTGCTTTCGACAACCTCATGTGCCTCAAGACTCACCCTCAAGGAGATAAAATCTTGAAGGTCCATAAGCTCTCGAGGGGCTATATGCCAGACTATATATGAGCGCTGCCTTTTACCCGCTTGATCCCTGGTCTCACGCATATTCTTGTGACCGTTCCTGGTCAATCTTCCTCCTCGTCTCAGGGATAATGTCCTGGTCTGCGTGGTACAATGTAATTTGAAGGTCTCGTAGGCGCGATACAGTCCTCTCACTTGTGTCTGGTAAGTGACTCCGCCCATTCTAGCACTTACTCATCATTCCTACCTACTGCACTTCTTTTGTTCGGGCAAGCGACTATTAGTAGCAGAGAGAAGGGGAGTTCACTGGTCAGCCTAGCGAACGCAGAGTATAGGGCGATCCTCTAGATTCCTAGCAGCAATCTCCCTGGAATGAAGCGCGAGGCTTGCGAAGAAAGCAATGCTTGGACCGCTGAGATGGGATACCGATATCGCTAGTTCTCAAGAGGCGAAGACGCTGTTACTCGACCTGCATCTTGAAGGACTCCATGATGGGAGATCATAGCCACCTTCGAATTTGCATTATAGAGCTCTAATGATACAATACAATATCGCAAGCCCCAAAATAACGATAAAGAGCTCAATGGTAAATAAAATAGGGTTGTTGCTGTAATGAAGCACACTATCGGTCTGATAGAGTCTGACACAATATGTCAACAAGTCGAGCATTCACAGTGTACATGGTGGGACGCTTCAAGTGCGCTTGGACCCACATGTCTCCCAGTAATGTCCATAGTCGATCAGCGAGCTCCTCGCTCTGCATCCCGAGTTTCGCCAAGGGTGCCCGCTGAGGTCTCACCCCGCGTTCTGCGGCTGTGAAAGCCTTTCGCTCATTGTCGAATTCCGCAAAAGGCCTCTCGAGCGTCGCTAGCTCGAGGATGGTCATTGCAAATGCGTAACAGTCGGACTGAACCGTGGTACGAAACTGCGTGAGCGATGGAGCAAACAACTCAGGCGCAATGTAGCGGAATTTTCCTCCCTCAACAATATTGGTTGCTGTGCGAGTATCCTCGTGTTTGAAACGTGATAAGCCGAAGTCGGATAGAAGCCCATTGCCTTCCGCGTCAACCAGGATGTTTCGCTATAGAGCAGAAGCGTCGTTAGTGGTGGTTCGAAATGTAGGTAAGCTCCATAAGGCGCGTACCCCATGAAGATCTCCGTGAATAATTTGGGGATCCATATTATGGAGGTACTCCAGTGCAGAAGCAACTTGAGACATCTTAAAAATAAGGGCGGGTCAGTGATATGAACCTTAAGGAGTAATAGATATTTCTCACGATTTTAAACATTGCTATTGTCTTCCGAGACATATCTCTAGCAGCCAAACCAGTCAGATATTGAAAGGCATTCCCGTTTTGAGCGAATGGTGTGATGATAGAAAGTGGGTGCTTCTCATCAGAGGAGATGCCAAGAATTGGAAGGATGTTAGGGTGTTGAACATGTATCTGAGAGATGATCTCGCGACGGACAAGCTGTTGATATGTCAGAAACGGGTCTCATGAAGACATGTACAGGCATAAATATCCCTCACCGAAAGCCTAGCTTTGCCCTCAGGCGATGTCCAATTACCATTCTCTGGCCGTCGAGCCTCTCGAGCTATCACTATTTCCCCACCGGCATCGAGCTTGACGCGCCAAATGACAGCTTCGCCCCCCACATCGAGGAACACACGATCTCGTACTGCTAGGTTCTTAACAGAAGGTGGGACTTTTTCGGATCGCGAGACCAAATCTTGAAGCATACGCAAAGCTCGGGGTCTGCTTACACCGAGTTTATCACTCGGGTCATTGAGGGCCTGCAGCAGTAAATCGTTAATATCAGGGTGGCCATGCAGTGGAGGGATGGACATCACCTCTTGGAGGAGCTCAAGGGCATGTTCTTGGTTTGCTTCTTTCATCATGATACCATCAGGATATGGTTCACTGAGTAGACGAAGGACAGCATGGGCCGCGTCCTGCTCAACTGCGAGCTCCGATGCCAGCCATGAACGCTTGTGGGACGTGGGCTGGGCATTCCAATCTGACAGTAGCAAACATCGAGATATGGACGCAGAAGAATATATGGGCGTTGGTAGAGTTTTTCTGGCTACGGTTTCTGCCAAGAGTCGAGAGATAGGATCGCTTAAAGTTTTGACTGCCTTAGCCGCCCATCGAGCGGTGGGCATTGTCGTCCAATTGGCGCGATACGGTCGTAAAGCGCTAAGGAGCGCAACCACATACCACCAGCTATCAAGCTCACACGATCTGGACCACTAGTTAGAGCGTTCAGGAATGACTGATAACGAAGGAACTTACTTGGGATTGGGAAGAGGGCCTTTTTCCAACACTCCTTGGTTCAGCAATGGAAGAATGTCAGCCAGTCGTGGGAGAGGAAGTAACTGCATTGGCCGATATGTGCAGCTCATTAGCATTTTCTGACCAGCTTGCCAAAGCTCGCTTTCCATTTTGCTAATAGATACAGTATCAATAGCCTTATTTTGGCTAAAAGATCTTCTTGTTGTGACCCAGATCCTCGTATTGACAAAGTCAATCGCAAAGAGAGCAAAATATTCAACTCCGAACTACGATGGATGGGTCAGTATTATTCTCAGCGAAGCGCTCGTCGAAACTGACTAGTTTTGGGCTCCCGATTTGACAGATTGAAATCGTCATGGCAGTAGGGGATCCCAATGGGAAAGCGGTACGAAGAAGGGCATCTGTGGAGTGGTACGTTTTTGGTCCGTCGCCTTCACCTTGATCCCCTGCTTTTCGAACGGGCAGAGGTGCTGGTCGGGGGGCCGCATTCCTAGCTGTTTTGTCCTCAAGAGAGACTGGATTCTCGAGGAAAGTAGACGGGATCTCCCTGCTCACGTGAAACTCGAGGGTACCTTCTGAGTCACCCATGTTCAAACAAATTTCCAACAGAGCGTAATCACTCAGAGCATCACTTGTTCTTCCCGAGCTGGCGTAAACACGGCGCAGCGATGTAAGACGGCAGTGATCATCGTGAATATCAACCTAGGGATATTCGAGTCAGTTGATTAAGCCCGAATCGTGCGTAAAGCGGTTACTGACAGCGGTATAAATTAGTTTGCGGATGCTTTTGCCGGTCAAAGGGCTGCCAATATTGACAGGGATCCAGATGCTGAGATCCCAAGAGGAGACCATGACGATGACATCGTATTCATGCGAATGGGGAGTTCGAGGGAGAATATGGCTTGAGGTGCTGGCTGGCGCAGTGGATGTGAATTTGGAAAGTTCTCGGCCGGAGGTTGAGGTCGATTGAGTGTGTAGATGAGGTCTTAGGATAGAGCTCTTCGAGGCTACGGGAGGCCGACATGCAGTAAGATCACATGAAAGAACCGGAAAGGAGGTAAAGAGCGCGGTGATATCCGGTGCTATCGAAGCAATGCGCGAAACTTTTGTTAGAGTAGTTCTCGGCTACCTTATGGAGTGCTGCCATTCTGCAATGGTCAAGAGACTCACAGCCGTCAAAAATCCGCTCTAATTGCTCCAAGACGTGCCCAATACGTGGTCGCATGGCCATATCATGTGTCCACATAGCTACAAGCAGCTCCCAGAAGGTGTCTCGGATCTCTGGTCGCAAATCAACAGCAATCACCGGTTTAGCTGGTCTTCTCCCCAAGATGTAACGCAGCTCCACTTTTCGCTCGTCCTTGATTTCGGAAAATGGTAGTTGTCCACTCCAAACATTGAGGAAAATCATTGCGAGTCCGAAGATGTCACTCTCCTGGCCCAAGGAGCTGGTGAATCCGAGAGATGTGTGCGCTTCTGGGTCTAAAAACCGAATTTTATCTCCATTTCGTGGAAGTGTGGGTGCCAGGGTGACTCTGTGGCTCATGCGGTCAAACCCAAAATCGCAGAGGAGTGGACGGCCAGAGTTGTCAATAAGGATATTCCCCTAAGTCGATAAAATGTGTATATCAGCCTATGAAAATTGGGCGACACGACCAGTAACTGAATACCAACAGGGTGGAGCCTCCCATGTACTACTGGTGGATTTTGCGAGTGTAGATACATCACGCCTCTGCTGGCACCAAGAAGCTAATTTTAGAATGTATGGCTGGTCAGGGATAATCAATAATTGGAATGAAGAGCAGAGATACCCACAAGGCACATCAAGTCTGGCGCGTTTACCAGTTGTCCAGGTCTCAATTCGGCGAGCAAACATCGAAGCGACCCACGTTCTAGGAATGGCAGAACCAACAGCGGGGGAGCGTCAACTTCCTCGTTGTAAACCCCCAAGAACGGAAGGATATTAGGGTGATGCAGTTGTGAGCAAGTGATAGCTTCACAATGTACAAGCTGTGTAAGCAGAACAGTGAGTTATTGTTCAGTTAGATAAGTAAATACTATAACCTGAGTGATTTTTGGCCTGGCAGGCTCTTGGTCATATCCAGAAATCATCCGAATTTCTCGAACGACAACTCCCTGACTGGCCAACTGTCCACGATATACAGTGACTTCGCTCCCTTGTCCCATTATATCCTGCCTGTCAAAATTGAGACCACCGACGACAAAGGAAGTGGGAAGAGCGCGACAATGGAGGCTGCATTCTTGCAGCAGCCGAAGTATTTGTAAGTACTGTTCAGAGCCTGGAGAATGGTTTTGTAGATGCTGGATGTGCCCACCAAAAAATCAGCCTCGGGATTTCTCTGGAAATATGGGAGAACTTGCGTACAACATAGATTCGGTCGAGAAGTCCAAGCGCCTCAGCTCGTGGGAGGCAAGATAGACTCCGCTCCGGCTGGATCCCAAAGCGTCCTAGCAAGGCGCCGCCGAATTCAGAGAGCGATATTTCTTCATTGTTCGGGGAAACGGCTTCCATCACCTCCGTAATTGCTGGCGATGTGTTAAGAGCGTTGTTCGCGATATCTTGCATGTTCAATGCTATCGAATCAAAAGCTTTTGGAGATCCGAGATCTTCCACAACCCATGGGGATTCGATTGTCCCCAGCCCCTGGTTGCGCAAAGACTCAATCGTAGGAGTGCGGGAACGAGATGGCGATTGTGTAGGTGAGTTATTCGTCGTAGATAACCCATCATGCGGTGGGGAATGGCTAGCGTCCGCACTGGACACACCCTTCTCTTCTGAGAGTACTCGGATTGATGGAAGATCGGTGTCGGACAAGGCTAAAGATGGCGCAAGTTCTTGAGATGATGTTTGTTGTCCAATGGGTGGACTGAGTGAGCGATTCTGGAGTGATGAATACGCAATTTCACTTGTGCTGTCGCCTTTCTGCCCTAGTGCAACGCGGCTCTTCTTCTTTGGGCGCGTAGAGAAGTCCTCCTCAGAGAGCTCATAGGTAGTTCGCGTACGGCGACGGGTGGACTGAACCTCGTCATCCCCAGCGTATGTGCTCGCTCTAAGAGGTGACGCGTTCGATAATGCGTCGCTATGCGTTGGATGAAGTGATACAGCTGGGTTTGGGGAAGTTGTCAGCCTGACTTGGCGGTATTTGAACGTAATTCTGGTAGACAGACCCCTGGAGAACTGAAAACCATGCGACATCAGAGGGGAGTTTTTCCCAATACCTAGAACTCAAACGGGAGGAGGGGGGGCGGAGTGTCTCTTTGGAGGCCTTTCAGAAGCACTACAGCACTCGCAGTCGAGATATCTGTCATTTCGATCAGCCTCGGAACACAGCATGAGCTCACTGTCAGGTCTTCTGTTGTTTCTCACGACCATCCAGCCTCCCATTTCTATTGTTAGCGCACACACAGCCTTGCTCATCCCCCAAAACTTGGAATCAGTGACTCAGGCACCATATTAGACGAAGAATCCTTTCTATATTCCTCACAGGCGGCACAGTCCTCATGACAAATTGAACTCGCTCTGCTCACTGCTGCGCCCAGGGGCGACACAATTGCTGCGTCACCAACTCAACTCAATGAAGAAGATTGCGATTCCGTCATGCCCTGATCAAGGTTTCGTTGTGAATCCATTGTGGACTTTTGCACCTGGCCCAGTGTCGAGCAGAAGTTCCACTGCGATGACCCAAAGCCTTCTTGGAACTAGTTCCCGGATCAAATGCACAGCATGAGGAACCACATCCACTCATGGTATCAAGCGCGTAAGTTAGCCCCCGCCCGCTGATTCATCAGAAGTAACAGGATCCTGACAGCCAAGTGAATGCCAAAGAATGTCTGACACGTTATACTGGCAAATCATCAGGTGCAGGGCCCTTCAGATAATTTGAGTGTCGCTCTCTAACAAGCCACATAGAGCATCAGGGTTTTCATACAGGTATGGAGCGTCCAACAGCTTGTTCTCATTATTCGTCGTCCAT
>WIDE01000018.1:313399-360314 GCA_015039315.1 Clavulina sp. PMI_390 | reverse complement strand
GAACCACAGGTTGCGCATCGCGGTCTGCCGATGCCGCCCGAGCACATCTACGTGCAAGACCCCCGGTTGCCCCTCATGCTCAGTGATTTCCAAGTACTCAAAACGCTAGGTAATGCGTCCGCGTCTTCTCCGCCTCACCGCTCCTCTTATTGATTCATTACTCCCTACCTCTTAGGAACTGGCACGTTTGGCCGCGTACTGCTTGTCCGCCTTACCCCTGACTCTCCTCACCACCGCCCCGATACTGTGCAGCACTTCGCCATGAAGGTGCTCCGCAAGTCCGAGATTGTACGATTGCGCCAAGTCAAGCACATCAACGCTGAGCGCAACATCCTCGCCCGGATCCAACATCCCTTCATCGTTGACCTGTACGCGACCTTCCAAGACCACTTGAACGTGTACATGCTCCTCTCGTACGTCCCTGGTGGCGAGCTCTTCTCGCATCTTCGTCGTGCAGGACGCTTCACACCCGACGTGACGCGCTTCTACCTCGGATGCATTGTCCTTGCATTGCGCTACCTGCACAAATACAACATTATCTATCGCGACCTTAAACCCGAGAACCTGCTGCTTGACCACAGAGGGTATATCCGCATCGCAGACTTTGGGTTTGCCAAGGTCGTGAGCGATCGCACGTGGACGCTATGTGGCACACCCGAGTATCTCGCGCCCGAGATCATCGAGCAAAAGGGCCACTCCAAAGCAGTTGATTGGTGGGCGTGTGGAGTGCTCGCATATGAGATGCTTGTGGGGTATCCTCCCTTCTTCGACGAGAACCCTGTGATGATCTATCAGAAGATCGTCAGAGGACAGGTCTATTGGCCCGAGGAGCTCGATCTGGGGAGCAAGGAATTCATCAAGGGTTTCTTGAGGCAGGATCGCAGTAAGCGGTTGGGCAATTTGCAGGGCGGAGCTGAGGATGTGCTCAACCATGATTGGTTTGAGGGTGTGGATTGGGTGGCATTGGAGAATGGCGAGATTCGGGTACGTTTTCTCCTCTTTCAGCAATCACCACGCATATCCGTTCCTAGATTAGACTGGGATTTGCCACACACCTGCATCATCCCTTGTCTATCGTCCTCGCTCCCGCCTGGTGTTCCTCGATCTTTGACCTCGATCTCGATTCACTCACACGCACGCTTTTTTTCTTTCTGTATGCAGGCGCCCCTCATTCCTTATGTCATGTCAGCTTCGGACACGCGCAACTTTTCGAATCTTCCCCTCCCACAACCACATGATGTCCCCGGCCTCGTCCCGAACTACGCCATGCCGCCGGATCAGCGCGACGATCCATTCAACTGGCAGTTCCTTAGCTTCTAGTATCAGCCAACCTTACCTTCGTTCTTTCGGTGTCTTCTTCTTTCGTTCGCACGCAAAAACTCTAGGAATAAGAGAGGCAAAAACTCTATCTCTCTATTCCTTCTGCACACTCTCATTATTGGCGTTGACGCCGCATGCTGCTCACTTTTTGTTCCTCTTGCCCCCGTTCTATCTTTGGCGTAGAGCCATTTTCATATGTGTCTCGCCCCCTATTCACTCCTAGCACTGCATCGCTGTGCTCTTTTCCTCTCGCTTCGCCTTCGTTCTGATCTCTTGCCCCTTTTGACGTCAACGCACTGCACTCGTCCCGAACGCTGACTTGTACAATGTGTTGTCTCTTTCCTTTTGTTGTTGTTCGTCTTTCGTCAGTTCTTTATTGGCCCCGGCTCTGTTTTTTATTCGTCCTGCGCTACCGATGACTGCTACTAATATTTCTTGACAAACTCGGCCGCGTGATTTGGCCTTCCAAAAATAACAGAGTTTGTCTGTCTTTCGACCAGAAAAAGTGATAATGTATTACATATCAAATAGACCACCATTTTTATTTGGAAGCGCGCAAAGAGGAGCACCACGAGCTAGATATTGATGGTGGGCAGTTCATAGGAGCGAGATCTCAACAATCGAGCACATTAAAATGGGATCGAGTAACAAGGCCATGTCAACAGAGTTGTAGAGGAGGTTTCAGAGTGACAAGAAAGGGGGGTCGCAGAAAGGGAGCAGAGAATAGGATATCAGCTGTGACTCCTCAGGAGCGCGCTTGAAGCGCGCTTCGTGTTGTGTCGTGTATGGTGCTGAAGACATTTCATCGCACAGACAACGAAAAGGCCAAGGACGTGGTGATACGCCACTCCCAGTTTTGTTCCGCCTCTATGTGTGATGGGGTGGAATTTTGTGCCCCCTTTTCATCACCGTCAAAGCCTTCATCAAAATCCTCCGCTTTCGACAATTTTGGATAAACTCTCCATCAAAATTTCAGCCGATCTGCTGCCTCTATTCCACTCTCAGGATCTGCTATCGCCACCACAACAGTTATCAATCACGATAGACCAGGGGTAGGAGAGTGAGAGCGACAAGCGATGAAAGTCGATCACCACTCACTTTGCCGCAGCTTCACCGACAAGGAAGCCGAGTCAGAATCTTTGATGGATGGTGAGTGACTGATCAAATAGTCCGATAAGCCTTTGTGCTGATGTGTTGGATTGAATGTTCCTGCCGCGCTGGCTTGAACGAAGGTGGAACGAGCAGCCCAAGGACCATGATAGCGTTCAGAGCCATGATGATGGTCGCACTATAAGCGACAAAGGCATCTTGGTTTCTTACGTCTCAGCTGGCGAGGGTAGAGCGGCAATATGTCAGATCTGTGTCGGTGGTAGTGATGATCAAGACGGTTTCCATGCGGATCTTCAGAGCCATAATATGGTTCAGACCTCCATTCACGTTATGAATCCGTGTATATAATGTGGTCCAGAGGCAGCAGACGCTTCTTCTCCAACAATCAACACAAGTAACAAGACTAGTTTCGATGGACCCCGCCGCTGGGGACCAACAACCTCGACCTCTCGCTTTTCATGAGCTTTGGGAGGACGCGATCGAAAACTATCAATCCATCACGAGCCGTCCTCTTATTGACTCAACATATGACAAGCAAGTTCTAAAGTGTTCGTCAATAGAGGATGTTGAGAGCCTCCTCAAATCTCGAGGAGTCGCTCTCAAGGTGTTCAGGAAGCAGGGTGAGAGGATCCGGAGTGCATTCAAGCCTCTAGCGCGCGTGGTTCAGGCGGTGATAGACACCGCATCCGAAGTGGCTGCTTCAGTGAGTGGAGATCGTTCTAAGTCTGTGCAGCCTCCGCTCACAGTCTTTCAGAGTAGTGTTCCTGGGGGCCGTGGTATATTTGTTGCGGTGGCACGTCTGCTGCAGGTTAGTTATCCAGAGCTCCGAACATTCGAGTGTTGATAGTGATCGCTACGAGAGCTGACGAGATATGGCTGTGATTATAGGCGGTAGATGGACTATCGAAATCTTATGATGACCTCAATCTCCTTTTGATGAAGCTTGAAAGCTTTCTGACTCGCCTTGAGGGCCATCTCAACGCTCAAGCAATCAACCAGCCACTTCGCGATATTTCTGTTCGCGCGTTAACGCAGCTAATGAAGATCATCGCGCTCTTCGTGAAATTCTATGATATGGAGAAAACCAAATGGCGCTTCATTAGGGTCATAACCCGAAGATTCAGTGCGTACAGTTCGTATATGTCATCGAGCGGCACTCATATGCCGCTATTAGAGGATTACAAGAAAGTCATCTTTGGCGACTCGGAAGTTCGGGATGCGCTCAAACAGCTTGATGAGGTCCTCAATGAAGAGACTCTCACGATAATCGGCCGCACACTAGATGTAGTAACAATTGGTGAGTTGACAAATCTTATGCGTTGGTGGCCACTCTAATGCTAGTGTTAAATCGCTAGTCGATGGTAGGACCGATCTTCTCGTCGACAATCTGCGTAAGTTGCTACTCTTAATCTAGCTGGGATTGACATTGAATCCACTCCCTAGGAAACGACGAGCTCCGCACTTGGCTTGATGCGCCAGACCCTTCTACAAATCATGATGAGCGAACCACCAGCGGATCAAGAGTTCCAGGACATGCCGATTGGTTCCTTAAGAGTGAAAAGTTCAGGCAATGGGTAAAACAAGAGCGAGGCTTCTTTTGGGTGTGGGCTCAGCGTGCGTTCAGAATCGCCCTTGTAGCTTTCCTAAACGAGCTAATAATGTATTTTTCAGCGGGCGTTGGAAAAAGTGTTTTATGGTGAGCTCCATCGGATCAGTCCGCCAATCGCTCTGTTAATAATAGCGCTGGGCAACCTCAACTTAGCTCTGCTGTGATTAACTACCTGGAGAACTACACTAAAACTCAAACTGACACTTCCCTCGCATATTTCTACTTCAACTTCACCGACACTGCGAAGCAATCGTTTCTCGGTCTACTTTCATCTCTTGTCAGCACATTAACTGTGCAAGCCGAGATGTCTACGGCGGATGCATGTGAAATTGTGTCTGAAAAGCGAAAGCTGGGCACACCTCGAGCCAAGATCAGTGAGCTCAAAGCTATCCTCTTCCGGATTCTTGCCACATCAGGAACCAGATATTTAGTCATCGATGCGCTCGATGAGTGCAACGATGATCGCGAAGACTTTCTACTTCCTTTCCTTCAGGAGATCATTCGCTCAGGCGAGCTTGGAGATGTTCGTCTATTCGTCACGAGCCGCCCCGAAACAGATATCCGAGGATTTTTCGAGACCCACAAACTGTGTACCCACAGTGAGTCTCTTCATACGCAAGAGCATCGCAACACCCTCTGGAAATTTATCTCTCTCGAGCTTGATAAACCGAAATACGGTCCCAAGCGTCTTGGTTGGAGCCGAGAATTTAGGGCCGAGGTAGCGCGAACACTATTCAAACAATCAGATGACATGTGAGATGACCGACTAATGTCCTAGGCACACGCTTATTTAGAATCTGCCTCTAGGTTTCTCTGGGTCGATTTACAGCTTCAGACTCTTCGACGTTGTCCTCCTTCACAAGTGCAGCAGGTGCTTGCACAACTTCCATCAAGCCTTTCTTCTACTTATGACGGGATTCTTTCTCACTTCCATGAAGTTCTTGCCCCCATAATTCGCCATATCTTCGAGTGTATGGTGGCTGCCACTTACCCAATACCTTGGGAAGCTGTGGTTGAGATGTTCTTGCTCGACTTGCGCAAGCTTGACTTATCTCCGAGCTCGCTGCCTTTGCTTGGCGCTTCGCCATCTGGGTCCAAAGATGAGATGGCGCTTGCTATCCTTGACCAGCTTCCGCTTGTAAAACGAGTGCATCGGTACTCCCCATGCGGTAGGTTCAACGATAGCATAGTATTCATTCACTTTACCGTCCAGGAGTATTTGATGGCCACATTAGACCATTTATCTCCTCCTTCCCCGGTGTTACTTGCCCAACCGTCATCAAATCCTCGTCCACTTTATCATACGGACCGCATCAGAGCCTCATCGACTCTGATCACTGTGCTTTTGAGTGCAATCGACCCCGCCAATTCCCCAAGTCTCCCTTACCTCTCCCAGTATGCTGATACCTCCTGGTACCTGGTTGCCGCTGATATGGCATCGAAATCGCAAGAGACGACACCTGCGCTCTCTGAATTTCTTTCCTTCGAATCAGCGTCGTTTATGGCATGGGCTAGACATTTTTGGATGGATGAGCATGCTGTTGATTCCCCTCTGCACTGGGCAGCTCGGATTGGGCTATCTGACCGTGTAGAAGAGCTGACCAAGGCTGACCCAGAGTCACATAACATTCTGGATCATGCCGGACTTCCTCCCATCTTTTACTCTGTATTGCGCGGTAATATTGCAAGTTACACTATCCTTCTCGACTGTGGTTATAATTGGACCGATTTTTATCGTGTCAAGGTGGGTTTGGGCAGCCATTCTGCCGTCACTATCATCCACCTCATCGCAGGCGCGGGAAGTGGCGGCCAGGCTCATCCCAATCGTGACATCATTTGGCCCAATATCCGCACTCCTACCTACTCCTTGAGTTATCACGCCATGTGGGAGCTTTTGATTCAAAGGTTGGGCACGGCCAAATCAGACCTCCTTTCCATTGGTGATGCCGATGGGGCCACGCCGCTTTTCCACCTAGCAAATAATGATAGGTGTGGTCCGCAGACTATGCGCTTGGTGCTTGACGCTGGTAGCGACCCAACCATTCGAAGCTCATTGGGGACAACGGCCCTCCACCTAGTGATCGGTAGATACAACCAACCGGATCCTTATATCGAGCATTTACTTCACCATCAAATTCCAGTCAACGCTATTGATAACGAGGGTAATACACCGCTGTTGAGTCTTGGGAGACGTCCAACAATAACTCCTCACAATATACAGTTGTTGCTCGATGCTGGAGCCACTCCCAGTATCTCTAACAACCTAGGAGAGACAGTCCTTCATATCATTGCAAGATACCAGGATAATATTTTGCCACCATTGAGGCTTCTCCTTTCTTTTACAGTTCCTCTCAATAGTGTGGATTGGAAAGGGAGGACGCCTCTGCACAATATATGCTTGCGCTATATGCGTCATCTTCCCCCCTCCAAGGACCTTCAGGCTCGGCGTTGGACTGAGGCGGTCAAACTTCTCATTGACGCAGGGGCTGATCCAAATGTCTGTGATTGTAATGGAAACACACCTTTGGATATCTTAGAAGTGCCACGTAGGGTCCCCTCACTCAACAGAAGCCGTCTTAAACCCCTTAACACGCCGATCAGGTCTCTGCTCAAGGAGCATGGTGGTCTGAGTAGCAAGCAGCTCCAACCGATGATCAGCTTTTCCGGTCATTGGCTCACTTAATTAGGACCCTACGAAGAGTCAACACCGGTGAAGGGTGAACCACTTCGAACTTGATACGTACTGCGATGTGTTACTCAGAGTGTACCTTGGACTCTTAAATCGAGTAGAGGATAGCAAGGAATAGCGAGAATCAGAGCAGCGAAATATGACCAGTTATCCGTATGATAGATTTGAAGGAGCCTGGCTTTAGTTTAGCCAGCAGTGATAGGTGCATTCTATGGACCACACACACGGCCGTTATCTATCAGCTGCTAAGTGTGAGCTGAGATGACGCCTAGCTAGTGACGCAAAATGACAGGGGCAGAACCAGATACAAATTGACAAGGAAAAAAGTGGGGAGCAGCGGTAGTGATTGATGGAGTTCACAACTTCAACCCTGCCCCAGTCACTCCATTAGGCACCTTATCTTCCCCTCTTCTGGCAGCTTGGCCCTGTTTCGCGCCCTTTCCATTGGTTATCCCCGTTGGGGCCCGCTTGGCATTCGCGCTCTCCTTACCGACAACGGTAACCCCTTTCCCGCTCTTTACCAGGGTCCGAAGAGCCTCATCCTTCTCCTTCTTCTCGCTCGCGGTCTTGTTGCGCCTCCCGCCACCCCCTGGACGCGACGCAACATACGATTTGATGGCATCGGATGCCTTCTTCCGCTTTTTCCGCTCTTTGGAGCGCGCAGAACGCTTTTCACCAGGGGTGAGCTCGGAGCGGTCGCGGGGGTCGGATTTCGAGGGCGCGAGTACTTCTTCGGGTGCAAGAAGCGTAGAGGTAGAGGATGTGGTAGGGAGGGCGGACTCTAATGAGGTGGTAGCGACGTTTGAGATTGTCGTAATCTCGGCTGAAGGCTGGAGGGTTGCAAGTGGTGGACAGATTAGTTTCATCACTGCAGATAAGTGCAAAAAGGGAAATGAAACATACTGCTTTGGGGGTGAAGTGCGCATTACTCAACGCGTCGAGCTTGTAGCAGATCGCATTCCATAACTTGTCAAGTTCCTCGTGCTCCTTGGCGAGTTTGCCATCGCGGTCGTCAACTACGCCTGTCCCGTCCCGGGTCGCGGCGAACTCATCCTCATATAATTGTGCGAGAGAACGAGACGATTTGCTCCCATCCAATTCAAACATGCGAGAAGGAAGGAACGCCTTGTCATCTTCGACAACTCGCTTCCGAACCACATCATCATAGCGACCCTAGGGTGGCAGAAAAAAGAGGGTCACTACACAACGTTCTGGCGTGAGGAAGGCTGAGTGAGCCAAGGCTCCACCTACATCGACAATCCGAGCTTTGATCATATCTTCCAGAGTCTTTGTCGCTTCTTCCGTCATGACAGGCGCTGCTCTTGCACCTCCTTGGCGCTCAAAGTCGAGATCCTCTTCTAACAAGGAGTTCTTTGGCCGTGATCGAGAGGTGGCCTCACCCATGAGCGTCCAATCCTTTTGCCCAACATTCTCGGCCTCGAAGGAAGCTATCTCCTCTGCGAGTGCTGCTTGGCGTTTGGCGTGTGCCGATTTGGCGGCGGCTGATCCGCAGGAAGGTCAGGAGTTCGTAGCTAGAGGGGATGATAGAGAAAACCCACCAGGATCATTGTCCACCGACTCCTCGTCATCGAAGAGATCACTTTTCAGTCTCTGGATTGTCTCTACGCCGACCTCGGATGGATCATCAAGGTCAGGGTCCGACTCCGAATCAAGGTCGTCATCGTCCTCATTCTCGTCTTCATCAAGATAGGCATCCTCATCTAAACCATCGACATCGTCGAATCGATCCATATCCCAGTCGACTTCTTCCCCTTCGTCATCATCATCATCATCACCATCATCATCATCTTCGCCATCATCTTCCTCGGATACTTCCTCGAACGTTGCCGAATCCAGCACCTCACCCGGAATCCCTTTCGCCATACCCATACGACGATATAGCTCTAGGCGTTCCTTTGCAGTGTTTTTCCGCGCCGCGATTGTTCTAACACGGACATTGTCGCTAAAAGAGACGCCGCGCTTCTTGGGAATTGTCGATGACTCAGAGGAGGTAGAATCGAGTTTGGCTTTCTTTGCGGACGCTGAAGAAGACGGGCCCGCAGATGACGAGGAGGAAGGGTCTGAGTGTGGACGTTTTTTGCTCGATGATGGTGGAGGTCGTGGAGGGGGCGCGAAGAAGTCTTTGTAGGACGGGTCTATACGACCGGATCAGTATATTGCATAGCAGAGAGAGAGAGGCACCATAGGACAGCAAGAGTACGTACTGAATGAAGACATATCCTCCTCATCGTCCTCTTCGAAGGCTTGCGGAGCATCGTCGACGGCAGCGAAAAGATCAACGTCCTCCGTGGCATCCTCATCGTCTGCATCAAGGGAGCCACTGGATCGAGTCTTCGACTCCAACGCTTCAGTCTCACGATTGAAGTCGTCTATAGAGAAAAAGGCATCATCGAGGGTTGGGTGTGATGGTCTGATCAACTTCAGTTAGAGATAGTTTACGAGGCAGCAATTTAGGTGGGTGGAAAATTACCTCCTTGAAGCAGCCAATGAGCGGCCTCCCCGTGGTCGGTCGAGATCAAGATCTGGAATACCCTCGCCTCGAAGCGGGGCAATGGTCTCTTCTCCTTCGCTGGATTCGTCTTCGTCTCCCTCTTCTCCATCATCCTCGAAGTCCAGGTCATCATCCAGCTCAAGACCTTCTTCGTCTTCATCAAAATCTTCATCGTCATCTTCTTCAGAGTCAATATCGTCATAGTTTCCGATATCGTCCATGTCGAGATCCATGCCGTCCTCGTCATCATCGTCGTCGTCGTCCGCTCCCACAACAGCGCGCGCATCTTTAACATCGAAGTCACTCGATTCATCAGAGGCAGCGTCAGGGTCTTCATCGGGGGCGACAATAGAGTCTAAAACCTTGAGTAAGTTCTTGGTCTTGAGCTCTAGCTGTTCCCAGATCTGGTCCGAGTTCATACCATCGAGGAATAACGAGTCAAGGGGAGTAGATTCGAATGGGGGAAGTGCTGGAGGAGGGGGCTTGGGACCGCTGTTCTCGAGAGCAGCTTTGGTCTGGGAGCGGGTTTGAGGCGCAGCCTCGTAGTTCTGTAGCGTCTTCAGTAGAGCATTAATATACGGTTTGGCTAATGACTCGTGTGAGATAGCTAAGGGGTTTTAGAGCAATGGTGTTACTTTGTAGAAGTGGGTTCAGCGCATACGATCTTGCGCACCATGGTCAAAAGCAAACTTCTCTGCACGAAGAGCAGAGTCTCTGATTTGGTAGTCTCCAGTGGCTAGGCCCTCAGATCTTTCCCTAACAGATTCAACAAGCGGGATGAGATCAGGATAGTAGTCTTCTACGACTGCAGTCGCATCGGCCACAGAAGTCATTCAGCCGGAGCGATTGTCAAAACAAGAAGTTGAGAGAAAATTGCACAGCCACTGCATCTTCGGCACAAACAGACTGTCCATTCCAACCAAACAACTTCGGCACGAAACTGACGGGTACTTAGGAGCAGTCGACGGATGCTCGGTCGATGACCACCCCGCTTAATCTCACCCGTAAAGAAAAGGCTCTTGGGGGCGACTCTGGGGATGCCGGCGCTGGAACGGGCTCCAATGCAACTGACAGCAACTCACTCTATGCTGGTATTGCTCGGAGCTCCATTCGTACTCTGGCATTATACTTCAGCCGACCTGTAAGATTGTTCAGGCCAAGTAAGGCTAGGTGAGTATATTAGTTACTGTATGGAACTCTAGGACCCCCTGTTGACTCACAATCTTTCTCCAAAAGTGGCTGGACCTCTTTGCGGTATGCGGCGCAACGAGATGGCGCATCCTTGACTCCTAAGTATATCACTCAGCATATCAAGCAACACGGTGTATGTCTCTACACTCTTCTTCAATTATTATGTAGCATCTCGTCCTGATATACTGCAGCTCTCAGTCCTTCCTCGTCACTTTGTCCCACCCCTAATAATCAACACCGCTCTTGGGACCCTTCTATTCACGTCCTATACAGTAATCGGCTCTGAACTCACCTCCAGCTACCCCCAAACATCCTCCACACGTGGGTACTGCTGTCGTGTTCACGAAAACAATCTATTTCCCTGTAATCTCACCCTTTCTTCCTCTAGTCATCGCGGCGGTTTCTGGCGCAGGAGCAGGGGCGATCCAGGCTTTAGCTGGTGCACCCGCCGAAAATGTCCGAATACTTATGGAGCGAGGCTCTTTTAATCATGACACCAGTGTGTCTGGCTGGCGTCATGCGTGGCGAGAGGTCTTTGTCGATCCTGCGAATCTGGCAGATGCTCGAGCGTACAAGCCTGTCCGTATGAGATTGAGCGATATGCGCGAAGCGAAGCTTGTTGCAAATGAGCTGCGAGAGATGGCAGGAAGAGGTGAGTTCCATCATCTTGGCTTCAGGGTGCCATTCTCTGACACTGTTGACCATCTTGTGCAGGATGGAATGGCTGGGGATGGGGCCTTGCGAAGGACGTTTTTGGTGAGAATCAGTTAATTTCATCGGGTTTAAGGGTCTGTTACTTACCGAAACTATAGGCTATGGGTTATTTTTCGCCATCTTTGATGTCTCGCGTCGAGCAGCCATCCATACGTCCCATGCGATAGAGTCCATGATATACGGTCAATCATGGACCGTGAAATCGATCGTCAATTCGAAAGATGACTATGCGCACGCCAATAATCAGATTCGAGCACCGACAATAGCAAGAGTCGCCCAAGGAACCGTTCTCGTAACGGGAGGAGGTGAGCGTTCATCTCTCTTGGGAGTCAAGAATCGGCATTGACACATCCCTTGTCCCTTCATTCGGACAGTTATTGCTGGTATCGCATATGAATATGCAGGACGACCGTTTGATATCCTTCGCCGTGAATGGCACATATACTCGGCTGAGAACCTTGCCGCATCCTCTCCGACTCCATCATCAGCCAAGCTCACCCCTACCACAACCTCTTCCCATTCACCCTCTCCTTCTACCCCTCACTCTGCCCCACCAGCATCACATCCCCCTACCCAGACCGCTATCGCGCGCCTACGCCCAGACAAAGTTCCGCCACTCCCAATGCTGATCCAAAGGGTGTATTCATCAGGCGGCATCCGTGCCTTCTTCATGTCCCCTGCTTCTCCATCAGCAGAGTCGTCCGAGGGGGTTGCGTCCACAGTGCGCAGCTGGCAGTCCCGGGTATACCCTCTACTGAGAACGCTTGGTCGCGTAGGGCCATGGGGTGTAGGATTCCTGGTTTGGGAGGCGTATGGACCGGGCATACAATAGAGAAAGACATAGATTTGCTCGCTGAGAAACCTGACATAGAATGAGTCATCTTTCATCTAGAATCGGACACGATACAACTTGATGGGGTTGCGAGAGGGGTTACCTTGAAGTAAACTACATGATTCACATCTAATGAACACCATCATATGGAATACATCTATACGCATGCCATTCGTACAATTACAAGCACATTGGGTATGAGGGATTTGCTCGTTATGGTAAAAAAAAAAAAATCGTGAATGACTGGCATCGACTGAAGCGGTCAGCTAAGCAGTGTTGGGGATAGCTCTTCTCGCGAGATCGAGGAAATTTGCTGGGAAGTATGCTAACGCGATGTCCTGTGCGAGGACATCGATACCAAAGTGATACGATAATCGAGGATACCTGAGCATGTGCAGGCAGCAGCAAATAAAAGGCGGACATCAGAGCCAGAAACACTACCGACTAATCAATGAGGTCAAACGCATTACCTTGCTTCGATGGCACTCTTGACAAGCTTGAAGCATGTTTGCTCGTCGATAGCCCACAAGAGGGAGATGAATGCTAGGATGCGGCGCCAGCCCACTGTTGGAGACAACATTAGTGAGGGAAAAATAAAAAGAGGGAGAATCGACAATGCTCACCAGAGCCGCTGTATTCTGGGTTTGCTGTTTGTACTGCTCTTGATTGAAGAGGACCTGCATAATTGAGCGTGAGAACGAAGATAAGAAGTGAAGTGCAGATATCTAGCCAGTTCCACTCACCAACGACGACATGCGAAACTTGGATGCCCAGAGGGCTAAGTTCAGCCTGCAATGTTTCCGCCGTGCGTTCTCGAGCTGCATCACATAGTGCACTCACTCCCTGCGATGCTAGAAGAAGTGAGATGTCAGCACTGCTTTCCAGTTGACTATATAGGAAGTGGAAACACGGGCGCTCACGTCGGAAACTGCTCTCGTCGCATCCAGAGATGAACAAGACTTGGCTGCGCGCCTCGTGCAGCATGCCAGCCAAAGCTTGAACAAGACCCAGGGGTTGGAAGATGGATTTGGACATCGCATCGTGCATCGTTGTCTGTGAGGTTTGCAGTAATTGCGTGGTAGGTTGTAGCGTCCTCTTTGTAGGCTTCCACAATGCTCCACCACCTGCAGACATCCCCACACCACTCATCGCCACTCCTACAGTCGTCAAACCAAATGTCGAAGTTACGGGCGACAATCCGGGAGAGACATTTGCGCTGTTAGCGCCAATCAGCTCATGCGTCCGGGGCGGAGTCATCTCCATCGGCGGAACAAGCAGTGTGCGGAGCGTGACGTCGTGTTGTGTGCAATACGCGCGAATAGTGTCCTTGGCGCGCTCGCATTCTTCAGGGGCAGACGGGTCGAAAACCAGTGGGACAATAGTGCCTTCGATAGTATCGCTCGATTGCGCCTTGCGACTGTGCCAGACGTACAAGAGGGGAGAGATGGAGGACGTCGTGCGGTGTCCGACCGGGGTAGGGATGTCTGGCCGCGACCGGTGGACGGTGCGTGGCAGATCGTGATGTGCACACAAGCAGCGTGGAATTCAGGTTGATCGGGCATTGTTTCCCAAAATGAAAGGGCGGAATGTCAAGTTAGGAGGTGGATCAGGTTGTGGTTGATGGGCCAATGTTCGTACCATGCGGCAGACAGGCAAATACGGTGTACCCCGCGGTGGCCAGCTTGAGCGCGAGCATACGTCCAAGACCTGCAGCATCGACGGGGACAGGAGGTGGAAGAATAATAGCGAAGGGCATAATGGTCAAATTCGTTCCACATTCACCCATGGCTGGAATAAATTGCAATACACACCTTCTCCAGCGCCCATAACCACCACGGCCGTGCTCTCAGGCTCGAACCGTGCTCGACTCGCCCTTCGCGTAAAGAAACACAAGATCGAAAATGCTGTAGAATAGGCCCATTCGAGCTGCCACGCGACCCATAGTTGAATGCGCGCAATAGTTTGGACGACAACGCTCAAAAGCAGCAGCCAGAAATTCGGAGCCCAATGTCCATTGCCGTTTCCACTGTTACCAGGATCAGCGGGCCCAGGACCGGAGACGCCAGGAATCGTGAGCTGAGGTGGAACAGGCCGAGGATGTGAGTCCGGGTAGTCAGGATACATCGTAGACTCGCAAAGGCTGTTTGGACGAAGGATGGTTGGGATGGATGGATGGTCGCGTGAGATAGGAGGCCTCGGTCCCGCGCCGTGAGCAGATTAGATGAGACCGTCACCGTGACAGCAACACGCCAAGAAGAAAAGCATCACTTGTGCTGAGGGTTGCAAATGCTGGTAATGAAAAAGAAGTTGGTGCACCTGGGCTATTCATATTGTAACCGGCGATGCACGCAAGCCCCTCCTAGGTATTTGTCTGTGTCTTCTGGGGCCGTTACCCCGGTTAGTCTTTCCGTTCAGCTGGTTCCCTTCTACTGAAGTAAATTGATCAGCTGCTTCCAGTGATTCTCCCGTGCTGCGTAACGCCTGAGGTGGCGCAGGATCGTCTCAAGTACTCTTGCCGCCCTATAAAATCTATGATAACTACTTAATCCTCAGCAAGTTGAGTTTACGAGCCCGCTGCCCTCCCGACCATGCCGTTACCGCCAGGCATCGTATATCTGCTGAGCGTATTACCCAAGCTTGCAGCCCCACCCTTGCTGGTCTATGCCGTATCCCTTCGTTACGACGAAGCGGGGGCCTCCACCATCCCGAGTTCATCCGGCTGGCTACGACTTCTCCTCGTCGTTCTCGCTACTCCCGCTACAGTATATGCCCTAGCATTGTGGAAGAGTCTTTCCTATCGACTCCAAGCCCGGAGACTAGGGGCAGAAATGTTACCCCAGGTTCGAGGAAAGTGGTATATTCCCGCTGACATGGACTTGCTTGTCCACCTCATCTCAGCCGTCAAGTGGGACTATACTTGCAATCAATTAGGCGAGCTGATGAGAATTAATGGCAAGACAATCATGCTTCGAGTCGCCGGAGACCGCAAGGGTGCTGCTTCCAAAAGTGCTACCTCTGCAATGATACTATGGGCTCATAGTATACGCTTGCCTTGCTAGTTCTCACTAAAGAACCTCGACACATAAAACGAATACTAGCTGGAAACTTTGAAAATGTAAGGCGTATGAGAAGATATTACTCTTAGGTATCCCGTCCTAATGACTTTCTCCGTCGCAACAATAGTACGTGAAGGGCGAAGAATTGTTTGGCCAGGCCACTCGCCCCGTGCTGGGTGTTGGCGTATTCAACTCCGATGGTGAGCATCTTCTAGGACCTCACACGGTTGTTAGGGCCCCATATTTGGCAAAGTCCTAACTCATCCTTCCTTAGGTGCGATGTGGAAGTTTCACCGAACACTTGCTCGCCCTTTCTTCGCGCGTGATCGCATAAGTGATTTTGAGATCTTTGAGAAACATGCCGAATCAATCATTGAAATTATGAAAGCGTCGTTCCGCTCGGGCACTCCTCTTGATATCCAGGTGCGTAGACCAATAACATGCGACTCCAAATTTCCGTGTTGACCTCTACAACCAGGACATTTTCTCGCGTTTCACTCTGGACTCCACATCTGAATTTCTCTTTGGAGAATGCGTCAATAGCATTCACGAGCCTCTGTTGCTGCCAGGAGGCATCCAACCTGATACGTCCCCTCAGCTCCCTTCCACCAGCCACACGCGTCCAAGTTCTGCCACATTTGTCAAGGCTTTGGCCGCTGCCCAACATCATATCTCCACACGTGTATTCATGGGTAGGATCTGGCCTCTGTCGGAAATGTTCCGCGACAAGAGTGAAGACTACACGCCTACTATTACGGCATATCTGGAGCCAATTGTAGAGAAAGCGATGCTCAAAAAGGCGCAAGCCCTTAGAGAAAAAGATGGTAAACATATGGAGAATAATGGCTCGGAGAAGGCCGCTATTGAGGAAGACATGACACTATTGGATTATCTAGTCCTCCAGACTGATGATCGGGCAATTATAAGGGATTCCTTAATGAACATGCTGGTTGCTGGTCGCGACACGGTGAGCCTACTTTGTGTTCGTCACCTGTCCGTAGAGTCTAATGCCGATCTCGTTACCATAGACAGCGTGCCTCTTGACTTTCGCCACTTATCTTCTCTCCCAGCATCCCGATGTGCTCGCTAAATTACGTGCAGAGATATTAGACATCATCGGTCCGACAACTCCTCCAACTTCTGGGACTTTGCGAGAGTTGAAGTACCTTCGTGCTGTCCTGAACGGTACGTGCTGAGCCGAGCATCACCCAACGAGTCTATGAGCTGGTGCTAACCCCCAGGGTTATGAAGAAACACTTCGTCTCTTCCCGCCAGTACCTCTTGACTATCGTGAGACGATTGAGGCGGATGTCTGGACTGATGATGGCGGCAAACGTTGGTTCATTCCCGCTGGCACAGAGTGAGTCCTTCTCTGCACATTTGGAGGCCTCCTGTCTAATGGTATCGATCCGACGATGCTTAATTACCTGTAGAACATGCTATAGCGTCATGCATATGCAACGCGACAAAGACTTGTGGGGAGAGGATGCCTTGATGTTTGACCCTATGCGTTGGATTGATGAACGTTTGTCGAAGCTGACAGCCAACCCGTTCATATTCCTTCCCTTCAATGGCATGTTCATTCATCAGTCAGGTGAACCAGGTTGCCTAGGCTAACTCTGCTCCTCGCTTCTTATAGCTGGCCCCCGGATTTGTCTCGGTCAACAAGTATGTATTTTTTCTGCTCCATTCCTCTCATCGTCGGATGACTGGCCACTATTCGAACATTACATCCGATCCATTTGCGAACCATATGGCCTCGACTTGACCGCTCATCTTGTTATAGTTCGCCTATAATGAGGCTTCCTTCCTCCTTGTACGCCTACTCCAGACTTTCGGCACCATAACCCTCCGTCCAGATGCCCAGCCGCATGGAACGGTAGCCAACTTCTTGGGTAAATGGGATCTCAAGGCTGGGAGAAACGGGATTGAGAAGGTGTGGCCCCGCTCGCACTTGATAATGTACGTTGAAGGTGGGATGTGGGGTGTTATGGAACCCGGACCCAATGTGTCTGTTTGAATGGCGAAGGGAGGACGAGAGGCTAGGGAGATTCGCGTATATATCCAACCGTGCTCGGCAAGATGCTAGGATCGATTTTCCAGTGGCGGATAGTCAGAATCATTATTATAAAGAAATATGGCCTGGATTTGCTGGAGAATTAGTTGTCGTGAGCTCGCAAGCGCCGGACTGAATGAGATTTGCATGGCGCCGCTGAGAAAAAAATACCTTCACCAACCACAAAGACTACCTGTAAAATGACTGTATTCAGAAGCCCTTCGTGGGGTCGTCATAGTCATCATTCATGTGGCTGTCACAGTCCTTGTAGGTTCCTCGTAACTTTATCTGTGATTGCTGGAGCTGACGGGCGCCGCTGACCGACCAGTTCGTGCCGTTTCAGATCTGTACAGTGAATTCAGCCATGGGCTCCCACAATGATCCATCTCGCATATGCAATCACTTTGGAGGCATCCGTGAGACTCCGTAACCAGTATGCAGTAATTTGGACTCGCCCGACGTGCAAACTGACTTTGCCCAACCCAACTCCTCCTAGTCTCTCGCCACAATGAAATTGACTCCAGGGATTTCATATCTGCTAAACATTCTACCTTCTCTCGTAGCTCCGCCTTTGCTGGTATACGCGGTACTGGTTCGCCTGAGCGCCGCGGGCATCTTCACGGCACTCGATTCAAGGAGTTGGCTGCGCTTTCTTGTCGTTTTTCTTGCCATCCCTGCCACCCTATATGCCCGAGACATATGGAAAGAAGTATCTGATAGGAGCCGGGCTCGTAAACTGGGAGCAAGGATGTTGCCCCAGGTTCGCGGCAGGTGGTACATTCCTGCAGACATAGACCTGCTCGTACACCTCATCACCGCGGACCAGTGGGATTACGCCGACAATCCATTAGAGGAACTCTTGAAGACCCATGGCAAAACTATCACCATTCGAGCTATGGGTGATCGCAAAGGTATTGTTTCCGCAGTTTCCCACATTGCCCTCACGCAGCTGATGGTGTTCGCCTTTCTGTAGTTCTGACCAAAGAGCCTCGACACATCAAACAAATCCTGGCTGGAAACTTTGACAATGTGAGGATCCTTGAACCCTCCATTGTAACCAAATCCTAACTACAATGTTTGCTTCTGGTCTCGGCAGTATGTCAAAGGAGACGAACTATTTGGTGAAGCCACCCGCGCGATCCTCGGCGTCGGCGTGTTCAATTCAGATGGTGAGTGGCTGCTACATGTTTCAAACGTCGCCCCTAGAGCATCATTGTGAACACTCCTATAACTCAACTTCTTCAAGGTGCTATGTGGAAGTTCCATAGAAATCTAGCCCGCCCATTCTTCACTCGTGATCGGATTAGTGACTTCAATATCTTTGAGAAGCACACAGATGCAGTCATCGAGATAATGAAATCCTCGTTTTCTTCTGGTACTCCTCTTGATATCCAAGTAAGCAGTTCAAAGAGCCGACTCTAAAAACATGTATTGACCTTAACTCTTATTAGGACCTTTGCTCGCGATTTGCTCTGGACTCTGCGACTGAATTCCTCTTTGGAGAATCTGCCCACAGCATTTACGAGCCCTTGCTATTACCAGGAGGCCTCCAACCTCCCTCCCCTCAGCTTCCATCCACAGAGCCCTCGCGTCCAAGCTCTGCATCATTTGTTAAGGCCCTAAGGGATGCCCAGGAGAACATTGCAATGCGTGTGTTGATGGGAAAGGTCTGGCCTCTCTCGGAGATATTCCACGACAAGAGCGACGACTACACAGTCCCCATCAGAGCCTATCTGGAGCCTATCCTTGAGAGAGCACTATTGAAACGGACTCAACTGCTGAAGGAGAGAGATGCAAAAGGTCTGGGGTCGGACGGCCAGGAGAAAGAGAGTATCGAGGAGGGCATGACTCTCTTAGACCATTTGGTCCTTGAGACTGATGACAGGAACATTATTAGGGATTCGCTGATGAACATGCTGATTGCGGGTCGTGATACGGTGAGTGTGCTGACCTTTCGCAAACCGCGCATGGTGTCTGATGCCACGTTGTAGACTGCGACCCTCCTGACATTTTCTCTCTATTTCCTGTCGCAACACTCCGACGTGTTAGCCAAATTGCGCAAAGAAATAATGGATACCATTGGCCCCATACGTCGTCCAACACCAGAGTCAATGCGGGAAGTCAAGTATCTTCGTGCTATTTTGAACGGTGAGCCATAGCCGAGCTGTAAGAGGCCCTGGGGTGGCACTGACTCTATCTCCGCATAGAAACACTCCGACTCTTCCCCTCTGTTCCTTTCAATTACCGTCAAGCGGTTAAAGAGGACGTATGGACTGATGATGACGGAACGCGATGGTTCATTCCCGCTGGCACAGAGTAAGTATTCTTCTTGTATCCAAGCCCGATGGAAGTTTTGCCATCTAACCCAGACAAATAGCACATGCTATACTGTCATGTACATGCATCGTGACAAGGACTTGTGGGGAGAGGACGCGCTAGAGTTTGACCCTATGCGCTGGATTGATGAACGGCTCTCAAAACTGACAGCAAATCCCTTCATGTTTCTTCCTTTCAATGGTTAGCTCATCCGTTCATCAGAGAAGGAGCTCAAAACTGAATCTTCCTCTCATACCACGCAGCGGGCCCTCGGATATGTCTTGGCCAACAGGTACGCGATCTGATTTTTATCATGTACATCACTTGCTGACCGGCATTAATTGGATGCTATGGCCTACGACCATGCCTCACTTGACTCACGCCCAATAGCTTGCTTACAACGAAGCCTCTTTCTTCATTATTCGCCTACTCCAAACATTCGAGACCATCACCCTCCGCCCAGATGCCCAACCACAAGGGACACTTCCTAACTCCTCCGGGAAATGGGACCTCTCGGCGGGGAGGAACGGGATTGAGAAGGTGTGGCCACGCACATGTATGATAATGTTCGTGGAGGGCGGTATGTGGGGCGTGATGGGACTTGGGAATGATGTTTCTATTTGAAGTTTGATGTTTGAAGTGCATTTTTGTTGATCTTCAGGGAATGGACGTTTCCTATTGTTGCCTTTGCTGGGTAGTAAAATTGATGATGAGATGATGTGGCAAGGATTCGTGGTGCAATAACCTGGGTCATCTGCATTTCCATTGTGTGTGGATGTGGACGAGGTGCATCAGCCGCTGCGTGAGAAGGCGCTCTGGACCCGCGTGTTCGCCGAAGCAGCACTCAACTAAGAAAACATCGTCTTGCAACAGCGCTGGGGCAGCCCATGACGGGAACAACTTCACGCAACTTCACGCATCGATCTAATAAGAGTTTAGTTGGCAGTGTTCGTGGATTTTCTCCCTACATCGTGATTTGCGATTGCTGGGGCTAACGGGCATTGCTGACCGGCCAGTTTTGGAGGGTTTCAGAGATGCAATGATTTCATTTATAGCCCCACCACATATGATGTCCTCGAGCATCCGTGAGAGCCTGTCAACAATATACAGCTGGTTGGGTTGACAATTCGTCTGACCGCAGCCGTGTCTCTCCCAGTCATGGCATTGCCTCCAGGCATCACCTATCTCTTTAAACTTCTCCCCACTCTTGCAGTTCCACCTCTGCTAGCATATGCGATACTTGTTCATCTGGCCGACACAGACATCCTCGCTCCACTTAGTTCTCGAGGCTGGCTGCGATCCCTCGTCGTCTTTCTCGCGACTCCTGCTACCTCATATGCTCTAGATCTATGGAAAGAACTGTCTTATCGACGTCAAGCACACAAACTGGGGGCTAAAATACTACCCCAGGTCCGAGGAAGATGGTATATTCCTGCTGACTTGGATTTGCTCATCCACATCATTACCGCGGACCAGTGGGATTATGCTGATAACCCATTAGAGGAACTGATGAAGGCTCATGGAAAGACAATTATGATTCGAGTTATGGGGGATCGGAAGAGTAATGTTATTTCATCAAAGCCTTATAGGGCTACGCCTACTAATTACTGCCGTTATAGTTCTGACGAAGGAGCCGCAGCATATCAAGCAAATGTTGGCTGGAAACTTTAACAATGTAGGTAGTCTTGAGGAACTTTGGCCCTTCGATTTTAGCTCTCACATGCTTTGGTTGTTTTCGCAGTACGTGAAGGGCGATGAGCTATTCGGCGAAGCCACCCGCCCGGTGCTCGGCGTTGGTGTCTTCAACTCTGATGGTAGGCATTTTTAGATATAATTCCACGATCTTCACTAGATGTGAATGTTTGTTTGTGCTCATGGCCGATCATTTATACCAGGCGCAATGTGGAAGTTCCACCGAAATCTTGCCCGCCCATTCTTCACGCGTGATCGCATCAGTGACTTCGATATCTTTGACAAGCACGCCGAAAAAGTGATCGAAATAATGAAGTCTTCCTTCAGCTCAGGAAATCCCCTCGATATCCAGGTAAGTGGTGTGAATCCTGTTGTTTCCAGAGCATAAATCTTAATATCAAGTTGACCTCCTATCTTCAGGACCTTTACTCCCGATTCGCTCTTGACTCTGCGACTGAGTTCCTCTTTGGGGAATGTGTTCATAGCATCTACGAGCCCATGCTGCTGCCTGGAGGCGTCCAACCCACCTCCTCCCACTCCTCTTCCGCCAACCACGCCCGTCCAAGCTCCTCTACGTTCGTCAAAGCCTTGCGAGTTGCACAAGAGCACATCGCCATCCGCATTCTGATGGGAAGGATCTGGCCTCTCTCGGAGATGTTCCGCGACAAAAGTGACGACTACACAATCCACATAAAAGCATACTTGGAGCCTATCATGGAAAAGGCATTGCTCAAGAAAGCGCAGCTGCTGAAGGAGAGAGCCGATGATGGCATGGGGACTGTGAGCTCAGAGAAGGATGATATCAAGGAAGGCATGACACTCTTGGAGCATCTAGTCCTTCAGACAGATGATAGGAACGTCATTCGAGATTCGTTGATGAACATGTTGGTAGCGGGTCGTGATTCAGTAGGTTTCTTCACTTTGCTCAGACACTACATGGCAGCTCATACCACGTTTCATGATTTAGATGACCACCCTCATGACATTTGCCACATACTTTCTCTCACAACACCCTGACGTCTTGGCCAAACTTCGCAAGGAGATATTGGATAATATTGGCCCTATGAAGCGTCCTACTTCCGAGTCAATACGAGAGCTCAAGTATCTTCGTGCTGTTCTCAATGGTGAATCTGCGGCTACACGAAGTAGAATGGCCGGCCAATACTGATCCCCAGCCCTTCATAGAAACACTTCGACTCTTCCCACCTGTGCCTTTCAATTATCGCGAAACGGTGGAAGCGGATGTCTGGACTGATAATGACGGCACGCGCTGGTTCATTCCTCCTGGCACCGAGTGAGTTTTGTTTATATATTGCCGATTTCTCGAATCCCTGCGAGTATTCTTCTGAAACTAAGATGCTAGAACGTGCTTCAATATCATGTACATGCAGCGCGATAAAGACCTGTGGGGGGAAGATGCCTTAGTATTCGACCCTATGCGCTGGCTTGACGGACGACTCTCGAAATTGACTACAAACCCTTACCTATTCCTTCCATTCAATGGTAAGCCCATTGGCAAAACAGACAGCAGAGAGTTCAGCTGCTTACTTTCGCTGTCCTACCTACAGCTGGCCCTCGAACTTGTCTTGGCCAACAGGTGCGATCCTCCCGTCATTCTCGTTCTTTACTCGTTAGTAACCACCCGCAACTACATCTGGTAACTCTATTATCCCGGATAGCTTGCTTATAACGAAGCATCATACTTGCTTATCCGCCTGCTCCAAACTTTCGATACCGTTACTCTCCGTCCAGATGCCCAGCCACGCGGATCGCTCCCCAATTCCTCGGGGAAGTGGGACCTTACAGCTGGTAGGAATGGTATAGAGAAGGTGTGGCCACGATCGTATATAAACATGTTTGTCGAAGGAGGGATGTGGGGAGTGATGGGGCTCGCTACCTGACGGAAGTTCCGCAAGATGTAGGTGGGCAAATAAAGGTGCTTTCGTGGCTTGCTGTCCATGGTGGATTTGCATTCATACCGACTTATCCAGCGTGATAATTTCTATTGTTGTTGCGCAGCTGTGTGTGAGAGGTCGTGTAGCGTGCGAATATATTAACTGAGTCAGGAGAGATCGAGCACGGCGCCGGGACATTGAAATCTAGTCATCTATTGGGACGAGGACACTTCTTCCTCAACTCACTTAAAGCCCTCAACGAGTGATTCGAGGAGCCTCAGCAAGTTATCTCACGAGTGTGAGTACAAGGTGCAGATATGCCATGGCGAAGGCGGATCAGTCGAGGCCTCGGTTCTGCATGGGCGCTTAATTGAAACGTCATGACGGCGACACCCAACAGATGTTTCGCGATGACGCTGCGCCACCACCACTTGAGTCACTACGCTCCGTAATCACCCAATATTAATGGTTGTATTGGTACCAACCTCGGCGGCCTTTCCACATGGCGTGGTGTTTGCTCGTTGATAATGACGGCCACAGCTGACCGACGAGTGCCGTTCCTGGCGCTGCTGCACCGTTGCAGTGATTTCAGCTGCAGGTATTGTTCGGGTATCCATGTGACTCCATAGACCGCATCACGGTTGGAGCAGTCACTTCGGGCCTGGCAGCTTGAACTCGTCCGCTCTTCTACCACCACCATGACGCTTCCTCCAGGTGTTGCTTACTTATTGAACTTATTACCTACACTCGCAGCTCCGCCTTTGCTAGTCTATGCACTACTAGCTCGTCTGTCCGCAGCAGGAACCCTCACTTGGCTCGATTCCAGAGGCTGGCTTCGAGTTCTCCTTATCTTCCTCGCCACACCCGCGACCCTCTTTGCTCTAGACTCATGGAAAGAGCTCTCCCATCGGCGCCAAGCTCGCAAGTTAGGAGCAAAGATGCTGCCGCAAGTTCGAGGAAGGTGGTATGTTCCAGCTGATATCGATATGCTCATCCACCTCCTCGTCACGGACTCTTGGGATTATGCCGATAATGTGCTCGAGCAACTTATGAGAAAACATGGCAAGACAATCATGATTCGAGTCATGGGGGACCGAAAAAGTATTGCTCTCTCAGCTCCCCAAACGCTTCATGTGCTGATGAAGTCTGTCGCAATTCTAGTTCTGACGAAGGAACCTCGACATATCAAGCAAATTTTGACCGGAAACTTCAACAATGTAAGGTGCCTCTGACAACAACCATCATACCTTTGTACCTTGATATCAATTCCCTTTATCGACTTCACAGTACGTCAAGGGCGAGGAGATGTTTGGCCGAGCCACTCATCCTGTGCTCGGATCTGGAGTATTCAACTCTGATGGTAAGGGTTTCTATGCGATGCTTCGATCATCTCAGAGACTTTCTTTAGTAAATACTCATATCTTCTCATTTCACCAGGTGCGATGTGGAAGTTCCACCGAAACCTCGCCCGTCCCTTCTTCACTCGTGATCGCATCAGTGACTTTGATGTTTTCGAGAGGCACGCAGGGGCAATTATCGAAAGGATGAAAGCTTCCTTCTCCTCTGGGACTCCCCTCGACATCCAGGTGAGCATTATGAGTGGACCCTCTTGGTCTCGCCTCAGCCCCATGGCTAACATTCATGTTCAGGACGTTTATAGAGACTCTCTTCAGCAAATACTCATATCTACTCATTCCACCAGGTGCAATGTGGAAGTTCCACCGGAACCTTGCCCGGCCCTTCTTCACTCGTGATCGCATCAGTGACTTCGATGTTTTCGAGAGGCACGCAGGAGCAATTATCGAAAGGATGAAAGCTTCCTTCTCCTCTGGGACTCCCCTTGACATCCAGGTGAGCATTATGAGTGGACCCTCTTGGTCTCGCCTCAGCCCCATGGCTAACATTCATGTTCAGGACGTTTACTCCCGATTCGCAATGGACTCCGCGACCGAATTCCTCTTTGGCGAATGCGTCCATAGTATCAACGAACCCATGCTACTGCCAGGAGGAATCCAACCCACATCAACGACGAGCTCCTCGTCTACCGACCATATCCGCCCAAGTTCTTCCGCATTTGTCAAGGCTTTGCGGTCTGCCCAAGAACACATTGCACTTCGTGTGCTGATGGGGAGGATTTGGCCTCTCTCCGAGCCGTTCCGCGATAAGAGCGATGACTACACAGGTCTTATCCAGGCGTATCTGGAGCCTATTTTGGAAAAGGCCCTGCTCAAGAGAGATCAGCTGCTTAAGGAGAGAGCTCAAAACGACTTCGGGGCTATGGGCTCAGAGAAAGATACTATTGACGAAGGCATGACGCTGCTGGACCACCTGGTTCTCCAGACAGATGATAGGAAAGTCATTCGTGACTCATTGATGAATTTGTTGATTGCAGGACGTGATACTGTGAGTTCGCTCCCATTCCATCAACAATACCGAACATCTGATGCCGTGGTCACTGTTCTAGACTGCACTACTCTTGACATGGACCACATACCTCCTCTCGCAACACCCCAACGCGCTAGCTAAACTGCGCAAAGAGATATTGGATGTCATTGGCCCTACTAATCGCCCAACGTCCGAGTCCATGCGGGAACTGAAATATCTTCGTGCTGTTCTGAATGGTGAGTCATAAAACAGTGCTGATGGAAACTGCAACGGTACTGAACCCGCTCTTCCTTCTCTCTGTAGAGTCACTACGTCTCTTCCCCCCTGTCCCTTTCAACTACCGTGAGACGGTCAATGCGGACGTCTGGACCGATGACGATGGCACGCGTTGGTTCATCCCTGCTGGCACAGAGTAAGCCTTTTCACTGAACGACTTTTCGTTTGATGGGGACGGCGAGTTTCTCATGAACCGCATCTAGATCGTGCTTCGACATCATGTACATGCAGCGCGACGAAGACGTTTGGGGAGATGATGCCCTGGTATTTGACCCTATGCGCTGGATCGACCAACGCCTCTCGAAAGTGACCACCAATCCGTACATGTTCCTACCGTTCAACGGTGAGTCTACCCTTCTAATAGACATCACTGAATCCAGCCACTGACATCAGTCCTTTCACTGTAGCTGGCCCTCGAATCTGTCTTGGTCAACAGGTACGTTCGTCCTATTCGACGTTCCCTGTCACTCCCTGCTGTCCACTACCTGCGCATTTGCTCACCGCATTGCTCGTGCTCTTGCTATAGTTCGCTTACAACGAAGCCTCGTTCTTTGTGGTCCGCCTGCTTCAAACATTCGATAGCATTACTTTGCGTCCAGATGCGCAACCACATGGATCGCTTCCCAACTCCTCGGGTAAATGGGATCTTTCTGTCGGGAGGAATGCCGTCGAGAAGGTGTGGCCACGATCTTACTTAACCCTGTTCATTGAGGGCGGGATGTGGGGCGTGATGGGACAGGGTCGCGAGTAAATTGTGCTCGGTCGGACTTGACCGCAGCTACCAAGGTGGGTGGGAGTCCGCTTCGCGCTTTACTCATCTCGTATTGGCGTCGGCAAGTTTATTGAGGAGAGGACGTTCAGATCCACTTTAGTTTCCAGGAGCTGCACCGAGCGTCCGGTTAGAAGCACCTGAATCGGCCAGCCTCATACCGTACGTGCTACCTGTTGGGCTTTGCACCGCCTGTATTGTGCGATAGTTACAATGGAATGAATATGTTTAATATGCAAAGAACGAATAGTGGTGCGCGGACAGTAAGTAACAACAGGGACGGCGCACCGATACACTAACTCAACACAATACACCCAAGAAATGCGAAGCTCTAAACGCCATGGGGCCTCATGGCTCATGTCATGGCTCAATAACGGCCCTTGGTGAGAGACCACCAGTCCTGGTAGGCAGCCTGAAGCAAGAGGACAAACGCCTCGCCCTCAGGGCTAGTGCCACCCTCTGCCAGCTCAACTGCCCAGTTCAATGGGTTCACAATTGGCCACACGATGCCTGTTGTTGTGTTGACATGGTTGACGATATACTCGCGAGCCCTCTCCGCGGCCAACAGATTGGGGAAGAGTATCTTGCCACCGACATCAAGGGTTGAGGTGCAAGCCTCATCCGAGTAGAGGATCTGAGCGAGGCGGAAGGTGTTAGCGGCCATGAGAGCCGTTCCAGCACTATCTTCGAAGCATTTCGTTGTGTTGGCGTTGCCCAATGCGACGCAGTCGATGTAATTGTACAAAGCCCCTGTGTTGGCTTGGTACGACCACGCGGCGTTGGTAATCTCTAGAGCCCACTGAAGGAGCGTAGTTCGCTGCTGCGCCATTTGCCTCGCGTACTGGCTGAGGGCAATGATACGCTCGACGCGGAGCAGACCCATGACGAACCACGAGTTCCCGGTACCCCAGTGCCCGTGGTCTTGTGCGGCGGTACCACTCCCTCCGCTCAAAACGATGTGTTGAAGTAACCCTACACTGGAATCAAGCAAGAGCGTACGATAGTCGGCAACTTGATCATACCCAAGCTGGACTAGCGACTGATTGTTGTTGATGGCGCCGTAGTAGGAGATGAACGGGGGTGCCATTCCTACAAAGTCCGCCCAAATCTGCACAGGCTCCGGTGGCTCGCGCTGAGAAATTGCGCCAGTCGAGTTTTCGCGTTGGACGTTAAGGAGGTGATTGAGCTCTTGGTCGGTAGCAATGGAGTAATTGGATGATAGAGAGGAGCCTCCAGTAGCAATCCTAATCAGGAATGGGATGCCAACGCCTTCATCGAAATACGTGAACATAGGATAGGGAGGAATAGAGAGAAAACATACTGGCTGGATCACCGACGGCACCATCCTTAAAGAAAGTTTCAATGCCCGCAGGCTTTTTAGCCAGCACGGAATCGACGCTGTCGAAGCATTCCGAGATATCATCGATATCTTCTGAGCTGGTAAGGGCAGGAGGGGGGATAGACGAGCTGGAGTCGTACAGGAAGTACTTCGGACTCTTGAGCTCCAAGAGCGCTGTCTCACGAGTACCTATCTCCCAACTATCAAGGAGTCAGTGTGCTTATAGTGATGCATTATGACCTGTCGACTTTTGTGAAGGAAACTCACCTATGGGTAGCAGCAACGGACAGAACCTGGTCAACTAGATCAATTGTCTCAGGTGACAACTGAACAGAACTGTAAGGAATGGGGCTCTTGGCGGTGGTGCGTGCGACCCTATGATGTTTATGTCGATGGACAGCAGCACGCGAGGCTTCGGCAATAGACGCTAAGATGGTGACCGCAAGCACTGAGCTATAGGCAGCACGCATTGCGGGCAGGGAATTCTAAAAGAGTGACTGGAGAGAAGGAGCGACGGTGGAAAATCTGGGGGGTGATCAACCCCCTCCTTCGAGTATAAGTATGAATTCCAGCTCCCTCTCATCCATACTAGGGTTGGAACGGAGAAAAATGGTATCGGCAGTAGTAGTGATCATCAAACAGAAGAAACGGTGACAAAACGTTCAGGAGTCTAGGTGACATTCGGCACCGACAAGCCTCAGTGATGGTAGATCAGTACGGGCGACGACATACCTGCTTCGATTCGCACCGATGGATAATATTAAGTGTTGCGCCAAGAATTTTTTTGCAGGGGGATGGCATTCTTCGGGCGCTTCATCCCAGAGTTCTTTCCCTGTCCGGACTTGGTCATTAAAAAGTGTAAGCATCCGTGGCCTGAATAGTAGTCCCGACGCGTGGCTTTTACGTGAACGGGTAAAAGTTGGGCTGGGCACACCATAAATGATGTAAGTGGAAGCGACCACTTCTTACAGGTCTGAGACCAAATCAATTTAGGAATATGGAAAATAGACGAATCGGCAAAGGAATGAAATTATAATGAAAGTCGATGAATGAGTGGACGCCCCGACGAATGAGTCAATCGCGACAAGATGTTGAGGAAGGAAGAAAAAGCTTTCAGGCGAAAGCATCCCAGAGAATCAAGACTACTAAGTGTAAAAAATTTCTTCTTTGCATTATATCCACATGGATACAGGCGCAGGGCTACACTTCGCAGGATCTCAATAGCGGCCCGCGGTGAGGCCCCACCAGTCTTGGTAGGCAGCCTGGAGGAGCAGCACAAAGCCCTCGCCTTCCGGGCTAGTGCCACCTGCTACGAGCTCGCTCGACCAGTCCAGCGGGTTCACAATAGGGCCCACAATACCTGTTGTTGTGTCCACATGCTTGACGATATACTCGCGCGCCTTTTCTGCAGCTAGCAAATTGGGGAACTGCAGCTTGCCGTTCACTGTCAGAGTCGACGTGCATGACTCGTCAGAGTATAGGATGTGCGCAAGGCGGAAGGTGTTAGCAGCCATGAGCGCGGTGCCCGCCGAGTCCTCGAAGCAAGATGTCGAGTTGGTCTGGCCCAAAGCGACGCAATCGATGTAGTTATAGAGGAACCCGGTGCTATCTTGGTACGACCATGCCGCGTTCGAGATTTCGAGGGCCCATTGGAGCAGGGTGTTACGCTGCTCGGCCATTTCGTTGGCATACCGGCTCAAAGCGATGACGCGCCCAACGCGTAAGATGCCAGCGACAAACCACGAGTTACCTGTGCTCCAATGGCCGTGATCTTGAGGTGTAGCATTCGGGCCTCCACCCATAACGATGTGCTCGAGCAATCCCACATCGGTATCGAGGAGGAGAGTACGGTACGCTGCAATTTGATCGTAACCGAGTTGGACGATTGACTGGTTCTGGTGGATGGCGCCGTAGTAGGTGATAAACGGAGGTGCCATCGCTCCAAAGTCGGCCCAGAATTGGATCGGCTCAGGCAGCTCGCGTGTGGTGATGGCGCCGGTGGTGGGTTCCCGACGAAGGCTAAGGAGATGGTCGAACTCTTCCTGTGTTGCAATAGAGTAGTTGGAAGAGGAGGATGCGTTCGCCATAGTTGCGTTTTTGATCAGGAAGGGAATGCCGACGCCTAGGTGCGATGGATGACAAGAAGAGATGATAAGTGGAAACATTGCATGAGTGATGGAGCACAACTTACTGGCTGGATCACCCGTAGCACCATCTTGGAAAAAAGTTTGGATACCAGCCGGCTTATTCGCTAGCACAGAGTCAACGCTTTGGAAGCACTCTGAAATGCTGGCAATGTCTGAGGCGCTCTTGAGCGGAGGAGGTGGAATGGAAGAGCTAGGGCTATAAAGGAAGTATTTGGGGCTCTTGAGCTCGAGTAGAGCAGTCTCGCGGGTTCCAATCTCCCAACTGCGATATAAAAGCTGGAATCTTAGCATTTCGCCAGTACGAGCTTTTTTGGCGGATTGCTCACCTGTGAGTAGCAGCGACAGCAAGGACTTGGTCTACTAGTTCAATAGTATGAGGGGAGAACTGGACGGGGCTATAAGAAATGGGGGCCCTAATCGCAGAGCGCTTGTGGTGGTGCGCAGGTCTGGCATGACGGATTCGGGAGGCTTCAGCGAGAGAAAGCAGCGCTAACAAGCAGCCCAAAGCAGCACGCATTGCGAAGGCTTGAGGGTGAAAAAAGAGTGACTAAAGGAGGGACAGTGCAAAAAATGGGGAAACATCGTCAACGACTGCTGCAGTTTATAAGGCTCCAACGCTGTGAAAATGCGGAACAGGAGGCAAATCGAGAAGCAAAGGGGAAAATCACGGGTTGTCCATGTTGCCTGTTTACGAGACCAGAGCCGAGTGCTATGTGCCAAGCCACATCGCCTCAATCTTCACATCGATGAGCTCAATGACGCGTCGGGTTTGGTGAACGAACGTTTTGTCTGCGCATAGGTTGACGCGTGGCCATGCGGTCATGACTCTCACGCATCGCGTAGCATAGATAGGAGGGCTGACGAGTCGCTGATTACTGCAGTATCTCCACCGACTCCGTGCGAGAGTAAGGAGATATAAGGTGTGGAGTGGTACAGGATGGAGATGTCAAATTTGAATAGTTCGTGAGCAGGAAACTCTCTCATTAACAATCGAGTGGACACTCTATAGGGGAGCTACACAAGTGACCCTAGAGCTACGGGACGGAGTTTAGTGATCTTGGGTAGGGCGCGACTCCATAACCTCCGTATGTGGTGTGGAGAGAGGTTCAAAGTGGCCGTCCTAGAAAGGATATACTATCACGTGACAGTCGCGGCTTGGCCAAAAAAGGACGGCGACCCCGCTGGGAACGCTGTCGACTACCCCCGAGCTGATGGCTTGATATGCTCAGTAATCCATGGGCCCCCTAGATCGCCCTTATCTCCTGTAGTAAACACACTAGCACGATGTGTGTTCATTTCAGCACTCTCGTAAATCCTGATGCAAAGTTCACAACAACCATCTAATGACAGCAAAACGCAGTTTGCGAGTCAACCTCACGATCGATCAACCGCAGCTGATCTCAATTAAATGCCAAGCACTAAACCGCCCTAATCTTGACGAAATGGAGTTTCAGCAAATCACCACATCTTGCGAAGAGGAAACGTAATGACCCCACATTTTTTTCTGGGCGACGGCTCCGAGTAACCTACCAGAACGGAACAGCAAAATAAAGTTTCACAGGCACGGGAAAGCCCAGGGTTGACGAAATGTGAGAGCGATTGATGAAGTGCCAAGAACAAGTGTGTATTGCATCTATCAGTGAATACAAGGGCCTTTATTTTTAGCATGTCGGATTTGAGGTTGCCCACAGCCAGCTTTGAGCGCAATTAAGATGAGTGGGGGCGGCGCAACAGCCCGAAAAACTCAGTCGTTTTATGATAGCAGAAATGGTAAGGAAAACTATGAAAACAACAAAGTTGGCAACAGACTTAAGTGGTTATGAATACACTAACGAATAAACTAGGGTTCGAAGCCTGAATAAAGATAGTGCGGAGCGTGATCTGCGTGATCTAGGGCGTCTAGTGGAATAAAAGGTATTTCAACTTCGATATTGCTCATGAGGTTCAGTAGTAGCCTCCTGTCAGTGACCACCAGTCACGGTATGCGGCCTGGAGCATAAGTATAAACGCCTGACCCTCGGGGCTAGCCCCACCGCCTTGCAGCTGACTGGTCCAGTCGAGAGGATTCACGATAGGACTCAGTATCCCCGTTGTTGAATCCACATGGTTAACAATGTACTGGCGCGCCTGCTCTGCAGCCTGCACATTCGGTGCACGGGTCATACCCTTGAACGAATAGGGTGTGCGACTCCATGAATGTAGTATTTGGGCGAGCCGGAATGTGCCAGCAGCTAAGAGAGCTGTACCAGCCGAGTCCTCAAAGCATGTTGTCGAGTTGATCTGGCCTAGAGCAGCGCAATCAATGTAGTTATAGAGGAACCCGGAGCTAGTTTGGTATGTCCATGCCGCACCCGTGAGTTCGAGGGCCCACTCGAGAAGGGTGCCACGCTGCGCCACCATGACGTTCCTGAAGGAACTCAGGAAGATGGTGCGTTCGACTCGAAGAAGGCCAGTTAGAAACCATGCATTGCCCGTGCTCCAATGACCGCTGTCTGTGGGTGGGCTTCCCGTCCCGCCCCCAAGCACAATGTGCTGGAGCAAGCCGACATCGGCGTCAAGCAATAGTGTGCGATAGGCGGCAATTTGGTCGTATGCTAGCTGGAGAAGGGACTGGTCTTGATGGATGGCGCCATAGTAGGCGATGAAAGGGGGTGCCATCGCCACAAAGTCAGCCCAGATTTGGAGTGGCTCGGGTGGCTCGCGCTGTGATATGGCGCCCGTCGAGTTCTCCCGAGGGATGGAAAGGATGTGATCAAGTTCTTGCTGTGTTACGATTGAGTAGTTGGATGAGGCTGATGGGTTGGCCATTGTTGCATTCTTTATCAAGAACAGAATGCCCACACCTTAGATTTTAGGTAGGTAAACAAATGAGATAGGATAGGTCGATGGGAGAAAAATGGAGACATACTCGCTGGATCGCCCACTGCGCTGTCTTGGAAGAAGGTTTGGATACCTGCTGGCCTGGCCCCCAGCACATAATCTACACTCCCAAAGCATTCAGCGATGCTGTCGATGTCCCAACTGTTTGTGAGTGGGGGAGGCGGGATAGTTGAACCAAGGCCGTACAAGAAGTACTTCGGACTCCATAGCTCAAGCAGCGCAGTCTCGTGAGTCCCAATTTCCCAACTTCATGAAATGGAATGTTGTTCAACACGACGTCATTTTGCTTTGAACAAGGGTTTATGAAGTGACACGCACCTATAACTGGCGGTGGCCGTGATAACACTGTCGACTAGCTGCATAGTTTGTGAGGAGAGTTGGATCGAGCTATAGGGAATGGGGTTGGTGCGTCGGTGGAGGTTCGAATTTTTCGGAGGTGCTACTTGTGGGAGCGCGACGACGAGAGACACAAGCCCTGCCGACACGAGGATGCTGTAGGAGAGGCCGAGCATTGTGAAGGCTCAGCAGCAAAGTGGGTGGAATGAATCCTGGAGAAACAGTGGCGCGAAGAGCAGGGGTTGAACATTGAAGCTCTGCGCTTATTGCCGTCCCACCGTACGGTTTCGAGACCCCCGGGAGGCCGAGCCGCCATCGGGGCAACGCATATCATCAGGGTGGTGATGTACAGGCACCGCCCAACCGCTGCGAGCGTGGTGGTGTATCTCCACGAACTCAGTTCAAACTTTCCTAGATGGGAAAAATGATTACAGTCAAAATCTTCTCACACTGTGATCTGCCTCCGCAGCAACAACCTCCTTGCCAAAGGCAAGATAATCGCAGTAATGAGCTCCAATAGCCTCACGAAACCTACCCAGCCCAGAATGTAGTGGCTGGCGCCTCTTAGAGATGCGAACGACAGGCTCTTTGATTTGGCAGTGCAGCATTGGAGCCCCTCACACCATCTCTGGTAAACAGGTAACCCACAATTATCAGGTGGCACCGAATAGATTGTAAAGAAGCACACTCAAATTGGGCCCATGGAACAAAGCAAGTGATACCAAAGTTTGGGGGTTTCCAAGAACTTAACTTTAGTACAGATCAGATAATCCCGTGCAGGGGTCTGGCGAGCCCGAGTGATCAGCGGCGGGAGGTCTGTGATATCTTGATTCGATAGTGATTAGCTACGTTTACGGTGCGTATGATGTCGACGACTCGAAAGTACCGTAACCATTGTGCAAAAAGATCACCGTCTCCGAGCCTATCATTCAGCCTTCTTGGCGCCACCAAGCATAGAGGTAGCAGGAGATGCGATACCAGGGCGCTCACCTCGAGATTCCCTGAGCATAGCAGCAAGATACAACTACTGTAAAAACAATCAATACTAGTGACGAGCGAGGCATTCAAGTTATGATAGAAATTTATTAAATTTAGATTCTGAGCTACAATAAAGATTTGCAGAGTCAAGCTTTCGTCCAGATCGATATTAGAGCAGAGAAATATTCCTCGATGATGCCCCCTTTCAGACTCAGTGATAACCGCCTGTCAAAGACCACCAGTCTCGGTACGCAGCCTGAAGCATAAGCACAAATGCCTCGCCTTCAGGGCTGACTCCACCAGCTTGCAACTCGCTGTTCCAGTCTAGAGGGTTCACGATGGGACCCACGATCCCCGTCGTAGCATTCACGTGCTTCACAATGTACTTGCGAGCGTGCTCTGCTGCCCAAACATTTGGCCAGCGCCTCATCCTTGTAAACGAATACGGCGAGTGCCTGGACGAATGCAAAATCTGCGCGAGGCGGAATGTACCAGCAGCCATGAGCGCTGTACCCGCGCTGTCGGCAAAGCATGTCGTGGAGTTCCCAGGGATACAGTCGATATAGTTATAGAGGAATCCGGTGCTGTTCTGGTACGACCATGCCGTATCAGTCAGTTCGAGGGCCCATCTGAGGAGGGTGGCGCGTTGCTTGGCCATCGCTCTCCTGAACGGACTCAGGAAGATGCTGCGCTCGACGCGGAGGAGGCCCGTAAGGAACCATGCGTTACCCGTGCTCCAATGTCCGTGGTCCTGGGGCGGGCTACCCGTCCCACCACCCAGGACAATATGCTGCAGCAAGCCGACCTCTCTGTCGAGCAAGAGCGTGCGGTAAGCGGCGACCTGATCATATGCAAGCTGGAGAAGAGACTGGTTCTTGTGGATGGTGCCGTAGTAGGCAATGAATGGGGGTGCCATCGCCACGAAGTCAGCCCATATTTGGAGTGGCTCGGGGGGTTCTCGCTGGGATATAGCGCCGGTCGAATTCTCTCGTGGTACAGCAAGAAGATGGTCAAGTTCTTGTTGTGTTACAACGGAGTAGTTAGATGAGGAAGATGGGTGGTGCATGGTTGCGTTCTTAATAAGGAATGGAATGCCAACACCTTTGGGTTGGGGGAAAATGTTAGAGAAACGGGACGAGATGATAGATAGAAGGGGGGGATATGGACATACTGGCTGGATCACCCACAGCGCTATCCTTGAAGAAGGTCTGAATCCCTGCTGGCCTCGTGGCCAACACATTGTCCACACTCTGAAAGCACTCTGCAATCCTTTTCTTTTCCCAGTCCCTTTTAAGCGGCGGGGGAGGGATAGATGAGCCATGGTGGTACAAGAAGTACTTGGGGCTTTTGAGCTCGAGGAGTGCAGTTTCGCGAGTTCCGATTTCCCAACTAAATAGAACGCACCATCGAGGAAGATGTTCAGAATTAAGTCATTTAACTTCGAACGGCGTCCAGCAGTAAGAGTGACTCACCTATAATTGGCGGAGGAGGCGAGAACACTGTCAACTAGCTGGATGGTGTGGTGAGAAAGCTGGATCGAGCTGTGTGGGATCGGGTTTATGCGTCGCTCCAGGTATGAGTTTTCGGAGGGTGCAGTCGCTGCTCGCGGGATGGCTTGGACGATAGACGCCACCACTAAAGAGAGCAATAAGCTGCCGGAAATACCAAGCATTAATAGGATTGAAGAAGGGACGGGATACGATTATTGAAAGGGTATCTCATGGCGGGGGCTAGTGCTTTATAAAAGGTGTTGTTGATGTTGTGGAGCCCCAGAGGTTCGGTGTCACCACCCGAGACCGAGCACATAGACTATATCGACGTCAACAGGAATGCGGATGATCAACTTGATGCACAGCTGCACCACTACACCACACTTCACCGCCTGCTCAGGACTATCTAGATCTGGTGAACTAGGTTCGAGCTTGGGCGCTCGATCAGATACAGTCAAGGGTGATTTCAGATGCTTAATCTCAAATACTGCGTCATCCCGCTCTGACGGCGCGACTCAGCGTACCGCGCCCCCAACGACGACCACGGCGGCCAGCAATGCCCGTGATAACATGAGAGTTATATGAGCGTAGTCGTCAGTGCCTCACAAGGACTGCGAATAAAGTGTTCCATTGCTGGCAGTGCACTATGCGCCAGTGGAGTATGCCTCGCACCACGCGGCTGTGACAGCATAACCTAACTTGATCTAGTGGACCTCGCCAGTTGATTGCAGCTGATTCCCAGGATTGGCATTGTCCGGTCAAATTGACCCCAGGTTTTTGGGCATCCTTGCCTATTGGTGTTCACTCAAAGAGAGCGTGCGATACTAGAGTTTTCGACACGAAGGATGGGTTCAAGCGATCAGAAACGGGAGTGAGCAAGTTTCTCGATTAGACAGTGATTAGCTATGGCTACTTTGCGCGCATGATGTCGACGACTCGAGAATACGGTACAAATCGTGCCAAGAGATCACCCCTCTTCTACGAGCCTATCACTTGGTCTTCTTGGCGTCCCCGGACGATGGTGGCGTCGTGGATGATTCTGGGGTGGTCACCTTGACATCTGCTGGTGCAACGACAGTCTCCTTTGGAGTCGACTTGGTCTTCATCGATGCCTTTGAAGCCTTAGCACTTGAGGTGGAAGAGGAAGGAGAGGTGGATGGAGCTTTGGTTTGCGGAGTGACAGGGATGTTATCTGCTGGGGTGCTTGTGGACTCTGGGTTGAGAGCCTCTGCAGAGACTTTGGGTGCTGTTGCTGAAGGAACTTCACCTGACGGCGAGGAGGTGGCAGCCTGAATTGATGTCGAAGTAAGCAAATCATCAAGTTTGTTGGAGGCTACGCAGAGAGGACGATGCAGGGGAACTCACGACGTTGGGGGCGGGAGTGGACGACTCAGCAACAGGGGCAGCTGACGACTCTGCAGATGGTGTTGAAGCAGGAGATGATGTAGCTGCGACTGCAGGAGCTGGCCGAGTGGGCGAAGAAGATTTGGGAGAAGCGTACATGTCTGCTGCTCTTGCAGCAGCAATCTCAGCTTCCTGGATATACCCCGATGCCGTATCAGTCAGTTCGAGGGCCCATCTGAGGAGGGTGGCGCGTTGCTTGGCCATCGCTCTCCTGAAGGGACTCAGGAAGATGATGCGCTCGACACGGAGGAGGCCCGTGAGGAACCATGCATTTCCAGTGCTCCAGTGTCCGTGGTCCTGCGGTGGGCTACCCGTCCCGCCACCGAGAACAATATGCTGCAGCAAGCCGACGTTACTATCGAGCAAGAGCGTGCGGTACGCGGCTACTTGGTCATACGCGAGCTGGAGGAGAGACTGGTTCTTGTGGATAGCGCCGTAGTAGGCAATGAATGGCGGTGCCATCGCCACGAAATCGGCCCAAATTTGGATCGGCTCAGGTGGTTCGCGCTGGGATATAGCGCCTGTCGAGTTCTCCCGAGGAACTGCAAGAAGATGGTCAAGCTCTTGCTGTGTTGCAATGGAGTAGTTGGTTGAGGAAGATGGGTGGGCCATGGTCGCGTTCTTGATTAGAAACGGAATTCCAACGCCTTCGGGTTATTGTAATAAGTGAGTAACATGAGACGAGCTCATTCATGGAAAGAGGAGCGTACTGGCTGGATCACCCACGGCGCTATCCTGGAAGAAGGTCTGAATCCCAGCTGGCCTCGTGGCCAGGACATTGTCGACACTCTGAAAGCACTCAGCAATCTTTTTCTCGTCCCAGGTTCTCTTGAGCCGCGGGGGCGGGATAGATGAGCCATGATGGTACAAAAAGTATTTTGGGCTCTTGAGCTCGAGGAGTGCCGTCTCGCGAGTACCAATTTCCCAACTGAAGGAGGAGGATGTTGAGAATGGAGTCATTTAACCTTGAACAGCGCCCAGTAACAAGAATGCCTCACCTATAATTAGCAGAGGCGGCTAGAACTCTGTCAACCAACCGGATAGTGTGATGAGAGAGTTGAATCGAGCTGTGTGGGATTGGGTACCCCCAACACCACACTTTCACCGCCAGCTCAGGGTTATCTAGATCTCACGAACTTGGTTCAGGCATGGGCGTCAAAAACGGTTCAATTCAGGATAATCTCGTATAACGATCTCTGCATCATTTCCAGTTTGACAGCGCCACCGTTGGCGCGTGCCGTGCCGTCAAGACCAACCGTGATGACAAGCACCATCGTTGAGAATAGACTTATGGACATTCACCAGCGCCTTTATGACTGGCTGTGCAATGCGCAGGGCGGATGGCGAGCGCAGGTTTTGGCACCAGTGCTTTGATGGTGTAACCCAACATGATGAAGTGGAGCTGGCTCGTCGTGACAAGTTGTCACACTGAATTTTGAATCATCAACGAGCTTTTCGAATTTCAAAAAACCGCATTTGCACGAATACTGGTTTGGGGTTATCTTTCGGACCGAATCTGCACGATTGAGAGCATCCGATTCAGAGGGTAGCTGAGCTCAAGTGATCAGAGACGGAGAGTGAGAAAAATCTCGTTTAGATAGTGATAAGCTATGGGCAGGACGCCACTGTGTGGGAGCCCATTATCCGAGCCTGGGTCGAGGGCGGCGCGATCCTGCCCACATTCAGACTTTCTGAACGACCAGAGATCATGCCATCGAAGAGATGTAACCCCAATCTATGGAAAGCCGCAGGGGAGCGATCCTATGATTGACCAAGGCCAGCTTCGAGCGCGATTCCGACAAGTGGCGGCAGCGCAACGGTTTGTTACTGCCCGAAAACAGTGAATCATTCCATGAATAGCACCATTGGTAAGGACAACTATGAAAACAACAAACGTAGGTACATCAAACAGGTAGGTGATTATGAGTACAACAGCGACGACCCCATGATCTGAGGCTTGAGTAAAGATAGTGGGACGTCTGATTCGACTGATGTTGAATATCGGCTCGCCCGGTCTAGTGATGTCTAGCAGAATAGCGGGTCTTCCCTCTATGGGAGGATTTATGAAGCTCAGTAGTAGCCTCCTGTCAGAGACCACCAGTCGCGGTACGCAGCTTGGAGCATGAGCACAAACGCCTGACCCTCGGGACTAGTCCCACCGGCCTGCAGCTGACTCGACCAGTCCAGAGGGTTCACGATAGGCCCTAATATCCCGGTCGTCGTATCCACGTGGTTCACAATGTACTGGCGCGCCTGCTCAGCGGCCCACACGTTCGGCGAGCGCGTCGTCGCCATGAATGAATAGGGCGAGCGGCTCGATGAGTGCAGTATTTGTGCAAGGCGGAACGTCCCAGCGGCTAAGAGCGCCGTACCGGCCGAGTCTTCAAAGCACGTCGTCGAGTTGCTCTGGCCCAAAGCGACGCAATCGATGTAGTTATAGATGAACCCCGTGCTGTTTTGATAAGACCATGCTGCATCGGTCAATTCGAGGGCCCATTCGAGGAGGCTCGCGCGCTGCGCCGCCATTGCGCTCCTGAACGAGCTGAGGAAGATGGTTCGTTCGACTCGGAGCAGGCCTGTGACGAACCATGCATTGCCTGTGCTCCAGTGGCCAGGATCCTGAGGTGGGCTGCCCGTTCCACCACCCAGAACGATGTGCTTGAGCAAGCCGACGTCAGTGTCGAGCAGGAGCGTGCGGTACGCGGCGACTTGGTCGTATGCGAGCTGGAGGAGGGATTGGTTGTTGTGAATTGCGCCGTAGTAGGCAATGAAAGGGGGTGCCATTGCTACAAAGTCGGCCCAGATTTGAAGTGGTTCAGGTGGCTCGCGCTGGGATATGGCGCCCGTCAAATTCTCGCGAGGGACAGCAAGGAGATGGTCAAGCTCCTGCTGAGTGACAATTGAGTAATTAGATGACGCAGATGGGGAGGCCATTGTGGCGTTCTTGATCAAGAACGGGATGCCAACACCTTTAGTCATAACATGTGAGCAACCCGGAAAAGCTGATACAGAGACAAGAGGCACGTACTAGCTGGATCGCCCACGGCGCTATCTTGGAAGAAAGTCTGGATTCCTGCCGGCCTAGTCGCCAGCACAGAATCGACACTCCCAAAGCATTCCGCAATGCTGTCGATGTCCCAGCTATTCGTGAGTGCGGGAGGCGGAATGGATGACCCGAGGCTATACAAGAAGTAATTCGGACTCCAAAGCTCGAGAAGCGCGGTCTCGCGAGTGCCAATTTCCCAACTGGTTGAAATTGAAAGGACGAGGGCGTTCAGATTGACGATATCATTGTAACTCGAACAAGGGTTTATGAAGTGACTCACCTATGAGTGGCGGCAGTCGCAAGAACGTCGTCGACCAGTTGGATAGTCCCTGAAGAAAGTTGGATCGAGCTGTAGGGAATGGGATTCGTGCGTCGCTGGAGATTTGGGTTTTCCGAAGGAGGAGCAGCTCGTCGTGGAACCGCGAGGACAAGAGACGCAAGTCCTACCGACACGAAGAAATTATAGGAGAGGCCAAGCATTATGAAAACTTGGAAGTGAAAACTGTGCTGGAGAGGACATAGCACGAGGAGGAAGTGTGCTATATAAAGGCTTCTTCATTGCCAGATTGGAGTCCCACCTTACGGTTTCGAGCCCCCCGGCAGCCCGAGTCGCCATCGGCGGGTACGGATACGGAGATGATCAAGATGATGGTGTGCGGGTACCGCCCGACTGCTGCGAGCATTGGTGGTGTATTGTCTCCATGAACTTGGTTCAAATTGAGAGGTACTCAGACAGGAAAAATATTTGTGGTAGAAAACTTCCCACAGCGTGATCTGACTGCGTAGCACAACAACCGCGCTGCCTTACTTGGCTAAGATCATCGCCATAATTAACTCCAATGACCTGACGAAGCTCAAGCTGAGGGCCCAGCGGCCAGCACGAATCCAAATCGCGAACAGCAGGTCCCATGATTTGGCAGTGTAGGGGGTGTGCAGCATTTGAGCACCTCACACCACCTGTTGTGACGAGGTAACCCAAAGATGATAAAATGGGACCGAGTTGATTGCAACGAGCTGTCACGCTGAAATCGTCGATAACTGAGAATCTCAAAAAACTCAACGTTCTCAAGCAACAGCGCAGACGATACCAGAGCTTGGGTATGGCCTTTATACTCCAACGACTCCGGCACAGTCAGAGAATCCGATGCAAAGGGTCGGATCAGAGGTGGTGGGGTGAGAAAAACTCTTGATTAGATAGTGATCAGCTATGGTTACTTTGCGCGCATGATGTCGACGACTCGAAAATACGGTACACATCGTGCCAAGAGATCACCCCTCTTCTAGGAGGTTATCACTTGGTCTTCTTGGCGTCCCCAGTTGAAGGGGCAGCGGATGATGGCGGTGGCGTAGATGATTCTGGGGTGGTCACCTTGACGTCTGCTGGTGCAACGACAGTCTCCTTTGGAGTCGACTTGGACTTTGTCGACGCGTTTGGAGCCTTCTCACTTGAGGTGGAAGAGGAAGAGGAAGGAGAGTTGGATGGAGCTTTGGTTTGAGGAGCAACGGGGATGTTCTCGGCTGGGGTGCTTGTGGACTCTGGGTTGAGTGCTTCTGCAGCGACTTTGGGTGCTGTCGCTGAAGGAACTTCGCCTGACGGCGATGAAGTGGCAGCCTAAACGGATGAGAGTAGGTAAATCATCAGGTTTGTTAGAGGTAACAAGGAGAAAACGAGGTAGGATAACTCACGACGTTGGGAGTGGGAGTAGATGGCTCAGCAGCAGGGGCAGCTGACGAGTCTGCAGACGGGGTTGAAGCAGGAGATGCAGCTGCAACTGCTGGGGATGGTCGAGTGGATAAAGAAGATTTGGGAGAAGCGTACATGTCTGCTGCGCGTGCAGCAGCAATTTCAGCCTCTTGAATCTGCTTCGCCATCCTCGACACAGCGTCCTTCGAATTCATATCCTGGCCCTTCGTCTCGTTCCAAAGCTCTTCCTCATACTTGACGACCTCTGCCAATCTCTTGGCCCCAAACCCAACCTCGACGCGCTCCCATCGCACAAAGCGCATATCCACACCAGGCATGGCGTTCAGCTCGAGGTACCGCGCCCACTTATTGAACACCTCCATATCAGAGTCCCATATTTTGATAGCGCGTCGGTGGACGATGCGCTCAAAGTTCTCTTGGCTCTTCTTGTGCACGAAGGGCGAGCGGATGACGGTGTAGAGCGAGCGCTTGTTGGGGAGGGACGCGGCGCGCGAGGCGGGGAGGCCGAATGCGTATGCGGCGTGTAGGATAAAGTGGATGAAGAGGGACAGGGATGGGGTGTCGTATGCGCTGAGGTGCAGAATGCCAACGGGGATGCCGTGTGTTTTCGGGTGGTGCAGAGGAGTGGTGAGGGCGGCGGGGGCAATGGAGAGAGCAGATGAGGAGGAGTGGGCTCCATGAGAGGGTTGGAGAGACTCGAGACGCGCTATGGCAGGTCGTTCGTCCAGCTCGGGTGTAGCAGCAGAGGCAGTAGCAGCAGCACGGGAGGTCGTCCTTTATAGAGAAAATATTTTGAGTCACGGCAAGAAAACTTCATACAAATTGCTGTACTTACGCAAGACTTCTCCCCGCATTCCTCACTGCCACTTGTAATGGCGCTGAACGCCCAGCAACCAGCCGTGTTAGCATTTCTCGTCCAGGAGCAAAGTGGGTGCGTGACAAGAGAAGGGAAAAACAATTTCCCACGCGTCGGACGTCACACTTGGTCTCAATTGGTTTTAGTCGCTTTCACGCCCAAGGAAGACCCTTAGTGTTTCCTTTTGCTCTGAAGGGAAATGTCTGGAGTCAGTTCAGGGCCGGCCTCCGATGGAGAGAGGGAGCTTCAGACGCGCATGCTGAGGAGTGGAGAATGGGAAAGGTTAGCATATTCGAGCGTCTGTCTGTTCTTTGGGTTGCGGCCTATTGATTGATTTGTGGTCCGACCCCACCCCTGTTCGTTGCCTTTTATGCTATGCAGGATCTTTAACCAGCTTAAGCAGGAGCTGAATGAGAGTGGGTGGACTGATATTATCATGGACCGGGCTCGAGGTATGTCATTGCGGCCTCAGGTTAGCCATTAGAGCGCTCACTGGTCATTGCGTCTCCTTAGAGGAGTGTCGGCAGGCACCCAGCTTGAGTGTTCGTACAGTGGAGAGGAACGTCGCCAACGGTGCTCAAGGTATGCACTACCTCTCCTGAGCCCCTGCGCTCCCCTCAGAAGTGGTTATTGACCCCATGTCATCACCAGCGTTGATCTCTGCTGACACACGCGCTGTTATCTTGGAGGAGATTCGCCAGTTCATCGAGGACAACCTCCGACGAGAACCGCAGAAATCATGACGAGCACCACCTCAACACACGCCCACCCATCACTCTTAGCTACCTGCTATGCTGCACACCATCATTGCTATTGGCATAGCCAGCGTCGATCCCTATCATTTTATCATATGGGCTCCCCTCATTTCAATCCATATCTATTCTTCTCCAATCTGGAATGCGGGAATAACAACATTATTGAGACGGTGAAGCCAGCTAATACACCGCAAATATAGCCATGGGTGATTACAGGAGCGTGGTACGTGCAAGTTTGGAGGGGTAATAAGGGTAAAACGCCAAGAGGACGGTTTTTGACGGAAGCCATACGAGTGAAGACCAGATTGTCCTATCGCAATGACAGATACTAGACTTTGTAACGACGTCCAGTAGCAGTGAAGAACGCTTGGAGCACATAGACTTGTGTCCTAGGAAAGTGAGGCATTAGTGTCAGCAGGGCGTGTGATAGTGCACTGAGACGGGAACACTTACATTGCCATCCCCACCACAGCTACCGAGTCCATAACACCATACCAGAATATCCGGCTAAGAAAAGAGCAGGGTTAGAGGAATTGTGCGTTGTTCTTTGGTGGAGGTGCTCACCTGAGGGTAGACTTCACTATTGAGAAACCTCGGGTCTCGCGGGTATGGAAGCTGGGCAACGCAAAATAGAAGTGAGAAATGATTCTAATAGTCAGAGATGTTGATAGAACGTACTGTCGCTGGGTACGCTCAATAGACCCAAGTTGATGCCTTAACCTATAGATGCTCTCCTCCAGCGCACTCGTCTTATCGGAGAGTTGACCAGCTCGCGCAGGCGCCTCTCTCCGCGGCTCACTCTCGACCATGATATCGAAATCAATGAGCTTGTGCGTGATGGTGGACATGTCGTTCTCGAAGCAGAACGAGTATTCGCCGACGTGGTTGGCAGTGAAGATGTAGTCGCCTTGGTTCTCGCGTTCTGATTCGAGTAGGACGCGGCCGGTGGGGTCTGTCACTGAGAAGTCGATATCGAATGAGCCACCTGCTTGGACCTATGTGGGCCGTATGATTCATCCAGATGAAAGGCGGAAAGTTAGTGGGCGGGTATGGGGAAAGTCCACGGGTCGTTTGTAGGTTCGCGTTGAGCACGTACAGCGAAGTAGAACTATAGGCAAAAGAGGTCGTTAGGATTACAGAAATTAACTACAATGTCGTACAGAGACTCACCCCAATCTTCTCTCCCTCCTTGTCCACATCCGCATAGAAGCAAAGTTTCTCATTCGGCCCAACTGTTGTCGTCAACGCAGAGCCCAAAGCACTCGGCGCAGACAGAAGCACAGCAGTAGCAGCAGCCCAAACAGCAGTCGTAAGGCGTCGTAGAATCATAATGTTGGGAGAGACTGGACGTCGCGTGTCAGAGGACGGTAAACGTCAATAGGTGGCGGCGAATTGAATTGAAAGGAGGCAAGCGCTGCCACAACTCGGCCAAACAAACCCATTTGGAATTTCGGAGCCTCCACTCAACTCCCTCGAGCGAGAGCTACAATTATGTCACAGACGACGATATCCCCTCATACACAGAGCGCTTATGTGACGCGCCAATTAACGACGGATGTGGATATAATCGTGACCAAGGCGAGGGTCGCCCAGAAATCGTGGCGAAAGGTTCAAGTGGAACAGAGGATCGCGATTGGTCTCCGATTCGTCGTGAGTGTTGTTATCATAACGGAAACAGATACACTTTTAAGAACTTATCCCCGGCCAGGAAGAGTTCAAGAAGCTCTCAGAGGAGATACAGAAGGAGCTAACGCTGCAAATGGGCCGGTACGATCATTCCGCAGACCCTTTTACGATTGCTGATTTGCAATGACTTAATCGTCGTCCCAGCCCTATCACACAAAATGCAGGGGAAGTTAGGGGAACGGTCGGAAGATCAGAGTATATGCTCTCGATTGCTGCGCAGAGTCTTGCCGACGTTGAGCTGAAAGATACCGATCTACCTGGATTCCGCCGCTTTATCCGTCGCGACCCCTTAGGTGTTGTCTTTGTTATCGCGCCATGGAAGTGAGTCCATTAAACATCCGCGAATAAGCCCTCTGCTCCCCTAACACCTGAAGTCCTTTGTCCTCAGCTATCCATTCCTGACGATGATCAACTCTGTGCTACCCGCAATTATTGCCGGCAATGCGGTCATCCTCAAACCATCACCTCAGACACCCGTTAGCCGGATTTCCTACGCCCTTCGTATACACTTCTAAGTGATCGTACTCTGTTAGGTCACTGCTGAACAGCTCCATCGTGCCTTCGCCGCCGCGCTCCTGCCAGAGGACGTCCTGCAGGTCGTCCACCTCTCACCGGAAACAGTCACGGAATTCATCAAGCACCCCGAGGTAAACTTCACCAGCTTCACGGGGAGCGTGCAGAATGGTCGAAATGTCGCGAAAGCGTCGGTTGAGAACAAGTGGTTCCCTGGTGTGGCACTGGAGGTATGCAGCTCGCAACCTCGAGTAAAGCATGGGGTTCTTCGCTCTGACTATTTTCTCATATAACATAGCTTGGTGGGAAAGATCCTGCATATGTTAGGGCAGACTGCGACTTTGATTACACTGTCGCTGAGCTGGTTGATGGTCAGTGTGACCGTTGGACTTGAGCGAACGAAGCATCTGAGCCTCCCATCCAGGCGCTTTCTTCAACTCTGGACAGAGCTGCTGCGCAGTGGAGGTACGCCATAACAGCAGATGGAAGCTCATGATGTTGCTGAGGCGTCCCTTAGCGCATCTATGTCGACTCGACAATTTATGACAAATTTGTGGCAGCATATGTCGAGCTCGTTAAGGTTAGTGGCGGTCTTCAATATGGTTTTCGACCAACCCGCCCTAACTCTGCTGTTCTTGTAGAAATATCGGCTTGGTGACCCCACAGATACTAACACCAACCTCGGTCCTGTTGTGAGCGTAGCTAGTGCTACCAGAATACGAAAACAGATCGCCGACGCTGGTAAGTATAATTAAATGCACCTTTGAGGTCTCCCAACCAGGTGTTAACGTTTGCGATGTACAGTCAAGCAAGGGGCAAAGACATTGATTCCGGAGGACGGCTATGAGATTGCCAAGGAGTGAGTTACTTTACCCTCTCGGAAAGTAGATGTCCCTTAATTTAATGTCCCTTCCTAGGGGAACCGCCTATGTTGCACCCCAGGTCCTCGTTGACGTTGATCATAGTAAGTTGTTATCCAGCATGCTCTCTCGATGTCGTCCCTTAGAGACTTAATCTATTCTCGTCCTACTACAGCTATGGAGGTCATGATGGAAGAGTCCTTCGGCCCTATCGTGGGCATCATGAAAGTCTCTTCAGATGAGGAAGCTCTGAAGCTGATCAACGACTCGCCATATGGGCTCACGGTATCCATTTGGACGGCAAATGAACAAGCCTTCTTGGATATGGTGGATGATATTGAGACGGGGACGGTGTTCCAGAATCGTTGCGACTATCTTGATCCGGCGCTGGCTTGGACGGGTGTCAAGTGGAGTGGGCGGGGTGTGAGCTTGAGTAAATTTGGTCGGTACATTTCACCTCGCCACACTTGTTTATTTGGGTGTTTTGTCAAATCGGAA
>WIDE01000018.1:211781-305677 GCA_015039315.1 Clavulina sp. PMI_390 | reverse complement strand
GACCTCTTTGCGCCAGATATACTCGGACGATCTCCTTTGACACCACTATTCAATAGCCATTCGTGGATGAAATTTGAACTGGTAGAGCTTTTCCTTACGGAGGGCGCTGATCCAGACACCAGAGATCATGGTGGTTTCGGCATCGCACACATGGTTGCCAAATATTGTGCGATCCCATCAATCATTCACTCACTGATGCGCGATCACGGGGTAGATGTAAACATGGTAGACGACGTCGGTCGTACCTCATTATTTCATGCTTGTGAATACATCAGGCTTGAGGAGACTTGGGATCCAGAGTGCCCTGCGACGCCTATTCTCAAGTGTATTCAAGCCCTATTGGAAGAACATGCAAATCCTAATGCGCAAGACCAAAATGGTGACAGCGTTCTGGATTACGCTCTTCAAAGAGTATATTACTGGTTGGACTGTCACATCAAGGAGATTATGTCTAAGGACAGGGAGAAGGGCGGTTTCGATCCCTCTACAACCTCTACACTCCGTGTAGTTAAACCTCTAGTCTCGGCTAGCTGGCTGGACATAGCCAAACAGATCTATGACCTCATCGAGCAGTGGGGAGGGCGGCTAAGCCGTCTTGAGACACCTCACGGCCCCAATGGAAAATGGTCAGCCTTGAAGCCTGGGCTTAGTTCGTTCCCATGGCTCTCGAAAGAAGACCTCGCGAGCGATCGCCTCGAGGTGTACATGAACCGCATATAATAGTTATCCCTAATTATGCACCCAGGCTCAGTTTCAACAACTAACGACCGCGCACAAATTGTGTGGAAAGAGAACCACACTTTCGCAAGGGAATGTCGCTATTGTGGGGGAGAGGAGAAATCGGCAAGCAACCACCGATTTGAGCCAGAGGACCGAAGGCGACGCAACGGGTATGTAGAACGAATGATCGTGAGGAAAGGAAGAGCATAAATTTTGAAGATAGACAGGGTTTATTAGCGGGGAAATTCGAGCGCTTGGTCATCTACCTGCACCTTCCCAGCCTCTAAGTGCTCCCCATCCTTCTCAGCAGTCGAGGAGAGACGCAAGTGATATCTGCTCAACGTTGGTTAGCGGCTGAAAGTTAAGGATTAGCTAATAGAAAAACTTCACGCTTCCACTCGTTCCATACGCGCCTGCGCGTGCCAGTGCAAGAACACCTTGCTCTTGAACACCAGGGCGAAGCCGCCTCCCATACGTTTGAACAGCCCCTGAATGGTGGTCGAGTCACTTATGAGGGTGAAGACGACCCTGCAGCCATAAGGGACGCATGGATTATCACACCACTCGGTGCTCAGAATGTCGTTGGGTGACCCATTCGAAAAACCGAAGAACGAAGAATGCTTTTCTGTTTTTGGCCACCTGTGTGTCTCTAGTCGCTGACTCCTTCATTCAGACCTGATGGAAAATGGTCGCAACCTCCATGCGGAAGAGTATCAACGGCCACGAACAACTGGAATACTGGATGAAAGATAAGCGCGGTAGAGCAGCAACTGTTTCAGGGTGTGCACAGAAACGGCCATCGTCATCTTAGTAGCGAAGGCCGACTTAGTGAACTTGGTTAAGGTGATGGGACGGGGGTTTTGGATGCAAGCAGATCTAAAGGGAGACTGCGACAGACCAAGACAAAGTCGTCTGTACGGAAAATGCTGGGTAGTAGCTCCGATCGGAACCAGTGTACCAGGCTTGAGATCAACGAGAACGGCACGCGGCATATGGTTACCAACTGAAGAAGGGAAGAGAGCAGCCATAGTTCTATTGATGGTGCCGATATACGCTTGCCGACAACTTAGGGACGTACGTTCGGTATTGTCGTGGTACCCGCCGATCCTGTCGAGCTACACGTCGGGGTGAGTACCCTAGTAGCTGATGACGCTAGCGATGGCGTGAGGAAGTTGGTACAAGGAAGCAGAGAGCGGGGGTGTTGAAGACGTACTTGCCATAATCCTAAACGCCATGCTCATTGGGAACGAGTTCCTACACTTGAGATGTAAATGATAATAACGAACGATTAACATCACACGATGAAGACGCCAATGCCAACAGCAGCGCCATTCACAAATTTTTCACCAAAATATTATGCTATAGGGGTATCGTGAAAGAGAGTGGCGCGGGGAAAGCAAGGCGGGATGGTGCGTGTGTGAGGGAGCCAGACAACATGAGACGACCAGCCACGACACAAACCCAGAAATCTGACGATGGAAAATGCCGACTTGGCCAGTCTAGAGATGGAGAGGTTCGCGCACTTTAAACGCGGGCGAGGCAATCGGTGAGCCTCATAGCACCCTCAAGAGCGAAGAATAAGGTGAAGGGCACGTCGACGGGTCGAGCGTTTCTCGCTGATGACAACGGCCATTTTAAGTCGACGTAACATTCCCTCGCGAAGGTCGCACGCGATGTTCGAAGGCCGGCGACCAGGATGCGTGGTGTACGGCACTAGAAGTGCGCGGTCAACGATGTTGAGCTGCAATTTCCTCTGGCAAGGCAGTGACGCGGTGTCACAAACAGCTCTTGTCTCCAGAAATGTCTTCGGTCGCGGATTCAGTTGTCCGACATCAATGGCGCCAATTTCCTATCCTTATTTCCTGCTATGCCTCGCCGTCTCGCTTCACAGTACGAAAGCCCCGTATGAGCCCACTAGCTCTAGACGGCGCGTACGAGCTGCACAACAATGGAGTGTTGTCCACCTGCCAGTGCATTTTCGATCAAGTGAGTCAAACCAGACTCATGACGGTTTGCCTTTTTTGTGAGAAGCTACATCATCGTTTATGTTCGGGCGTGAGTCTGCAGCGCTACTCGGTCGCAGATCTGCGGATCAGTTTCCGGATGAATTCAGCTAGGGCGGTGCATGTGTGCACCGCATGCACTATCCAAAATCTCTCTTCACGGCGTCTAACGTTCACCACTCAAAGAATCTTTCGTCCGTCCTCATCAGAGACCTCAACAGACCATGCCCGAGTCTCTTAAAGATGATCCACACATTTTGCCACAATCCACGACGCCCGAGCAAGCCCAGTCCGACGGCTTAACTCACAGCGTAGCTGATAGCGGAATTCGACCGTCGGTTCGAAAGGCTTCGGAGGCCGCCATAGAGCAAGACATCCCTGTTCGGTCAGCCAAAAGGATACGCGCTGAATCAGATGATGAGATCAGCGTTGGCGAACAAAGGAGCTTTCCCCGTCGCCTAGCCTCTCCCCCTCCGTCTCACCTACCCACTGACAGCTCGCGATCCTCAGTCAATGAGACCCTGTTCAATAATCCCGCCGCCGTTACAACGGCGGGAACAATCATGACAACTGCAGCCGATCACAGCGTTCGCTCCTCTTCGTTCCAAGATCAGTCCTCCACCAGTAGATCGTCTGTGTCCACGCTAATTGCACCTACGTCGATATCCGCACTAGGAACCCATCAGTCTAAATTACTTGCTTTACCCACCGAGGGCGATCGGCCTGTGGTGCAGCACTCAGAGGATCACACTCGCAATTTCTCTGCGGATACTCAACAACGCAGCATGGTTCCCAATACCCCCCAATCAGACATGAATTGGGTTCTGCTCGCACGATTTGGTATCCCTCGTGGGAAGGACCTCAACCAGCTTTCATCGGGCGAAGCAACTGCGCTGCTCGACCAGATCTACACTGTAAGTCTCGTTTCAACGTCACATTTGACGTTTTGACTTTTGATATTGCATTGCAGCACTTACAAACCTATGCTCACGGCTCTGACGAATATCCTGAAACCCTGCGAGCGCTACAAGACTGCTGTTTCTATACGAGCACTCTTCCTACGCCGTTCATGATCCAAAATATCACATATAGCAAAACAGATCGCATCGGTCGAGGTGGCGATGCGCTTATCTACGAGGGAAAGCTACTAGGGCACCCTAGTAGCGTAGTCGTTCGAGAGCTTATAGTGGCCAGCAATAGGCCAAAACATGCAGTCAAACGTGAACATATTCAAGTCAGTGCTCTTTCGGCTCCATTGCCATCTATACTCCTCATCAATAGCTTAGCTCTTATACCGGGAAGCCATCACTCACTCGCAGCTTCAACACCCAAATATTCTCCCGTTCTTGGGGATTTATCGCGAGAGCAATGAATCTTATCCCCTTATGGTCTTACCGTACCTCGAGCAAGGATCTCTCGAGGACATGTTGAGAGAGCCTGAATCTGGAGGTATTGATTCGCCACTCCTGATTAAGATTGTGAGTCCCTCACCCTTATTTGAGACCTTTCTGACGTGTCACCCAGGTTGTTGGAACAGCACGAGGCATTGCCTATCTCCATTCGCGAAAACCTCCCATTATCCATGGCGATCTTCACCCGGTTTGTGCTTTGTATACGAATCGATGCTCTTTACTGACGATAACTTGTCACAGGGGAATATACTGATCGACGAGTTCAATAACCCTGTCCTCTGCGACTTTGGACGTAGTCGCATTCGTCACGAGTTCTCTCGGAACTTATCCACTCGAGAACAAGGGGGCAGGATCCGCTTTTTGGCGCCTGAGATTTTAGACGCCCAAGAGGAAAAATTCCACTCAAGCCAGGAGAGTGATGTGTTTGGGCTTGCCATGACGTATTTCAACGCATGGAGTGGCTACCCTCCGTTCCACGAGATCAAGATCGAACACCGCGTGGCCTCTAATCTGATCAAAGGTGGAAGGCCAAGAGAACCGGCTCAGCCCGTTGTTGTGTTGGATCAGACAGTAAACTCAGGGTTTTGGGCGCTCCTCGTCGAGATGTGGAGTCATGAGCCCGTCGAGCGACCTTCCAGCCACGACGTTTTGAACAAATTGGAACGTGTCTTCGACAAGCGTAAGGTATTTACCCCTTCGGGCCTTTGGACAGCCTTACTGACTTCGAAAAATATCACTTCACCCGGTGGCAATTTTATTCTCTCAATTTCACTCACTACGCATACTCCCCGGCCAGTCAAGCATTATTTCCCGTCGGTATACCTCCACCTCCCCTCTCTCCACGCCTTCAGCCACCCAGAAGCGCTTTCGACCCCAAATAGCAGTCAGAATCCCGTTGTGGTGATGGACCTTCATGGTATGTCTCCCTCAACCTTCAACTCAACACCTCTTGAGTAACATAAGATCAAGAACGGGAGAAAATGCGGGATTGGCTAGCTCCTGCTGACCCAGATGTGAATCAGGAAGAGCGAATCAAGCAAGGCTCCAAAGTCCCCAACCACGCACAATGGCTATTTGATCATGATTCATTCCAAGAATGGCTTAGCAAGCCCGTTGGATTCTTTTGGGTGTCTGCTAGCGGTAAGCATCGTGTTCATTATGTTACATCCTTTTCTCCTTATTAATGGTAGGGCTCAAGCCGGGGTTGGTAAAAGCGTTTTGTGGTATGTGCTGGCAAACAGTAACCACGTAACCATCCATTTACGCTGGTCAATATAGCTCTCAGGTGGTCGAGTACTTTCAGAAGCGTTCTTCCCCTCTCGCATTCTTTTACTTTGACTATCGAGATCCTGAGAAAGAAGTGTTCAAGAAGTTCCTCGCAACCTGCGTGGAAAAGCTCGGCAACTCGTCGCCAGACTGCAGGGAAATCCTTCGACTGTCAGACAAACCCAGGCCGCACGCATCAGAGAAGGATCTTCTTGATCTCTTCCATCGTATGCTAGGAACTCCTGGGAGAAAATTCCTCATAATCGATGCGGTTGATGAGTGTCGGAAGAGCGAGCGCCTGGATTCTCTCCTCCCATTCATTCAAGACCTCATGCAGAAACTGTCTCAGAACAATTGGGACTTTCGTATCTTTGCCACAAGCCGTCCCGAACCTGATATTGAGCAACTATTTGATCCCTCTAATGGCAAGAGTACGCGGCTGATTAGCCATCGTCTGCGCTTAGGAGATCAACCTGAGCACCGTGCCACTGTTTCTGCATTGATTGACGCTGAACTAAACAGTCCAAGGTTCAGAGGGCTAGGATGGTCAAATGATGATTTCTATCTTGTGAAAGAAGAGCTACTCTGCAAGTCAGAGTCTATGTGAGCACCTGCATTATCTCTTTTGGTTTGTCAAGACCTGAAGGAAACGCATAGGATCCTATGGGTGCATCTTCAACTCCAAGAGCTTGACCAGTGCACAGGGCATGAAGCCCGGGAGATGCTTCTAACACTACCCAATTCACTTGATCAAACGTATGCGCGGATTCTGAGCAAGATTTCTCCAAGGCGTCGTCGCGCAGTGCGTGCAGTACTTGAGTGCATTATTGTTGCCCCTGGACTCCTCACACCAACGGAGATTGGGGAAATTCTCCTATTCCAATTCAACCACATAAATGATTACCCGCAGCTTCTTCCTCTTGCACACACTGTCCACTCTGGCAATATGGGAGATCTTGATATATTCAAACTTCTACCTGGCCTACTTAAAACGAACAAGGTTTTAGATCGTGCAGGCATGATATCTCCGGGATTGTCTGTGGAATTCATCCACTTCACAGTCAAGGAATATCTCCTTTCAAGCCAAACAGATTTATTTTTACCCCAAATGCATGATGCAATTGGAGTACGATCCATGCTTGCGGCATTTGGAACTTCACTTGCAAAAGCAAGTGTTACATTTGCACTTGTCCTACTGAGTGCACTGGATGAGCAGAACTCTTCTGCGCTTCCAAGTTTGTCAGAATTTGCTTCTGGAGGATGGCTTACATATACAAAGGCTGCCTTACCACAGTACAGTTATATTGCTCCGGCATTGGGCCACTTCCTTCACCCTGATTCACGTTCCTTCCGTTCTTGGGCAGCTGGCTACTTTCTGGGGCAGTATGACAGCAGCAACACCAATGAAGACCACCCACTACATTGGGCTGTTCGTCTCGGCTCAAGAGACGAAGTAAAGCGCATTCTTGCAGCCCATCCAGTGCATAAAGGTTTAGACATACGCAATGCATATGACAGACGAATGTGGACTCCAATCTGTTATGCAGCCTGCATGGGCAACTTGGATATCCTCTCTGACCTTCTCAAAGCAAACCCTCTCTGGGCAGCACAGCGGGTGGGACAAAATTATCAAAGCACAGTCCACCTAGTCATCAGTCAAAGCTTGATCACTTCGCGACAAAGAGTTGGAGTCGTCCACATCGATAGAACTCACTGGAAACTGCCTAACCTGCAAATATTTCAACGTCTCTGTGACTCTGCTGGCCCAACAGACCGCTTTGCACCAGACATGTCCGGCAACTCTGCAATCACAGATGCCATTCGCCTTAAATCTAGCAATAAATTTGGAATCATCAAGCTCTTCCTTGAGAAAGGAGCTGATTCTAACACCAAAAACGGCGAGGGCCTTAGCCTTGCACATCTGGCCGCCAGGGATGATGAATGCACCTCAATTATTCATGCGTTGGTACAAGAGCATGGGGTGGACGTGGAGACGCTAGACAATTGGGGCCGAACCCCTTTGCTATACGCTTTCCCTGATGACGATGACTTCAACCATCCCCAAATGCTGAAGTGCGTCCGATCCCTCTTAAACGAGGGTGCAGATCCCAATGCCCATGATTATCATGGTCTGAGCGTTCTCGATTACGCTCTCAAATCAGTGTTTCATGGGTTGGACAAGTACATCCGCAGCAGTCTATATTACGATAACGAGCCGGGCCACCGTTTGACGTTTTATATGCCATATACGGAGGAACTCGATATTTTGAAGAGGATCTATGACCTGATTGAGGGACGAGGTGGGTGTCACGCTACTCTTGAGACGCCCCACACCCCAGAGGGAAGATGGTCATGGTTGAAGCTTTGGCAGGGTGGTCGCTACCAAAACTCCGGATATAAGGATAGGCTTACAAGCGAGAAATTCAAACAGTACCTGGAGCGCATAGATTGGCGATGAATTCCTATCAACAGAAGCTTACTTAGTCCTCGTGCAGCAGAACAATTGAGTGGAAAGAAAATTCAACTTCAGACGACGGCTGCTGGTAGGAGTGAAAAAGGAGTATATATATATAAGGGAGAGCGGATTAATTCTCCGAAAAGCGCTAAAAAGAGGAATGTGACAAAGCTGGCGAAACAGCTAAAGGTCGTTGGAGGGATATGGAAATACATGAAGCAGCTACCGAATTTAGTCAGAAGCGTACGAGAGTGGGACGTTGGATTGATGTTTAGGAGCTTTAGATGAAGCATTGAGAATATTCGCTGAGTATTGAAAGACTTAGGAGGATACTTTGATAGAACCGACTTATGCAGCCCCCTGGTACTGCTGCTACTCGGCGACGAGATCCTGCTTATTAAAATCGGCCTTGATGAACTACATAACGATTCATGAGGTTTTCTAATGGATCTATATGACGATCTCGTTGCACACCTCCATCTTGTCCATACCTTCCTGAGTGTACCAATGCAAGAATGCCTTCCTCTCGAATATCGCAGTGGTCTGGTCGCTCACGTGCTTGGACAGCTCCTGGATCGCAGTCGAGTTGCCAATGAAGGTGACGGCCATCTTCGAGCTACGGGGAGGGACGCTGCACCTCGCTGTCCAGCGTTATTGGGGATCCACTCGACGAAGAACGATGCGTACTTATTCTGGACGATCTGCGTTTCGTTATCGGCCTCCTTCATGCTGACCTTGCCACGGGAAGTGTCAGCGCCCTGAAAGAGAAAACAGAAGTCAAGAATAGCTCGAGGCCAAAGCATCGGACGAAAGAGGCTTACAGTGAGGCAGCCATCCTGTTTTTAGCATTGAATATCTGCCGAGTGAGTCCAGGAACGCTGACGGCGCAGAGGTTCTGGCTGCCACGGGCAGTGAGAGGAGCGAAGCCAATCATGAAGAAGTGGAGACGAGGGAAAGGAACAAGATTGACGGCCATCTTTCGGAGATCCGAGTTGTGCTGGCCAGGGAACTGGAGAAAGAGTGTCAGAAACGATCTTCGGAAGCGTCATGACCAGCGAGCTTATTCGGAGAGATGTTGAGACACCGCTCATGATGATCGAAACGAGTAAGTTCATGTCGCCGTAAGTGGGGGTCGTAAAGCACCTCGTGGTTAATGCAGAAAGTCTCGTCGGAGTTCTCGACGAGCTGATGCATGGACAGAGTGGCGTTGTAAGGCTGAAAACAGAGATAGGAATCAATATCTTGGGAGGCTGAGAAGAATCAGCTGTTGGCATACCTCCACGACAGTGTCCGAGACCTGATAATAAGTAGCCAAATTCCAGGAAAAAGCCCGCGTAGTATAAAAAATTAACGCACCACGGAGTATGGGCACATCATGCGGTCAGGGAAATCCTCACGAATCTTCGACATCAGCAGCGTGCCCATTCCGGCACCAGTACCACACCGAGAGAGTGGGTAATCTGGAAGCCCTGAAGGCAGTCGCATCCCTCTGCTTCCTTACGGACAACATCGAGGACTTGGTCGACGAGCTCAGCACCCTCAGTGTAGTCTAGACCGCGTCACAACAGAAATTGGAAGGTTGAAGAAGAACAAATCAATACACGTGATATGGCATTCAAATGAACGGAGATAATACGCACGGCCCTTCGCCCAGTTGTTATCAGCACCACCTTTCCCGAAGACAAGTTGTTGGGGCGGAAAAGACCACCCAGTGGCCCCGATCGGAGCAAGTCCATTGTACTGGGCTCGAGATCAACGAGGACGGCACGCAGCACGTACTTGCCAGCTAGCGATATGGAGAGGAGTCACGAGGTGAGCAATCAGATAATGACATGTCTGTTTATGAGAGGGAGACGTACCTCCAGTGTTGTTGTAGTACACACCGATCCTGTCAAGCTGCAGGTCTGGCTGGATACCCTGGTAGCTGATGGCAACAACGATGGAATTAGGGACCCGACACGCGAGAGAACGAGATGGAAGAGGGTAGGACGTACCTGCTATCGTTTTGGATGCCATGCTCGTCGGAAACTACTTCCTAGAACTTGGAACCTAAACGAGAGCAATGCACGGTCAGCGCCACCGCGCGATGAAGACACCGATGTCAAGCACTAACAATTTGGTTGCCGCACTGTTAGCGAGTAGAGGTGTCGAAAAGAGCAAGTGAGGAGAAAAGCAAGGCGGGGTCGTGAGTGAGTAGCCAGACAACACGAGACGGTCAACCACGAGGCAGACCCAAAAAATCGACGATGGAGAAAGCCATACCTGGCCAGTCTGGAGATGGACAATTTCACGCATTCTAAACGAAGGTAGAGGAGTTAGTAAGGTCGATGGCGTGCACAGGACGAAAGAACAAGGGAAGGGCCGCGTCGACGGGTCGAGCGTTTCTCGCTGATCACAATGGCCTTTTTGAGTTTGCACGACTATCCCATTCCTCGCCAAGATCGCGCGTGATGCCCGATGGCGTGCGACGTGGAGATTACCCTGTGGATGATATACAAGGGAGGACTAACTTGGGATGGGGGACACGAACGGGATTTCATGGAAAGTGGGTGGATTCTTGATGCTCGGCTCAACATCGACGAGAACGGCTGGCGGCATGTACTTGTCAGCCAACGACAAAGAAATGGTGCAGAGTGAGCGAGAGTGATATGACGCGGTGGTCAAAGGTGCGGGGAGGTATTGTAGTAGTAGTATGTGGCAGTTCTGTCCAGTCGCGGTCCAAGCCGACTGCCCTTGTCGGCAGTGCCTACAAGAGTAGAGTTTGGGATTCGAGGCGCGATAGCAGCAGACAGCCGCGATGGCTAGCACTCACCCGCCTTCGTTTAGGATGTCATTGCTCGTCACCGGGAATGACTTTCCAGACATCGGCGAGAACCTAGGTTACCACAGCTATCAGACGAACGATTCATCCTCCACGAGAAGAGTGCTGCAATTGTCGGAATGGCGTTCTCGGTTCAGAAGTAACAGTGTGTCACAAGCCAACAGCTCCCAGCCGTTGCGTCGGCATTGTAGTAAACTCGCCAAGGGGTTTTTTGGTCTCAACTCAGGCACTGTCTTTATACTCGTTTACTGCTATTCCTCGTCGCTCCAGCAATCAACGCTTGCGCTCGTATACGCGTTTATCCAACGTCAGGTGGTGCGTGCTTGAGCAGAGCATGTCTCGCAAGGCCCCATGATGGATTCATAGCAGCATCAACCACTTTCTCGCAACATGCAAACATGATTACTGTCTATTTGTCCTCAATTGCCGTGTCATCCCCATCTCCGACAACATCCACTCGCATTGCACGAAACTGCGTACACATTTGTATTAGCCCTTCGCAAAGTAGAGAACTATCCTCATGAGCGCATGAACGATCCGACTTATATCAACAATTCTTCTGCATGCGATGGTGGGGTAGATCCATTCACTGGCTCTGTCCAATCTCCCAAGTCTCACGTGAAGTCCACGTGTGCACAGCATTCAGACCTCCAACCACGTCCAACTTCCATAACGCATCCAGACTTTCTCCGTTTCTGCTGTACGCCTGAGTCGGCCGCAATAAAGCGCCGAGTAGGATAGGCCATGTCGCAAAACAATGATGCACATGTCGCACGGCACGCTACAGCACCCCAACCAGCCCCACCCAGCGATCTCCAGATTCAGTCATCTACTTCTCGTCATGTTCGCAAAGCGTCTGAGCTTGAATCAGAGGAAGACATCGCTACTCCTACCAAGAAGAGTCGCATCGGTTCAGATGCTCATGAGCCTGATCCAAGCATCGAGGCACAAGGAAGCCTGCCTCGTCGCGCATCTTTTCTCGCTGACCTCTATGCGTCCATCAGCTCTTTCGGGTCACTAGCTCGTCTCTGGACTAGTGAGACGCAGCTACACCCCACTAGAGCCATCTCAACAGGGACAACGAATCCAGCTAATCATGCTAGTTGCCTTCCGTTGGCGCGGGAGTCATCCGCTAGTGGCTCGTCCGTGACCACGCCCGGGGTAGCGCTACACGGTGATGTTGATGAGGGCTCGGTGCCATTAGACCCACGTTCTGAGGACGAAGTAAGCGGGAGAGCACTGACGCCTCGTTTTGAGGACGCCGCAGCAGAGCAGAGCCACAGCCAGTCCTCCGCTCATCCACCGAACGGCAGTGCAAACTCTAATACACCACAATCCGAACTCGACTGGACTCTGCTCACGCGGTTCGGCATCCCTCCTGGGAGCGATCTAACCAAGCTTCCATCGAACGAAGCAACCGCCCTTCTCAACCAGATCTACATTGTACGCATTCCTTCATTGTCAAACCCCACAATAGTCTAACATTCCACTTTTACCTCATAGCACTTGCAAAACCACGCTCCGGGTTCTGATCAATACCCTCAGACCTTGCGGCTCCTCCAAGACTGCTGCTTCTACACAAGCACGCTACCTACAGCCTTCACGATCAACAACATCACATTCAAGAGGACGGATCGCATCGGTCGAGGCGGCGATGCCCTTGTGTATCGAGGTCAAATGGCGGGGCACGCGGGTACCGTTGTCGTCCGAGAGCTTGTGGGGGCTACCTACCAGCAGAAGCAGGCCATTCGACGCGAATGGATCCAGGTAACTACTATCTCAGTCTACTCGCTCGTCACGTCACTTATCGAATCATTCAGCTGCTACACCGAGAAGCTATCACTCATTCACAGCTTCAACACCCGAATGTTCTCCCTTTCTGGGGCATCTATTACGAAGATGATGAGTCTTATCCCCTGATGGTTCTTCCGTACCTTGAACGCGGATCACTGGAGGAAATACTTAATGGTGCCGAACAAAGTCTTCTTGATTCTTCGGTGCTGACCACCATTGTGAGTTGTTTTGTTGGTGCTTCCTCTCTTGTTGCGTTTCTCATATGTCACTAAGGTTGTTGGGATGGCCCGAGGTGTGGTGTATCTTCATTCGCGAACACCTCCGATTATCCATGGGGATCTTCACCCTGTACGTACTGAGCCTACCCGGAGGTATTCTTTACTAAACGCGGGCTCGTTTGTCATAGGGGAATATCTTAATCGACGAGTTAAATAACCCTGTTCTCTGTGATTTCGGGCGTAGCCGTATTCGCCACGAAGTCTCTCGACACCTTTCCACTCGAGAAGAAGGAGGGCGGATTCGTTTCCTGGCACCAGAGCTTCTAAACGGCCAAACGGACAGATTCTGTTCCTGTCCAGAGAGTGATATATTTGGGCTCGCCATGACTTATCTCAACGCATGGACTGGCCAGGTGCCGTTCGCTGAGATAAAAAATGAGCTCCGTGTGGCGTCGGTCATCAATAGGGGCGAACGACCGATCGAACCAGCCCTTGCTGTTACTTTGGATCCGATGATAAAAACAGACTTTTGGACACTGCTTGTGGATATGTGGGCTCATGAGCCAGCTCGGCGGCCGTCAAGCATTCAGGTCTTGGAGAGGGTGGAACACATCTTCGAGAACTGTAAGTTATTTGCTCTTTCAGGCCTTCTAAAGATCATAGTGCCCGCCAATCCTTCTATTTTCTCCCGTGATGATCTCCGTCCGTCAAAGTGCTGACGAATCAAACTCTCTTGGTCAGTAAAGCAGCATTTCCCAACTGGGGAGCTTCACCTCCCTTCTCCCCGCTCTATTAGTCGCTTAGAAACGACTCCGATCTCCAGTGCTAGTCTGGACTCGGCAATGATGATGGACAGACATGGTATGGTCTTCTCAGTAGTTTGAGGGAAGCCTTCCCTTCCCTAATTGAATAAAGTTTAGAGCGAGAGAAAATCCGCGAGTGGCTGTCCCCTGCTGACCCTGATGTGAACCAGGAGGAGCGACTCAAACAAGGCTCAAAGGTCCCCGATCATGCGCAATGGCTGCTTGAACACAAATTGTTCCAAGAGTGGCTTAGCGACCCTGCTGGATTTTTCTGGGTCTCCGCCAGTGGTAAGTCTTTCATTCATTTATAATTGTTCCCAGTCCATTGATCCTGGGTCGAAGCCGGTGTTGGTAAAAGCGTTTTATGGTATGTTTTCGCGACCTGGCACTACTGAACTGGTCACTCACTCTGCCCAATTTAGTTCACAAGTGGTCGAGTACATTCAGAAGATCACCTCACCCTCTTCCACTGCCTGGGCATTCTTTTACTTCGACTATCGAGATCCCGAGAAAGAAGTGTTCAAAAAGTTTCTTGCAACCTGCGTGGAAAAGCTCGCCGGCTCATCACCCGACTGTGCAGAAATCCTCAAATCATCCAAAACAAACGCGCTACATGCATCAGAAAAAGAGCTTCGTGATATTTTCTATCGTATGCTAGACACCCCGGTGAAAAAATTCCTCGTCATTGATGCGATTGATGAGTGCCGGAAAAACGAACGTTCAGATTCTCTCCTCCCATTCCTACAAGAGCTATCCCGGGAGATGCGCCAGCACAAACGAGATTTCCGTATCTTTGCCACCAGTCGGCCCGAGCCCGACATTAAACAACTGTTTGATACTTTGGATGGAAATGGGGTTGCCCTTGTTACACAGCACTTGCAGTTGGGAGAGCAGCCCGAGCACCGCGTTACAGTTGCCGCCTTAATCGATGCGGAGTTAGGGGGCCCAAGGTTTAGTGGGCTGGGATGGTCAAATGAAGATTTTTGCTATGTGAAGCAAATGCTACTACTCAAGTCGAACTCTATGTGTGTATCCACATTGCTTCTGATTATTCGTTGACAGCTGAATGAATCATGCAGGATCTTATGGGTCCATCTTCAGCTCCAAGAGCTAGACCAGTGCACGGGGCACGAAGCCCGGGAGATGGTTCTTACGCTGCCTTTGTCGCTCGATCAAACGTATGAGCGAATCATGAGCAGAATTGCACCGAGGCGTCGTCGTGCGGTTCGTACGGTTCTTGAATGTATCATTGGAGCGTCAGAGACCCTCAGTCTGGAGGCAGTTGCGGAAATTTTTCTTCTCCAGCTCAGCGACTTAAACACCTGCCCTCCCTATCTTCCCCTTGGAAGTACGCGCAACGGGCATTCTGCCAATATGGAGACTCCTGATATTTTTAAACTCTTACCTGGCCTACTAACAACTCGAGAAGGCTTTCGGCGGCGCAAAGGCGAAAAAGCGCCGCAGGAGGTTCACTTCATCCACTTCACAGTCCAGGAGTATCTGCTTTCAAAGCAAACAGAATCGTACCTACCTGAACACGCACAGGAAATTCTGACCCCGCATACCAAATTTGGAGCTTCATCTGATAAAGCTTGCGTTACACTTTCAATCGTTCTACTCACTGCACTTGATCAGCGAAACATTGCGGCGCTCCCACATCTGGCACGTCACGCTCAATCCTCATGGCTCTGGATAGCGGAGCGAGCACTACCATGGTACCCATCCATCGCCCCTGCCCTGGCCCACTTTCTGGACCCTGGCTCGTGTTCCTTCCTTTCTTGGGAACAATGGCGGTTTCGAAAAGATGATCAATTGCCCAACTTGCCAGAGAGCCCCAGCTCTACACTCGGCCGCCTAATCCAGTGCGCCGTTGGGATGGGCTCCACAGATGAGGTGGAGCGCATTCTTGCCTTGGTGAACCATCCAAACTACAAAGGCATGAGCATTCATAATATCCCTGAAACAGACTTGATGCCATCAATCTGTATTGCTGCCCGTAGCTCATATTCAAAGATCCTCTCTCATCTACTACCAAATCACAAAACTTGGGCCACACAACGAGTGGGAATAAAGCATGAAGATACCACGCTCCTCCATGAGATGACTAGAGATTGGATAAAGTCTGGCTGGGAAGCCGACCCGCCCGGTTGGTACCCAACAATAAAGCCTCCCAGACTCCCTATTTTCCGTCAACTCTGCAATGCAGCTAGTGCAACAGACCTCTTTGCGCCCAATATATTTGGCGAATCTGCATTCACAGCACTCATTGACGACAATAACCTGAGAGAAGGATACGGGCTCCTCATGCTCTTTCTTGAGAAGGGTGCTGACCCGAATACGAGGAATCATGAAGGCCTTGGCCTTGCTCATATGGCTGCCATGAATAGCGCAGGCGCGTTTATCCACACATTAGTGCGTGAATACGGGGTGGATGTGAACATGAGAGATCATTATGGGTGTACCCCATTGTTTTATGCCTGTATCCAATGGAAGCATAAGACGCCTCCACATGCCGATATGGAGCCAATTTTGGACTGCGTGCGGTCACTTTTGGATGAAGATGCGGATCCCAATGCGCGAGTTCCCGAGGGTTATAGTGTTCTTGATTGTGCGTATTTCATAACAGGGCTCCTGATACACTGTTCCTATGACGGCATGCCGGATCATGATTTGGCGGTCGTACTCCATGAAATGTTGAATACGGCCATGCAGATCTATCATCTCATTGAGCAATCGGGAGGGGAACTAAGCCGTTTTCAGGAACCTTATGATCCAAATGGAAGATTATCAGCCTGGGACCCCGCATTCTGGAGGTTTGGGCAAGAGGAGTATTTCGAATCCAATCCACGCAAATTCCTTGTGTGGTTTACAAACCGTAGACGTGAGATGAGTTGAATATTTCCGGATCGAGAAGGTTCCACTATATTTCCGACCCTCTTCTCTCTTTATCGATCCATCTTCACCATTCCTTCTTCCCCTGGATTGTTCTTCTCTTTTTCTTTACTCTCTCTCTCTCGTTCCATAGTTATTGTATCAAGCAGAATAGGATAGAAGGCAGGGCTGCCTGGCCTCTTAAACACCCTTGTGCCATCCCGTAGCGATGCCACGACAGTATGTGCATATTATACGGTCGGGGAGGTCCTCATGAATCATCGAGTTCAGGAGCGTGCCCATACCGGCACCAGTACCGCCACCATCGAGCGAGTGAGTGGTCTGGAAGACCTGAAAGCAGGCGCAGCCTTCTTCCCCTTTCGGGCAGCATCGAGCGCCTAAGCGACGAGCGCAGCATTCTCAGTGTACTCTATATCTCGTCAAAGGGCCATTTAGGTGGTGGCGAAGAACAGGTCAATATACGTGATACGAGGTTCAGACATCTATGAGGACAATATATACGGCCTTTGGCTCAGTTATTACCAGCACCACTTGGCTCGAAGACAAAGGTGTCGCGGCGGAATGACCACCCAGTAGCCCTGATCAGAGCGAGCGAGGCTATCGTACCAGGCTTGAGCGAGATCAACGAGTACTGCACACGGCACGTACTGGCCAGCTAAAGACGGGGAAAACGGTTATGCGATGAGTAACGATGCGATGGCACGTCTATGAGAGGGAGACACACCTCCGGTGTTGTTGTAGTACACGCCGATCCTGTCGAGCTGAAGGTCAGGCTGGGTGCCTTTGTAGCCGATGGCGACGGCGATGGTACTAGGGAGCTGACATGCGAGGGTTGAGAATCACGATGGCTGGGGCGTACCTGCCATCGTTTTGGATGCCATGCTAATTGGAACAACTTCCCAGAACTTGGAACCTCAACAGCAACTGTGACGCACGCTTAGCTCCGCGCGATGACCATGTCAATTCCGAGCACTCACCAATTTGACTGCCGCACTATTGTGCCATAGAAGCGTCGAAGGGCGGAGAAGAAAGCAAGGTGGGTGGTGCGTAGATGAGTAGCCAGCCGAGCAACACGAGGCTGCCAGCGGCGACGCAACCCCAAAAAGATCAATGATGGAGAAAGCATACATTGACAGTTTTGAGATGGACACTTTCGCACATGCCAAACGACGAGGAAGCAATCAGCAAGGTCGATGGTGTGCACGAGACGGAAGAATGAGGGAAAGGATGAGTCGACGGGTAGAGCGCTTCTCGCTAATCGCATTGGGCGGCCCGCTTGAGTTTGCGTGACTTGCCCTCATCCCGCAAAGATCGCGCGCGATGCCCAACAATATCCGAGCTAGGGGTTGCCGCGCCGTGGACGACGAGGACTCACTTGGGTTGGAGGACACGAACGGGGTTTCACGTGGGTTTCTGATGCTCAGCACAACATCGATGAGAAGCGGCAGACGGCACGGACTTGCCAGCCGACGACGAGGACAATGGTGCAGAAGTGAGCGAGAGCGATACGACGCGTCGGTCAAAGGTGTGGAGAGGTGCATCTGGTGCACTAGTGCGCGGCAGTTCTGTCCAGGTGTGGTCCAAGCTGATTGCCCTTGCCGCCGGTGCCCGCGAGAACAGAGTTAGGGCTTCAGTACGCGATAGCAGCAGACGGCGCGATGGCCAGGACACACACGCCTTCGTTTTGGGTGCCATGGCTCGTCGCTGGGAATGGGTTTCCTGACCTCAGAAAGAACCTAGGCGACTGCGACTCCCAAATGAACGATTCATGCCGCACGATGAGGCAAGAAGAGTGTTCGAGGTGTCAGTCCCAGTTCTGTTCCTAATCAGCAGCACCGTGATGTCACAAGTCCAAGGACAGCATGCCATTCGCCGCCAAAAAAGCTTGGGTCGAATTTCGGTCCTCTCCCATCTGCTGTGTTGCTTTCTTACATATTTTTTCCTGCTATGTCCTAATGACTCACTCCTCAGCGCGAAAGACTCGTGTCCGTGAAATAGCTTTGGGCAGCAGATCACTTGCACAACATGTTGGAGAATGCCATTCTGCACCTTCGATGAAGCGGGCAAAATCAGAATCACAACTCTTGCCATTTTTGTGAGAAACTACTACATCGCTTTTGTTTTGCTATGCAATCTGCTCCCTACTACTCTCGAACTTCATGCTGGAATAGAATAGTGAACGACAGAAGCTCAGGCTCGGTATCCATCAGTTTCCATGTGAAGTCAGTGAGGCCTACGCATGCGTGCACCGCATGCTCCCCTTCACGCCTCATCCTCCCCGCGTCTAACTCCCACAGCTCAAAGATTGCTCTGCCTCTACTGTCTGCCTGTCTCGTAGTTGGAGACCCTGACGCACTATGCCTAAGTCTCGTAAGGATGAGGAACACCAAGTACCACCGTCGAACGCGCCCAAACAAGCTCATGCGGCGGGCTCTAGTCGGCGCCCTGTGACTCGTAGCGCCGCTCGTAGCGAGACCCAACCATCCACCGGCAACACTCGAGAGACTCCCGAGGCCTCCACCAAGCAAACCAACCCTATCATTCGGTCAACCAAGAGGACTCGGGCCGAATCAGCTGATGGAGGCTCGAGCTCTGGTATCGGCGAAGAAAGAAACACTCGTCGTCGCATAGCTTCGCCCACTCCGTCCCAGGCGCCCACTCGCGCTTCACATTCAAGATCCACACGCTCAGCCAGTAAGACTCGGCTGCGTACCGCCGCCGCCGCCTCTAAAACGACAGAAGCGACTCCGGATAATCACAGCAATCGCTCCTCAGCGTTCCCCAATCAGTCACCAGCCAGTGGTTCGTCTGCGTCCGCAATTGTAGTCTCGCGAGCGTCTGTGTCTGCACCACAAACCGATCACGCCGAGGGCGATGCAAGCAAAAGAGCTGCGAGGCAGGATTTGAAGGATCCCATTTTCCATTGCTCCAGCGATACTGAACATTTCAGGGTAGTTCCCAATACACCACAATCCGACCTTAATTGGGGCCTGCTAGTACGATTCGGAATCCCTCGGGGGAATGATCTTACTCAACTCTCATCGGGCGAAGCAGCTCAACTACTAAATCGAATATATAGCGTATGTCTCGCTGCACCATTACCATTGAAATGGTCGGATTTTGATCTTGCTCGCAGCACTTGCAAACCTACATCCACGGTTTTGATGAATATCCGGAAACCTTCCGTCTGCTACAAAACTGTTGTTTCCATACAGTCACTCTCCCTGCACCATTCATGATCAAAAATATCACATTTGACAGAGCACATCGCATCGGTCGAGGTGGTGATGCCTTCATCTATCATGGAAAACTACCTGAGGACGGAAGCAATGTAGCCGTCCGAGAGCTCATAATAGCCAGTAATCGGTCGAAACAGGAAGTCAAACGTGAATGGGTTCAGGTAACAGCTCCTTGGTATTACTCATCATTCATACCACTCACCATACCCCTCAGCTCTTGTATCAGGAAGCTATCACTCACTCACAGCTCCAGCACCCAAATATCCTCCCTCTTTTGGGGATTTATCGCGATAATGAAGAATCCTATCCGCTCATGATTTTACCGTACCTCCCAGATGGATCACTCGAGTCTATGTTGATGGACTCTCAGCTGAGAGCTTTCGATGCGTCATTTCTGACGAAGATTGTTAGTAATTCGCCATTGCTGCTCATCCAGAACCTTCCTCACGTGTGACCCAGGTTATAGGAATAGCGCGAGGTATCGTGCATCTCCATTCGCGAAAGCCTCCCATTATACATGGTGATATCCATCCTGTCTGCACTAAATTTAGCTGATGCATACTCTTTATTGACACTAACTAATCGCAGGGAAATATACTAATTGACGAGTTCCGCAATCCTGTCCTCTGTGACTTTGGACGTAGTCGCATCCGTCACGAATTCTCTCAAAAATTGTCCAATCAAGAACAAGGAGGCAGGATTCGTTTCCTAGCACCAGAGCTTTTGAACTTCCCCGCAGAAGGGTTCCATTCAACGCAGGAGAGCGACGTGTTTGGCGTGGCCATGACGTATCTCAACGCATGGAGTGGCTCCAGGCCTTTCGCTGAGATCAAGAACGAGCACCGGGTGATCTCTGTTCTGATCAAAGGCCAAAGACCAAACAAGCCAGCTCAACCTCTTGTTGTTTTGGATGAGATAACGAAAACGGAATTTTGGACGCTGCTCGCCAATATGTGGACTCATGAGCCGGCCCAGCGACCATCTAGCGGCAAGATCTTGGAGAGATTGGAACGCATTTTCCACAAGTGTGAGCTAGTTAACGGCGGAGCCTTTGGAACCTCACTGAAACTAAGATATTTCATTACGTTACGTGATGCAATTCTCTCAACTACAAATACCCACCTTGGCCAGTTGAGCAAGACTTCCCATCGGTAGACCCTCATCTCCCTTCCCTCCGCGGGCGAAGCCATCCAGGATTCCGTACGTGAATCTCAGCTCTCACTTTTGAGACCTTTTTGATGGCATAAAGTCAAGATCGGGAGAAAATGCGCGAGTGGCTGGCTCCCGCTGACTCCAGTGTGAATCAGGAAGAGCGACTGAAGCAAGGCTTTAAAGTTCCTAATCACGCACAGTGGTTGTTAAACCACAAGAACTTCCAAGAATGGCTTAGCGAGCCCGCTGGATTTTTCTGGATCTCCGCGAGTGGTAAGCTTGTATTGCTGCTGTTGTATTTCCTTTTCCTCTCATTAATGATGGACTCAAGCGGGAGTCGGTAAAAGCGTCTTATGGTACGTATTGGCAAGCAATTACCACTGAAGTATTGACTTACGACGTCCAATATAGTTCTCAAGTCATTGAGGAATTTCAGAACAATTTGTCGGACTCATCCCCTGCTCTCGCATACTTTTACTTTGACTATCGGGATCCTGAGAAGGAAGTGTTCAAAAAGTTCCTCGCAACCTGCGTGGAAAGTCTCAGTAACTCATCGCCAGACTGCGATGCGATCCTTCGATCATGGAATAAGTTGACACCGCATGCATCAGAGAAAGACCTTCGTGGTCTCTTCTATCGTATGCTCTCCACTCCCGGGCGGAAGTTTCTTGTTATTGATGCCGTCGACGAGTGTCGGAGGAACGAGCGCTTAGAATCCCTTCTCCCGTTCTTTCAAGAGCTCAGGCAAATGATGTCTCGAAATAACTGGGACCTCCGTATCTTTGCGACAAGCCGCCCTGAACCTGATATTGAGCAAGTATTCGACCCTTCTGATGGCAAGGGTACACGCCTGATTACCCATCGCTTGCGCTTGGGATGTCAGCCTGAGCATCACGCCACTGTTGCTGCTTTAATTGATGCTGAACTAAACAGTCCAAGGTTCAGAGGGCTCGGATGGTCGAACAAAGATTATTACGATGTAAAGAAAGAGCTACTCCACAAGTCAGATTCTATGTGAGTGTTCACGCCATTTCTTGTGACCCCCACGGACTGAACGATATGTACAGGATATTATGGGTACACCTTCAACTTCAAGAGCTTGACCAATGTACTGGCCACGAAGCTCGTCAGATGCTTCTCACCCTGCCGACTTCGCTTGATCATACCTATGCGCGAATCCTGAGCAGAATCACTCCAAAGCGTCGCCATACAATCCGCGCAGTACTTGAGTGCATGATTGCTGCGGAGGACCCCTTCACAGTGGAGGAAATACGGGAGATGCTGCTTCTCCAATTCAAATACCTGGATGATGGGCCGCCATACATTCCTCTTGCGACCATACACGGCACTTCTTCTGCTGATATAGGCGATCTTGACATATTTAAACTCCTACCTGGCCTCCTAACGCTTCGGACAGAGTCAAAAAACAAGCCTGAAAATTTTTTGTTCACCAGAAGCTCTGATGGGGGAGGCACATATGTTGATTTCATCCACTTCACAGTTCAGGAGTATCTGGTTACAATGTCATCATCCCAGCCTATACATCAAAACTGGACTGGGATGTACCCCACTAACATGACTGATACGTTTGGAACTTCAGTCGCAAAAGCACTGGCCACACTTACATTCGTTCTGTTGAGCGCGCTCGATGAGCGGAACACTGCGATGCTCCCCCATCTCTCACGCTATGCCGCGAGGACCTGGTTCATATCTGCGAAGTCAGCTCTATCACATTATAGATATATTGCCCCTGCATTAGCCCACTTCCTTGACCCTGCCTCCCGTTCCTTCCATGGTTGGGTACAACGGTTCTACAAGGAGATCACTGGCTTCAGCCAAAATACACCAGACCATCCGTTGCATTGGGCTGTCCGTATCGGCTCCAGGGACGAGGTGCAGCGCATTGTTGCTCTGCCAAACCAATCAGAACATGAGGGGGTAGACATACGTAATGCTGTAGACGGAAACGGGTGGACACCAATCTGTTATGCCGCTGCTGACAACAACTTGAACCTACTCTCTGATCTACTGAAGGGGAATACAACCTGGGCCAAAAGTCGAGTTGGAGAAGAGAGGAACAGTACAGTACTCTCGCTGCTAGTTCAGAACGCCAAAGCTCAACCAAGGAAGTCTCCCTTCAGATCGCATGACCCATTCTGGCCCACCCAGCAGTTGCCCAACCTCCAAGTTTTTCGTTTGCTCTGCCACTCAGCTAGTGCAGAAGACCTCTTTGCACTCGATGCATCTGGGAGGCATATAATCATGACTCTGTTTGACCGCTACTCTGATGACAGTGAAGAACTCATTAAGCTCTTCATTGAAAAGGGTGCAGATCCGAACATCAGGGGTGTGAACGAACTGGGCCTCGCACACTTGGCTGCTAGGAATGGCGCCAGTGCATCTTTTATTCATATGCTGGTGCACGAGTATGGGGTGGACGTGAACATGTTAGATGATGAAGGACGAACCCCTTTGCTCTATGCTTGCAAAATGTCCCGCCCCTCTTGTTTGGGACCTCTCGACCTTAGACCGACGCTGGAGTGCATACAAAGCCTCTTGGATGAACACGCAGATCCCAATGCCCAGGATTCTTTAGGTGCCAGCGTTCTTGATCACGCGCTCAGGTCGGTATATGATTGGGTGGGCAAGTGCATCGGCAACAGTCTTGATCAGGAACCCAATCTCCCAGTTGCAAAGATGCTAAATTGCGCGAAGAGTATTTATGAGCTCATTGAGGAATGTGGCGGGCAGCACAGCAACCTGGAAGCACCCCAGGGTCCGAAGGGAAGATGGTCAGGCTTGAAACGATGGCAGAGTGATAGGGCTTCATGGTTCTATCAAGATCCCAGGGACACGCTTACAACCAACAAATTCAAGGAGTACATGAGGCGGCGCTCAGAGTTGTTGTAGGTGTTCATCCTTTCCAGCTCATATTCCACACCTGACAGTCCACTTGCATTAGGCCGACCGAGCGGGCCGAATGGGAAACGGGCATATCTTCAGATGACAGCATATCTTCGGACAACGGCTATGAGTCGGAGTGAAGGAAAAGAGGCATATGAAGGAGCCCGAGGCACCGACCAACAGAATAGCAGAGAGAAAGAAAATGTGATGAAGCGGCCTAAACGGCTGAAGGGTCGTTGAAGGGGACATGAAAATACGTGAAGCAGCTACCGAATTTAATCAGGAGCATACAAGAGTGGTGACGTAACGACGACGTGGATTGAGGTATAGGTACGTATGGTAGGAATGCAGGGGAGAGACGAAGAGAGAGAAAATAAGGACAAAAGCAAATGATTGACTACGAGGGACGAATCACGCGCTTCATCTTTTTTATGCCTCTTCTTCCTCCACGCCCTCCTCGCCGTACTCGCCTTCCTCCTCCTCGACACTGTAGATGAAATAATAAATGATATTCGCTGAGTATTGGTAGACTTGGGGAGGTACCTGATAGTAGTGACTTACGTAGCCTCTTGGTACTGCTGGTACTCGGCGACGAGATCTTGCATGTTCGACTCGGCTTCGGTGAACTAGATGATACCTCGTAAGCTTCCGGGATAAATGAATACTATGATCTAATTTGCATACCTCCATCTCGTCCATACCCTCCTGGGTGTACCAATGCAAGAACGCCTTCCTCTTGAACATCGCAGTGAACTGGTCGCTCACACGCTTGAACAGCTCCTGGATGGCCGTCGAGTTACCGATGAAGGTGACAGCCATCTTCGAGCCACGAGGTGGGATATCACACTGCGCAGTCAGGACGTTGTTGGGGATCCACTCGACGAAGAACGAGGCGTTCTTGTTCTGGACGATCTGCATCTGGTCATCGACCTCCTTCATGCTGACTTTGCCACGGAACATGGCAGCGACCTATACAGAAAACAAAAGCTAAGTACCAATAGAGAAATAATATACCAGACAGAAGCAGCTTACGGTGAGGTAGCGGCCATTTCGTGGGTCAGAAGCAGCCATCATGTTCTTAGCATCGAACATCTGCTGAGTGAGCTCAGGGACGCTGACGGCACGGAAGTTTTGGCTGCCACGGGCAGTGAGAGGAGCAAAGCCGACCATGAAGAAGTGGAGACGAGGGAAAGGAACAAGGTTGACGGCCATCTTTCGGAGATCCGAGTTGAGCTGGCCAGGGAACTGAAGAACGAGTATCAGCAACGATCTTCGGAATCATGATGACAAGAGTGCTTACACGCAAAGATGTTGAGACACCGCTCATGACAATTGAGACGAGGTGGTTGAGGTCGCCATAAGTGGGGGTCGTGAGCTTCAGGGTCTTGAAGCAGATTTCGTAAAGCGCTTCATTGTCAATGCAGAAGGTCTCGTCTGAGTTCTCGACGAGCTGATGCACGGACAGAGTAGCGTTGTAAGGCTGAAAAGGGAGATAGGAATCAATATCTTGGAAGGTTGGGAAGAATTAGCTATTAGCATACCTCGACGACGGTATCCGAGACCTAATAACAATCGGGAAGATTCAGTAAAAAGTCCGCGCCATATATAATATTGACACACCTTCGGTGACGGCACAACGGAGTATGTGCACATCATGCGGTCGGGGAAGTCCTCACGAATCTTCGAGATCAGCAGCGTACCCATACCGGCACCGGTACCACCGCCGAGCGAGTGGGTGATTTGGAAGCCCTGAAGGCAGTCGCATCCCTCTGCCTCCTTACGGACAACATCGAGGACTTGGTCGACGAGCTCAGCGCCCTCAGTGTAGTCTATATCGCGTTACAAGAGAAATTTGAATGTTGGAGAGGAACATGTCAGTACACGTGATATGGCATTCGGATTGATGGGGATAATACGCACGGCCCTTCGCCCAGTTGTTACCAGCACCACTTTGCCCGAAGACAAAGTTGTCTGGACGGAAAAGACTACCTAGTGGCCCCGATCGGAGAGAGTCCATGGTACCAGGCTCGAGATCAACGAGGACGGCACGCGGCACGTACTTGCCAGCTAGCGAGGAAAGAAGCGCGATCACAAAGTCAGGACTACTCTTATAATACGTTCAACTATGACGGGGAGACGTACCTCCGGTGTTGTTGTAGTACACACCGATCCTGTCAAGCTGCAGGTCTGGCTGGGTACCCTTGTAGCTGATAGCAACAACGATGGAATCAGGGACTAGACACGCGGGAGCTGAGGATAATGATGACTAGGACATACCTGCCATCGTTTTGGATGCCATGCTCGTCGGAGACGACTTCCCAGAACTTGGAACCTAAACGACAACAACGTAAGATTAGCACCACCGCGCGATGAAGACGTCGATGTCGAGCACTCACCAATTTGGTTGCCGCACTAGTGTATCGTAGCAGTGTCGGACGGTCAGAGGCAGAGGAAAAGAAAAGCAAGGTGGGGTCGTGGGTGAGTAGCCAGATAACACGAGACTGCCAACCACGAGGCAAACCCAAAAAATTGACGATGGAGAAAGCGTACCTGGCCAGTCTGGAGATGGACAATTTCACGCATTCTAAACGGAGTCAAGCTAATCAGCAAGGTTGATGGCGCGCACGGGACGAAACAACGGAGGAAAGGGCGCGTCGACGGGTCGAGCGTTTCTCGCTGATCACAATGGACAGCCCTTTTGAGTTTGCGCGACTATCCCAATCTCTCGCCAAGATCGCGCGCGATGCCCGATGGCGTGCGACATAGCGATTACGCCATGGATGATATACAAGAGAGGGACTTACTTGGGATGGGGGACACGAACGGGATGTGTGGGTGGGTGGGGGAGGAGCGAAGTGGAATTTGGGTTGTGTTGGGTGCCAAACAACACTGGCAAGCGCCGAATTCTATTCCCTATTCTGGAAAGCCGCCTCGTGTCATGTCATGCCATTTTCCCTGACCTCCATTCCTCCATCCCTTGTCCCATCTATCTAATCGCCCAAACTACTCTGGGCATCGCCGCTGTATTTTTCGCGATCGCCCGATGAGGGTTGTTGCATCGGATGTTGGCCGTTGTCGCATCTTCCCTCGCAACCCTTCATTCACTCGTTTCACACACTATTTCCTGTTCGCTCACTCACGGGAAAGTCCACGCAAAAGGAGACAGCTCATCATTCAACACGTCACGTCGTACTATTATGACAGTAAAGCATAATCATCACGAAAGCTGGGAGGGGGACAGAGGGAACAGCGCGACCGTACACAAAATAGCAAACGAAGAAAGAAAAAATGTGCTGAACGGCTATGACAAGAATATACACATAGCTATGGTCCGTATAGCGAGCGAACAAAGCTTAGTGGTCGCGGGATTTCCTGCAAGTTCAAGCACGGATAAGTCCAGGCCAGTGCTAGCCTTAACTCAGGTTGACGGACCTGTAGTCGGCATCAGCAGCAACGCTCAACTCCTCAATCTCACCCTGAACAGCTTGGAGGGTCTCGGCGGCTTGGGAGTGGAACAGCAGCTGCGAAAGAATATTGACGTCAGCTATTCGTACCTTGAAGAGTCATCGGAGCGTCAACTCACCTGAGCCTTGACAAGCTCGTTCAAGTTTTTGAGTGGCTCGGGGTTGTCCAGCACATTCTTCATCATGCTGATCGCGACCTCCGTCTTCTGGACGAGGTCATCCTCGGCGTGCTCAACCTCGAGACTGTCAAAGAGCCATTAATTTATCGTGAGTATGAATGAAGCCGCGGCAGAGTGATGAAGCAAGAACACATACCGAGCTTGCTCTTGCCTCGCAGGCGCAGCAGTCTTCAGCCTACAGATGAGTCAATCGATGGCGGAGTGGATCAGCAAAAGACTTCATGGAAGGTGTGATGCACTCTTACGCTTGCTTGGCCGCATCAAGCTCCAATCGGCTCACGCGAACGGCCTGTCGTGCCTTGACCGCCAGGCTGATCGAGGACTGCAAAGTCACCTGCCAAGGACCCAGGAACCGTGCAACGATAGCTATTGTTTGATCGTCAGTTTACGTCGATGGGAAGCACTCTCCTAGAAATATAACGAACCATCATCCTGGTCAAGACGAGCTGCGCCGATCTTTTCGTACGCAAGAGCAAACTCCTTCAATGCCTGACCGAGCTTGGTCTCCCCAGACGGGCTGTTCAGGGCGTTGGAGGCAGTCGCAGCAGCACGTCCCAATGCATGGGGGAACGTCTTGGGCTGTTGAGGGGCAGCAGCAGTCACAGTGGGGGTGGGGATCGCAGTGCCCTACAAACCAGCAATAGGTGAGTATTGAATACATGATGGATGCATGAGAAATAAAATAGACAGAGACACACCTTGAGGTTCGTCGCTGCGAATGACGTGAATGAGTGCGAGATATTCGTGGTCATCTCTCCTAGTGACTCCTGCACTTGGGTAGGGTAATCATACGAGCTGTCGGCATAGGACTTGGCGATTCTTTAGAAGTATTAGCAACAACAAGAATGCAAGAAGCGACGTAATCGACGTTGGTATCAAGGTTGGGTTGGGATGGCGATGGGAGTTGTCGGAAAGGTCAAATTTGCAAGATGATGATGTGTAAAGTTGATGAGAAACTCACTTGAGGAAGGCGAGGTGGGCAGCCTTGAGCGCATCGACGCGGGCCTCGAGCTCCTTGTACTCGGCAGGCAGCTCGGTGATGTCCTCGTTGGGTACAGCACCGAATCGTTCCCTAATTATGATGCAGTCACGAAAGCCGCAGCAGGGGCAAGAGGGGAGTAGTAAAGTCAGCAATTATACGATAGACAAGCCAGACTACAATTCAGGCATAACACGGTGCATCGTAGAAGTGACATTATATTCGCACGAGATACGCACTTGGTAGCCTGGACAGTCGAGCCAAAGCCTTTTGCGAACTTATTGGCACTATCCCCAATCTGCAAGCCCGAGATGCTCGCTTGGATTTTCGACCAGCCTTGCATGATTTTCTTAGTGGGTCAGAGTAATTGTTATGTTGCAGAAACCGGCTGCTGAAGCTGTGACGGGAGTTGGACGCGACGTTGGCGGTGTTGACGTTTGTCTGTGTGATGTCACCGCGCTTAGATGCGACTGAATTGAGTCATAGCCCCTCCTCATCATCATCATCATCATCAAACCGAGAGTTGGGGCCTGAGGGCAGCATAGCTATTACACTAAATATTTTAACTATCTCTCATTCTATAACACGTTCTAGTTACTTGACTAGAATAGTTGTCCTCGCTGCGGCCTTTGTGGAATTCCTACGCGATCACCGTCCTGCTCGCGGATTCAGAACTCCACGTTGAATCTCCTGTATCGTCGTTTAGGTCATATCTCCATATGTACATGTAAAGGCCGACGAGGGGTAGCGTCGCAACACGTTTGGTTGTGAAGGTGATGGGCAATTCAGTCAGGGAAGCGTTTCTCATGTATCGACACGGAGGTAGTTGGTCCCAGCACATTTGATCGGACATATTCCAGCAAGGACGCGTTTCGTGTGTGCAATCTCGCTCTCGCCCTCTTCCTCACTCGCGTCTAACCCTCTTTCGCCTTGCAATAAACGCCCTAAACTTTCTGGTGCCCAGAGGAAAGTCCCGTGCTCGGTGGCTGTGAATTTTGAAATGGTTTTTGAGGGTGGCAGCGTGAGAACGTGAGTGACTTTTTTGGAACTTGAACACTCGAACGCGAACGCGAGGCAGCCTCGTGCTGGTGGTGGGCCGTGGTACATTTGCGTGCGTGCAAGAGCAAGGGAGGAGAGGACCTTTGCTCTCTGTCCCCTCCAGCTGCTTCACCCCAGCTCGAAAATCGGACGAGTCCCCCCCAACGTTCGCTCCTGTCTCCGTTTCTCCGCGGGAAAAGCAGACCCTGACCAAACATTCCGTTTTCCTTGAATACCCTTCTCCTTCCACTCACCCCTTCCTCCCTTTCCCCTCCAGCGACGCGACGTCCCAGTCGAGAGTCCCCCTCTCTTCCGACTGGAGCTCCCAATCGTCCACGTCCAGAGCAGCTGCTTTTCCCTACCGCTCGCTCAACATTCACGACGACACCGACATGCCTTTCTATTCTCGACGCACCCCGGCGGATACCCCCTCCGCAAATACCACCACGAACGTAACGCCGCACCAGCAGCACGACGATAGGCGGTCTGCTGAAGTCTCTTCTCCCTCTGACGCCATACGGAACAGCAACAGCACTGATCAGAATGCTGCTTCCAACACCAACAACAATCCGGGTCGACGCTCAACTTCCGGTGGTTCAGAGAGCAATTACCCATCCTGGCTCCCCCGTCGCCCCGCCAAACCTATTCCCCCACGGCTCTCCTCCGATGATATGGTGCGGTCCAGTGTTGACACAACGGCTTCGTCAGGAATGCTCGAGGGTGGTTCGGGTCGTCGGCGATGGGCGCACAAATACGGTCGACGTCCCGCAGACCGGGCTGTCCGTATCCTGAGCGTGCCCCGGAATCACGTTGACCAGGATGGACTGGCTGCTCGCTCCAGGAGCATTGCGTTCAGTGCTGATGCGTCCTCTGCTGAGCAGCCGTCCCCGCTCTCCGAGTCGTTTGTCGCTGCCGACCACCCCGACGTCAACCGGCTCTCTGGTGCTCGTCCCCGTTTCCGCACCCGTGGACTGCACCTAGAGCTTTCCCGCAACCCTTCCAAGTGGAATCGTGTGCTGTTCATGTTGTTCCCCATCTTCGTGTTCGCATACATCCCCCTGCAAGCCTTCCTCGATTACAATGCAGTCTACATGCTATACGAGTAAGTTCATCCTCCGTCATTTCATACAACCCACCCGGGCCGTTGAAACGTTGGGCGCCCGCCACCCGTGTTTCATCCCACACCATTTCCATCCATCTGTTCGTTTCTTGTGGAAAATCTCTGACGAATCGAACGAACGAACGATCTTATAGAGTTGCCAAATTCCCAACCGCTTCCGCCCCTGGCGCACCGACCAGCGGCCGCAACTGGGCGTTCGCATTTGCCGTCTACCTGCTCTGCTACCTCGTCTGGTTCTTTGTGATTTTTCTCGGGTAAGTTTTTCTTTTCCCCTCCTCCGTCGATCATTAGCTTCCTCGACCCCTCGTTCGCTGTCAAGTTTGTTGATACTGATTGACCTCGTGACGACAGCTATGAGATTACTTATTCATTCTGGAGGAGGTGGCGTGCAAGTGAGTCAATCATTTCTCAATGACGTCCCTTTCTTTTTCTTCTTTTTTCCTTGCGACTGCCGAAAAGCGAGTGCTCATCGTCCCACGTTTTCTCGTTTTCTTTTTCCCCCCCTGATCATCATTACTTTCTGATGATCCACCCAACCACCCTATTCTATTGACATTCGGCATGCATCGGCTATTGGCCCACTTTCCGCCAACCACCCACCCACTCACTCACCCACGCCGACAATGAAAACGACAAATCGCGTCCTCGCCTCGCTTGCTGTCTCCTACTCTCTCAGGCCGCCCGCTCATCCTGCCCATCTATCTCTCGGCGCCGGCCTCGAATCTTGCCGCAATGACCTCGTACAACATGTTCTGCTTCCTCCAATACATCCGCCTAACCGCCTTTCGCCCGTCTGACGGCGGCTCGCTCGCACAAGGCCTCGCCGAACAGTGCTACCGATATTCACAGAACCTGCCCTCCGTGATCCTCTTGATCCCGAGAGCAGCCCTATGTTTATCGCTGCTCTTCTCGTTCTCGACTGCGAATGCCGCCGATATTGCTGCTAGCAATTCAGGCACGAGTCCGCGTGATGGCGCGTATTTCGATGGAAAGGGCGCGTTGACGAACTTTGGGAGGGGTATCTTGATCTTCAATTGCACGTGGATCATCTGGAGGGCGTTTGTGCTGCTTATGAGCTGGTGAGTCTCGACCCTACCCATAGACGTCAAAGTTTGACAACTGACTGTCGGAAATTTGGGATGATGACAAGGCTGGGCCTGTGGATTCTCAGCGGGCAAAGCTGCGGTGGCTTCTGTGGACCTCGTTACCGCTGGGAGGAAGACGAAGAGGATGACGAGAAGGCCGAGCACCCTCAGACGTACTACCTCTCTCGTAACGAGAGCGTCGTTGAGCGCTGGCCGTGGTTGCCCGATACCGCCGCGCGCATCCAGGACGTGTTTGATCTCTGCCTTGTTTCTCGCCCGAACCGCCGCTCAGTCGGGGAGAAGACTGTTGCTGAGATGCATGATCAGAACGAGAAGGAGCGCAAGCGCCGCAGTGGACAGAGGCATTCGCAGGCACCCTCGCTGCCTCATGAGATCCCGGCCATGGAGGGTATTTCGGAGTTGTCTGTCCCGAGACATGAAGCGTCGTCTTCGTCCTCGAGAAGTCAGCGCGCGAGTTGGAAGCAAGGTGGAGCGAATGTGCATGTCCCGCCGGCTGCTGCTACTGGCCATCGTACGCGCTCTTCGCTTTTGGGTACGAGTGTCACTCGGGCATTACCTGGCGCAGATATCTATGAAAACTTGCCCAGCTCGCCCAAGACGCCGTCCAGTGCAGCTGCTGCTGTTCGCATGCCGCTTCTCGATGATGTGAATGGAAGTCCTAGTCGACAGGGTCGCTCCCGTGTACCGTCCAGTGGCGCGCGGAGGAGTATCCTTGATGATAGTCTGTTCGCTGCTCTGGCTGCTAGCAAGTCGTCCAGTTCCAAGGACCCCGCTGCAAACGTCAACGCCAATGGCTCGCATGGCTCTCCATCCCGATCGCACCCACACTCGCATCGCCACAACAATTCGCAATCTTCACTTTGGGCTGGTGCTGCAGTGGAGAATGACGTCCCCAAGAATGGCAAGGGCAAGGATCGCGAGTCGCGCAGCTCGTCTATGGCACGACTCGCTTCGGCTGGCGGTATTGCTGCTGCAGGAGGTATCGCTGCTGGTGCTATTGCCGAAGAGGTTGCACACCGCCATGCGGACCCGTCCTCATCCTCGTTCGCCCCACCGTTCCCGTATGGCACTGATCATGCTGCGATGGCCCCTCTGCCGTTCCCTCTGCGCCCAGATGAGGAGCACCATGCTACATCGTCATTGACTGATGTGTATGGAGATCTCACCCCTCCACAGGGCTCTGCTGGCTCATTCGAACTCGACCTGGAAGATGAGGAGGGCCCGCAAGTTGAAGAGTACGAAGAAGAGGAGGAAGAGGAAGGAGATGACGATGACGATGTAAATGTTGATGGGATGCATGCGTCCATGCGCCTTGAAGGTCTTGTCATCGGCGACGATGATGACGATGAAGATGACGACTTTGATGTTGAGGAGGCACATGCTGACCATGCTCGCCAAATCTCTGCGCCGAGGATATCGAATGAGATTGGCGGTTCGGGCTCCATGTCGAGTCTGGGCCAGCCAATCACATCCTCTTTCCTGGGTCTCGATGCTGAGCAGGCGATCGCTAGACGGTCCACCAGCCTCGGCTCTTCTGCTTCTCCGCATCCTCAGTACATTGTCGATGAGGATGGACGATGGATCTCCACCGGTGGCCCTCGCACGAGCGGAAGCTCGAGCAATTTGCAGTCTTCAAGGGGTTCAAGGGGTGCCGCTGCTGCTGCTGCTATGGTTGTCAACCGCCGTTCGCGCGGTGCATCTTCCATTGGCTCTTTGGACCCACCGCCTCGCCACCCTGCCGCTGGATCATCTTCTCGTCGTCGCACTCGCGCCGATACGTTCTCTTCCACCTCATCACCACTCGCATCCAGCCAGAGCTCGTCAGATCAGTCTCGTGGGGCAGCTCGCACGCGCACGATCAGTCTGCAAGACGGCACGTTTGGGACGCAGAACCCGCTTCCTCCTGTGCAGGGCACAGAGGAAGACGAGGCGCAGTACGTCCACGAACACGAAGAGCGCGATGCGGATCTGCGAGCGATCGTGGAAGAGAGTGGAACTGAGCGAAGCAGTGGTGAGCTTCCTGGACCTCCCTCGCCTACCCGTGGTGGATCCATGGACGAGGTTGTAGGTGAGCAGGACGATGAGGTTGGCCTGTTGACGAGGCAGCGGGTGGGAAGCCAGACTTCTTTGGGTCGTCTTCGTGAGCGGGCGAGCAGCTTGGTCTCGCTCGGCCGTCGACGGGGATCCCAGAGCTCTTCACAATCAACCGCACCGACAGGAGCGTTCATCTCTGCCCAGTCTCATTCCCCAACCGCTAGCGGTGCTGCTTCCATGCACACTGCAGGTGCAGGCCGCCGATCCCGCAAGTCCTCAGCTGCCAGCCCCTCAGTTGCTAGTCCCACAACACCGTATCCCTTCCCCTCTGTTCGCTCTGGCCCAGGAAGCAACTCTTCGAGCCCCTCCGTCTCGCGTCGCCCGTCTGCCATGGATATCGACGAGGATGCTGGCGTATTCGGCCTTCGTCGCCCCGTCAACTGGGATGATGTCCCTCGTCTATCGTCCGCTGGTCCCTCAAGACATGTGTCGTTGATGTCTGGAAACAACCCCAATCCACCACCACTTCCTCTGCCCTCTCCTGAGCTGCGTAACTCTTTGCGACCTGCAGCATCGAGGTTGAGCACTCGTAGTGGCGAGTCACTGCACACTGCTCAATCAGAATTCACAGCCTCACAAGCCCCTGCCCCCACTGAGCTCTTGAGCGAGGCACCTAGCTCCTATGTGACTGCTGCTCCCACAGTGGATTCAACAACCGACTCGGCCGGTGTTGCCACCATTCGCTCCTATCGCCCACTGGACGATGTCACCCGCAATATGATGTGATAGCTGCCTGACCACTACTGCATCGATTGCTCTCATGATTTATGAACCTGTCTCAGCCTGCTTCTGCTGCTCGATCTTAGCATTTTTTTCTCTCTGTCTGTTTGCATCATTTCTCTTCGTCTGCGCATGCATGCGTCCCCTTGCGATACTTTTAACCGTCTTCTCATCACCGTTCTCCTTTTACCACTCCCCCCACCTCTACTCATCATTTCCTCTATTCACCACCCCATTCCCCCATCCCCCTTCATGAGTTCATCCATACCAATTATTCATCATCATCATCAGGCCCTCAGATGACTTTTATGCCTTCCATTATGAGTTCGGATTGCGTCCAGCGGACGGCGATCAATATGTAGACGTTCTCATGCTCTTTCCACGTCATGTCTCTTCTTCTACGTACCCATTAACGCCTTACGGCTGATGCTTTCTGCTCTCGACCCATGCTTCATCCCCCCTTCCCACCCCCCTGACTGCTTCCTACACTCCTCCCCCACATCCCCCGCAATTGTTCATCTACCACATTTTTCCTCATTTAGCTCCCCGTTCTCGTTTTGTCTAGTGCTTTACCATAGTTTTCGTTAGTATCTGAGCTCCCAGTCCTGCATGTTGGACGGAAGTGGATACTTGAGCCCCAATTTTGTCTGTGTCGTTTTGCTTTTGGTAGTCGTCGAATCAATCAAAAAACTTTGTTTCTTTTTCCCTCTCCAAATCATTGCGTGCCTTGTCTGCGGTGTGATGACTCATTGAAGAACTCGAGCGATTGAATGTGATCGGTCCCCACCTTGCCGGGCCATCCCCGCGCTTCCTCGCTCTTCTGCGAGACACGTCGCCTAATTCGTTGATCAACCTACGGGACTCCGGCCACACTAGTCCAGATAAATTATTATCATCCATCGCCCGTAATGCCGACGAGTCAGACCGTCGCGGAATCCCACGGAATTCCCTCGGCACTATAAGACGCGTAACTGGCTTGTGGACCACCACATCCACAGCACGATGATGGACATTGAAGCGTGCGTCCACCTCGATCGCCAGTCCTTCACTCTAACACTAACATTTCCCTACTTATGCGTGTCAAATAGTTTCCGCAAAGCTGGCTATGCTGCCGTTGATAGGATTTGTGACTACTATGCGAATCTGGAGTCGAGGCCAGTGACTGCTCAAGTTGAACCCGGCTTTCTTGTGAATGCTCAGCCTCAGACTGCCCCCCAAATCGGCGAACCCATTGATGAGATCACCAAGGACTTTGAAGGCGTGTCATTCTTATCGATCTTTCGCCCCTATGATTCCTCGAGACTAACTAGCCACATTCCATAGCCCTTATACTTCCTGGCATAACCCACTGGCAACATCCTTCTTGGTTCGGATATGTACGAATATTTCCCCCTCCAAGTTAATATCAGAAATCCTCGCTCAATACTTGACTCCATATAGTTCCCATCGAACTCGACATTTGCCGGCATTCTGGGAGACATGTACTCATCGGCCGTCGCAAACCCTGGCTTCAACGTAAGTTCTCCTTCATTGCCACACTTCGGCATCTCGGACTACTTTCTCACACATTTGTCAACCTGCAAAGTGGCTTGCTAGTCCAGCATGCACTGAACTGGAGCAAGTCGTCATGGATTGGTCCGCTTCCCTCCTTGGGCTTGACGAGAGCTTCCACATCCGCTCTGGGATCGGTGGAGGGGCTATCCAAGGCACAGCATCAGACTCTGCATTGGTCGCGGCTATTGCTGCCCGTGAACGGTTCCACGCCGTCCATCCCGAGGTACCAATTGATAAGCTCGTGCTATACGTTTCATCCCAGACCCACAGCTTGGGAGTCAAGTCGGGCATTCTTCTGGGCATCAAGTGCCGCACTTTGCCCGTCTTGGCTGAGGACGAGTATCAACTTCGCGGAAGCACCTTCAAGGCTGCATATGAGGAGGACAGAGCTGCGGGACTGTGGCCGTTCTGCTTAAGTGGGCATTCATTTTCTTTCACGCCCATTGTGGAAAACTCATACTTATCGTGAACCTTAGTGGCGACCGTTGGTACTACATCATCGGGGGCAGTCGACCGCATCGACGAATTGGGTCCACTTGGTAATGTTTCCCTCTCCAATCACTCAACGAACCGCTCCTAATACACATACCCACCCCTTTAGCAAACGGGTACGATACACTATGGCTCCATGTAGACGCTGCATGGGCTGGGGTCAGCTATTCCTGCCCGGAGTTCCGCGGGCCGGGTCGACTGGCAGACGTCAATACCTATGCCGACTCGTTCTGCACGAACTTCCACAAGTGGGGCCTTGTCAATTTCGTAAGCCTCGATCCGGGATATATGTACCGAGGCAGCTGAAGACTTAGAAATATTCTCCCCTGCTAGGATGCTTCTGGATTCTGGGTTCGCGACAGAAAACATTTGACAGAAGCCCTTGAAGTGACCCCATCTTTCCTACGGACAAAACAGGGAGATGCTGGTTAGTTACCCTTCGACTGTCCTTCCGAGCACAATAGTGCCGCCGAACCCCTTGCTAACATGCTTTTCCAGGTACTGTGATCGACTATAGAAATTGGCAGGTGGCTTTAGGTCGTCGTTTCCGCTCGATCAAAATTTGGTTCGTCCTCCGAAGTTATGGCATAGAGGGTTTCCAGGCGCACATCCGCAAAGTTAGTACCTCAACGGCTGTAGTTGCAGCAAAGGCACCCCTCTGATGCCGATGCTTCGAATAGGGGGTCCAACTCGGAGTCTTCTTTGAGAACCTGATCCGCGAATCGAAGTTCTTCGAGATCCTCACTCCTCGGAACCTGGCCCTCGTCGTCTTCCGCTTGGCGGTACCAGCCGAGAATGGCCCTGATCGGGAGAAGAAAGTTAACGACTTGAACCTTGAACTCCACAAACGTGTCATTGACGGCCCTAACGGACTATTCATCACGCGCACTGAGCTCAACGGGCATGTGGCGATGCGGATGGCGATTGGAGGCGAGAGGACGGAGGAGCGGCATGTTCGTCACGCGTTTGATGTGTTTGAGAGACTGGCGGCGGAGGTATTGCGGGAGTCTGGCTATACTCTCCCTGCTTAATTTACTTGAGGATACGGCATTGATTGCTGATCCCTGGCCGCGATTAACGTGGAAGCTATTCGATTAAGAGTGTCAAAGATTGTTGTACTCCCACCCAAGTAGATAACCCAAAGATACGAGCCGTTCGGGGCCGACCGCTTCAATCACATGGGTACGCGCACGGCAAGATCCCTCGTAAAAGCTTACACAACTAGATAATCCTGACGTTCAAGCTTGTCAAGCCGTGCATCAGCAAATTGAAGCTGCTCTTGTCAAAACTGAAGACGATACTGCGATAATATTGAGCCTTGATTCGAGCACGATAAAGGGGTTTAGCTGCTCGTAAGGTGAGGTTGCTAGAATGGGTAAGTGAGCACCAAATTCAGAGATGATATAGCCTCAGACATATCAGAGGCCCCATCGACAAATTCGACAGGAAGATACTATTGCTACGGTCAATCATCTCGGAACGGGTTCCGATGAAGTTATATCAGTAAAGCTAATCAAAAATCCGTACGTCTCTCCTTGTTCATGTGCTTAGACGCATGGGCAAGTCAGCTGAACTGCGCAACAATCGACCTCCAGACACGTAATGCATTCAGCGTATAAGCTAGCAGGCTTATATGCGAACAAGTTTGTGATGTGCGAAGACATGCAAGGGAGCATTCCGGGCGGCCTGCCAAAACGTTCAACGAACCTGACCTCTTTTAGGGGATGAAGGCAAATCCGATCACAAACAGACACCAACACCAACATCCTCGCCCGATCATCCAGTGGCTGGTCACCAACATAGGACTCATATTAGCGGGATCGGAAACTGATGACCCTTAATGACTTTCTTTCGACGTCGTACATATGTCCTTGTGGCTTATGAGGTCGCATGAACCGCGCTGGCACTGCAGTCGGTTTTGCACGTTAACGCCGCTTTTGGAGCTCCTCGCAATCTGCGGCGGCGCCCTTGAATATTCACGTCTCCCTCGAAAGTTGCTATTTGGAGCTGTTCGGCCTTTGATCTGCCAGAGTTTCAAGTGAAACGGTACATCTCTCCCCGGAATGAGAGGCTCAGTTCCTCTGCCTCTCAGGAGCGGTATCTCCCCCGATGATCTGTGGTTTTCTCTCATCATTATCACCCAAGCCGCATAACCTTATTTGTGTTTGCCAATCTCTGCTAGGCAATTGCTATTCCTTTCCAGCGGTTTCGTAAACCGCGTCGACATTAGCGATTTCTTTGACAATCTGCCAAGGATGCAGTGTTGTCATGATCCAATACCGGGATTTAGATCGCAGCATGGATACCCACCACTCTCCTATCACATATCTATCCCTTTCTATTATCTCCCAATGGTCAATCTCCTATGGGAAGCTGCGTTTGGCCCCTGACAGCGACAAGACAACAATCTACCCTGCTCATCAGGTGCCTTCGCAAGGTGTCTTTTGTGAAACCTCGTGTGAACCAACTTTCCATCTCCTGTCGGCCTTGTGGCTTCGTCGGGCTCCCAGGATTAGCGGAGCATTGCTTGTGTTCAGTGGATTAGATCTGGGAGAATAGTCCCGGTTAACTTGAAAGCCCCAATCACGCGCCTTGCCCTTCCGATTCTAATTATTATTTGACATGGAGATTGTCGCTTTTTGCTATGATTACTGGGGCGCGAGAATCATATCGAGAAGCTCATGTGCGCAAACTTCCGTCCACGCGTTAACGCCATTCGAGGTCGAATATGGGAAATGACCTCCACTTCAGCGGCAGTATTTTAGGGATCACTCCTGCATTCCTTTGCCTCCGTACCCCCTCAGTTCTCCTCGCTCTCGGTCTTTTTAACCGTTAACACGATGATGGACATCGAGCAGTATGTGGCTTGGCGACTTTGCCGTCTCCGACTTCATCTATGCTTACCGAGTTTCCACCGCTCACTCCTCAGGTTCCGTAAGGCGGGTTATGCGGCCATTGACAGAATCTGCGACTACTACGCCAACATCGAGTCGCGGACCGTCACCCCCCAAGTCGACCCCGGCTTTCTCGTCAAAGCACTACCAGGATGTGCTCCAGAGAAAGGCGAGAACATCGATGATATTACTAAGGACTTTGAAGGTTCGCTCTCTACATATTCCGCCGCCGATTTGTTGGTGGCGCATGCTGATTTCTCCAACTCGCCTCTGCAGCTCTTATTCTTCCTGGTCTCACCCACTGGAATCACCCCTCGTTCTTTGGATATGTACGCCCTTTCCACAACTTCTTCATCATCGCTTCGCCATCGCCCCCATACAACTGACCAACGATGGAACAGTTCCCTTCAACCACAACTTTTGCCGGGATACTCGGAGACCTGTATTCGACTGCAGTCTCAAATCCTGGTTTCAATGTCAGTTCTTATTCGATCCTGGCCCGTCTAAATACTGATCTCCCTTTCATCTCGCTCAATCTCTAGTGGCTTGCTAGCCCTGCGTGCACCGAACTCGAGCAAGTAGTCATGGACTGGTCTGCGACCCTCTTTGGACTTGACGAAGTCTTCCACATTCGTTCGGGACGCGGCGGAGGCTCCATCCAAGGAAGCGCCTGCGAATCGGGGCTGGTAGCAGCCATCGCAGCGCGTGAAAGACTTCGCGCAGCTCACCCTGACCTCTCCCTTGACAAGCTCGTACTCTACGTCTCATCGCAAACACACAGCCTTGGCGTAAAGACTGCGATGCTCTTGGGGGTCAAGTGTCGCACCCTACCAGTCTTAGCAGAGGATGAGTATCAGTTGCGTGGTAGCACGTTGAAGGCGGCGTATGAGGTGGATCGGGGGGCTGGTTTCTGGCCGTTCTGCCTGAGTGAGTGCCACTCAGCTTGTGCATTTCCGATTATCTCTTATCAATCCATTTGGGAATAGTGGCAACCGTTGGCACGACATCGTCCGGAACCGTGGATCGTCTTGACGAAATTGGACCCTTGGGTATGGCACCTCAACTGGTATTTGTTATGGCTGACTTATCAAATCTCTATTCAGTCAAGACCTTCGATCACTTTTGGCTCCACGTGGATGCTGCATGGGCTGGCGTTAGTTACGCGTGCCCCGAATTTCGTAAAAAGGGGCGTTTGGCGGACGTAAACGCTTATGCGGATTCGTTCTGTACCAACTTCCACAAATGGGGCCTTGTTCAGTTTGTAAGTAACTCTACTCGTCATTGGCAAGGGTTTCTCCCTAACTTACACTTCCTAGGATGCATCTGCGTTCTGGGTTCGCGAGCGGAAACATCTGACCGAAGCTCTCGAGATCACCCCATCCTTCCTGCGCACCAAGCAAGGCGACGCTGGTGAGTTTACATCTTCTTACTTCGAGATTCGTCTTGAAGCTTGAGCGCTCATACTCGACGATACTCAGGCACTGTCATTGATTATCGGAACTGGCAAGTGGCTCTGGGGCGTCGTTTCCGATCTATCAAAATCTGGTTCGTGTTGCGAAGCTACGGCATTGAAGGTTTCCAGGCACACATCCGCAAGGTTCGCACAAATCCTCTCGGACCCTGATATATTGGTTATTGATCTAACGTGCGCCCATTCTATAGGGAGTCCGGCTTGGGATCTACTTCGAAAGTCTCATTCGCTCCTCCAAATTACTCGAGCTATACACACCTCGAAACCTCTCTCTCGTCGTCTTCCGCCTCTCCCACGCATTCCTTACCCGCTATCCTCGCCCCATCCTAGGGGACATCTCGAACGGCTTTGGCGCGCTCAGCATCGTCAGCACTGAGAAACAACTAAACGATCTCAACCTCGAGCTGCACAAGCGCATCACTGAAGGACCCGATGGGATTTTCATCACGCGCACTGAGCTCAATGGGCACGTCGCACTTCGCATGGCGATGGGCAACGAGCGCGCCCTAGAGAAGCACGTCAAGCAGGCCTTTGATGTGTTTGAGAAAAGAGCAGCAGAGGTCCTGAGGGACAGTGGCTACGTTCTTCCCTCGACAACGGAACGCGCAAACATGGTCGCGTGTTACAAAGCTTCAAATTCCGCCCCTCAGTCTATGTATCCCTGATAGTGGATACGTAGCGATGTTGGCGATGTTCAATATCCATTCGTTCTTGGCCTATCTATATCAGTAATCTTATATGTAGCATAGGGTTACTGTACTTTCGTTCAACGCTGTTGTAGTTAGTGTTTTGTTCGCATACCATATCCAGAGATGTATAGAAATGCATATGCCATTAGTGATGAACGCAAAGGGGGATTGTCTGATGAATCAATACTATAGGAATGTTCATTATCGCTTTAAGTTAAGCATGGGTAAGGCCGCGCAGCTGCCGCTGGCCCACGATCTAACATACTTCACTCCTACTCCCCCACCCGATCACTGGGGCCCGCCCTGCATCGCACGGGCGATCTGACCAAGCTCAGCAGCCATATCTGGGAACTGCTCCAAGAATTGCTGTTGCGATTGAGTAGCCTATTGTTTCATCAATAATGGAGTCAGTCATCATTCCCGATGAGGCTATATGAAGCTTCGGTGAGTAACTTACCCATTTGTATGTCAGGGACTGCTCCAGCTCGGGCTCTGTCCTTGCAATGCTTGCGTGCCTGGCGAACAGCTCGGTCGCCTCGCTGAGACGGCCTTGTTGCAGGACAAGCTGAGCAAGAGTGGTCAAAGCAGAGTCGCACTCTGGGTCAATGTCGAGGGCCTCGCGCAGCTGCTTCTCGGCAGTGGTGACATCTTGCTGCCACTGGAAGATGGTGAGGGCCTTATTGACGATAGAGAGAACGTTCATGGGTGACCTATGGTGGTAGCGCGGAGAAGGAAGATTAGGAAAGATAAAAGATGATGTGCGGAAAGGGACTGACTTCTTCCTCTCAATTTCAATGGCCCGGTCGAACTTCTCAACAGCTTCGTTGTATCGCTCCTGATCCAACAGCAGCTCACCACTGAGAAACAAGGCTTATCAGCACTCGTTCCACCTGTGTCATCGGGAAAAACAGACTTACTAGTAGTTGAGGGGTTCGCTCCGGTTAGGGAAGGCCTTCATCGTCCGTCGGAACGTCGCCATCGCACCAGCGTTGTTGCCTCGCTTGTATTGGGCAACAGCCAACTGGATGTGGCTGAACACGAAGGTGGAGTCGAGTTCGACAGACTTGTTGTAGTCAGACTCGGCATCGTCAAAGCGTTGCATGATGAAGTGCACTATGGATGTGATGAGAAGGTAGAGGAGGTTAACTCATGTGGCAGATATAGTGAGTGGGATATAGAGGGGCTTCACTGACCTTGACCACGGTGGTAGTAGATATCGGGGTCTTTGGGATCATGAGCGACTGCGGTGGTGAAAGCGTCGAACGCCGCTTCAGGATTACCCAGGTCCATATGGACGCTAGCAATCTTCACCCAAGACTGGATGAAAGATGGGACGAGCGCCAACGACTCCTCGAGATCTTCCTTGGCACCTTTCGAGTCTCCACATAGGAACCTGGTGGAGGATAGACGGTCAACTTCTTCATACAGATGCTGATGTTAGATGGGAAACGCACTTGAAGGTTCCGCGCATGTTGGCAGCCTCGGCCTTTCCTTCAGTCCAGGAGATGCCTTGTTCAATGGCTTCATGAACGAGGGAGAAACCGTGGGTGTAGTCTTGGGCTTGTAGGGCTTCAGCAGCGAGCAGAAGAGTTTTGTCGCCTTGTGAAGGCTCAGCAGGAAGGACAGGAAGGGCGCCTAGAGGAAACGGAATAGAACACGAGGTGAGACATCATTCACTTGGGGAAGAGCATGAAATGCAACGAACGTGGGCGGAAAGCAGCAAGGTAGGCATAGATGAAAGAGTATGAAGGCAGCTTGACAGGGCGTGTCTATTCGAACGTTCGCAACACCGTGAGCATACCGCCAACAGACGCAATACTAGGGCAGGACTAACCTTCATGATCTCCTTCGCCTCGTCTTGTGCTATCCTCTTGAGGACGCGCTCAAGAGATGTAGCTGCTGCCTCATTTTGGAATCGTTCAAGAATCGTGAGAGTCGTATAGTCTAGAGCAGGGGGATTCACAGTCAGCATGTCTCATCACTGCATGCTGTATGCACAAGAATCTCACCTCGTAAAGCGTCGTGCAGACGACCAAGCTGCTCGAGAGCACCAGCGCGCCTGCTGAGAGCCTTCAAGTACTTAGGGTCGCGACTCAGGGCCTCGTCACAGTCGGCCACAACGAGAGGATATTGCGGAGGGGAAAAGTTGAGGTAAGCTAGCAAAAGCCTCGAAGTTTAGTATCCGGTATTGCTGGGGCGAAGATAGGCGTGGCTTACAGGCTGCACGGTTGCTGAAGTAGACGGCTTCAGGTTTTGGCGAAATTTCAATCGCTTGAGTATAGAGGTCCACAGCTTTGGGGAACTGCTTGGCAGTATAGGCAGCGTTGCCTCGTGCCTTGAAAGCATTAGCGCGCTCGAGACGTTCCTAATAGAAAGAAGAAGAGTAGGAGTGAGTGGGGGATGATGCGGAGACCTGCGGTGCATGCGAGTGAACACTGACAGCCTCTGGAAGTGCCTCAATTTCCGCTTTCGTCAATTTCGGCGCGTCGTCAACTGTGAGGAGTAAAGCACGTTAGCATTGGATACAAGTGGCTAGCAAGCGAAAAGAAAAGGTATTTACCTTCGGCGGCTGCTGGTTCAGGAGCTTTTGGCTTGGGCTTTCGCTCCTCCAAAATTGGGCCGTCATCATCCCCAACCTTTTTCTTCTTCTGGGACTTCTTCTTCTTCTTGCTCTCGCCAGACTTCTCCAAATCCGAGGTAGCTCGGCCACTCCCGGGTTTCCGCTGCTGGGTGTAGAGGTAATAGCCCACCCCACCAGCAGCGACAGCAAAGGCAGCACCTGCAACAATGGCCTTTTTGTTGTCGGACACGAAGGACTCGACTCGTGATATCAGGGTCCCGGATGCTTCGCTCGTCGACGCCATGGCAGAGAAAAGTTGCGAGCTGTACGCGTCGAAGGAGGAGTGACGCTTTTCGAGGATTTCGGCCAATCACGTGCCGGGCGTGGGTGGGTAATGAGTGAGCAGGTTTTCGTCACGGACATCATTGAACGCGTCTCGTCACCACGAGTTTCTCAAACAACGCATTGCTTTTATGAAAATGTCATCGTGTATATTAAAAAGTACTCCGTATGCTGTACTGGGGAGGGGCTAAACTACAGTAGCTACATACAAACGAACGACGAGGTAAAGCAACTGAATATGAAATGGAACAGGGGTTACACAGTGAGAACGCCAAGAGAGGTGGTATCTACATCGCAGTCAGGGATCCAAAGACCTTGATGGCTAGGGCCTTGAGGATCTATGGAATAGAAGTGGTTAGTTTAAGTCCAAGCGCATAGAGCGTTAGTGCACGTACCTGAGCCTTCTCTGTCCCCTCGAGCTGTGCGAAGACCTGGACGACTGGCTTCCCCTTCGCGTCACGGATGGCACCCAGTCGGTTACCTGCCAACCCACCAGCGAGGGCACCAGGGACATTGGCAAGAATGAACCCAAGACTTGCACCAGAGAGCGCGCCGATGTACGTCCACCAATTGACAGTTCGTTGGACTTCAGGGCGAAGCATCTCCTCAAACACATCCGTGAATACGCCATCAGCGTTGGGTCGATTGCCAGAGCCCCATGCTCCAGCAGAAGCAGCTGGGATCTCCTCCTCGAACTCTTCCTCGACCTCAACATCCTCCTCAGATGACTTCTTGTGGGCATTGCCACCAGCAGCCTTAGAGAAGTATTGCCAGAACTGATCGAAGAAGGCCGCGCTGGCCGCCGGGTCTGTGGAGCCGAATGTTGGCCCAGGTCCCGATGACGAACTGGCACCTGCACCAGCAGCGGAGGAGGTGAACCCTGAGGTACGGAAGCCGCGAGTCCTCAAGAGAGCATCGTATTCTCTCCGTCTTTGGGTATCAGAGAGCACATAGTATGCATCTGCTACTGCCTACATAGAAGAGGATGTTTATTCTTAGCACGCGACCCAGTTACGATTAGTGGACCTTGTAGTTGACTCACCTGGAACTTCTCAGTTAACACTTTCCTTTGCGCAGGTGTAGCATTAGGCTGCCTGTCTGGATGTGTCCTAGATTATTTCCATAAACCATCGAAGTTCATGATGAGGTATGAACGTCAGCACTGCGCCACAGCAACCTCCACGTATTCAAAGGGTGTGGCAGTACCTGAGAGATTCTTTCTTGTACGCAGTGCGGATTTCTTCGGTCGTCGCGGTCGGAGAAACGTGCAGAAGGTCGTAGTATTGTGGTAGAGGGCCGTGCGATGAGGACATGGTGTATGAGGATAGGGAGTGCTAAGTGCGGAGAATGGGTGAAATGACGTAGGGGGCACGTGTATTTTCCCACGATTCCTGTCCACTGCCCCTCACACGACCATCTGAGTCTTGCCTATGAATTTTGCCTAATCTCGCGTTCACAGTAAGAATGATTTCTAAAATGAATTCTATCTTGGTCATCGTTGTCTGTTCTTGTGTAGCTCCCGGCCTCAGCATTAAATGTAACAATAGTCCACACTGTTGAACACTTTGCCCAAGTGCATCTCGCCATACTCCTAGCGGACGGTCTTCATAGCCTCCATAATGACGTGGACAATGATAAGATTATCTTTATGATATCGGGCAACGATGTCTATTAAGCTGTTTCCTCTTTCCCGGACCCCTGAAACCTCGTGTCTTGCGGTCAACCACGTGCAGTGAGGTCACATCAGATAGCAAATGTTTCAACAACTCCGCTGCTAAGAATATAATTTCACCGACGCGAATAGTTCTGGTGATGAGGCTTCTAACTCCGAAGCCGTCACCAAGGCGTCTCCTTCTTGTACACGTTTTCTGCTTCTTTCGCGTTCAAGGCATCTCCTGTACATATTCTTGTGCTCTCATACCCACCCAAAGGCCGCTTGCGAAAGGCTTCTCCGTTCGATGAGCCCTCATTGGTCGCTCGTTCGATCCACTGAAGCTTCGCGAAGCAAGCATGGCGGCAAGGCACTGACGCCTCGGAGAAGCTCCGCTCTCTCTCTCGCCAACTGCCAGAGCACTTCATATGCGTGTGTTCTCAGTCATACAAACTCGCCTTTGTGCACGAATGGCGCCATATCCCGCATCCCATCGATAACAGATCCAATGGCATAGAGCGCCCATCCTTATGCAGTCGTGTTAATACCCGCGACGGCGCGCTTGTTGTCCACCACGCTCTGAACACGCGTAGAATGATCAGAGACATCAAAGCGGCATTTTCAGACCGACTGAAAGCCATCGATTGCGAGGACAATAGGCGCCCTGAAACTGACCACCCACCACGCGGTGGGCAGGGCGTATACCTGATCCGGGGGCGGACATCCTGGCTCAATTGATACCCGCTACGCAGCCTGCTGTCGACGAGTTTATCTGGCACTCTGCTTGTGCGGGGATAGCGCTCGATTAGACATGGATGAAGCTCATATTCTGCGGTCGCTGAGCATTGCTGTCAGGGTTGCCTTAGTAGCGGCGGCGGAGAACCCGCCATGCACGAGGCGACCTGTCCATACTTCACTAGTTTCGGATAGCAGACGTGAATCATCCGCGCCCCAAAATGACATATTTACTATGTACTTGACCTCCACGGGCCCGCGTATCGGCCTTGCTTATCTGCTCTTCACGCGGGAACTAGCGTAGTCTCTCAAGATCCATATCATATGGCGGACGAGAGGAGGTTGTCAGATTACTATGGAAGGAGAACATGAAGAAGCAAAGGTACGAAAGGGACTATCGATACAGTTGGAAGCTCGGAAGGCAAGGGACGAGAGTCTGATTATTTTGAATGAATGTGAGGAAGGTGGCCGGGCGAGCCCAGAAACACAGCACAAAGGGAAAATGACGAGAAGGGGGCGTGACAATTCATGGCTGAGACACTTGAAAAATTGTAATGGTGGCATGTGATAGCAGTTGTAGGCAAGCAAAGCAGAAGTCCGAAGCGATCCTGGTTGGGAGTATCATGAGGTGGGTGAACGAAAACGACAAATGCAGTGATCTGAAGGACGGGTTGTTGGGGAGTGGGAGCAACAGGAATATAGAGAGGAAATGAAGATAGTTACGAGTAGTGTTGAGATGGTGATGAAAGGGTCGATGCTTTGGGGGCCACGAGGGAGCATCTTGCGATTAACTATGGAGCCGACAATGCACGCATCCCCACGAAGGAGCGGGGCTCGATACGAGCCATGGGAGACGGCTAATCGCAGAAGCAATGGAGGCACCTTGTATGCCAGTCCTGGAACCTTGTGGCGCTCACACAACGAGGCCGATAATGTAGTCGAGGTGAGCGTCGCTGGGACCGCCCACGCCGCGGCTATTATCGCACGCTTGAACCCACGGGAGTCTACGAGAGTGGAAAATTCATATCGGGGGTAGCTCACACCATTGACGCTAGCAGGTCAGCTAGCTCTTTGTGTGAGGAATCAATGGGGGTGGTATGGTGGGCGCTGAGCTTGACGGCGAGCACAATCGCGATGACAAGGAGGAAAATGAATATTGCGAAGGCGACCGCGCTCTTCCGAGCCCAGTACAGCTCTACCCTTCGCATGATAGCTACCTCCTCACGACGCTCGTCCCTCGTTTTGGCGCGGTCCACGACGGACTCATCCCCCTCCCAGATGTAAAGAGGCTGGAGGAGAATAATGATATTGAAAATCCACAGCAATGGGAAGACTGGAAAAGTGATTTATGGGTCAGAAAACGAGGCGCGCGACGTATAGGGCGAGTACACTGGAGAGAACGTACAAAAACCCAGTCTATGCACATGTTTGGCGAGCACGTCAGGATTACGATTGATGGGATCGTACGCAGGAGATGGGTCTTCCGGATCCTCAACATAAGGAGGTAGCGCAGGAGGGGGAGGGGGGTAAACATGTGAGCTGAACGCAGAATCGGAGCTCGATGGACCCGACATGCGAGCGTCTACGACGGAAGCAGCAGCAGCCTCCAGCTCTCCCTGGTTCCCAATTGACCGGGAGACTGGTGTCATACCAGAAGGAGGCCACGAAGGGGTGACGGGCACAAATGTTGTGGACGCCTGTAACTCCAAATGCCGGGGCGGGGATGAGCTGGGACGCTCATGGGACGATCTTCGTGAGCTCGGTGTCGATGTTGGGAGTATGGAAGAAGCCGCCGGGGCGAGCGAGTGTCCTAGACGGATCAAGGAGAAAAGGGAGGCCATGACGAATGTTGGCGGGGAAGGGTGGGTCGGGGCACTCGTGCCTGGGGGTGAGGAGGGGAGAACCGAGTCTGCCGTAGGTTGAGGTATCTCCGCCACCTTATAAAGAGGATCGAGCGCGAATGAATGGGGGAAGGTTCTGCAAAAGATTCTGGTGAGAGATTTTTGAAGTGCATAGGTTGTATTAGCAGCGCCTGGACCCTATGAAACAGGAACTAGCCACGAGTTTGTTGAATGACGAGCATATACACGCAAACACACTCAATGCACATAGTTGAGTGTCTAATAAGCAGAACCGATCGGCTGACAGCGGAACAGGACACGATGGCACTTTACGATGGCACCCAGTGGCAGCCTGGAGAATGAAGGAACGTGTTCTGATTGTTGTGTCAAGGTGAAAAGGACCCAGTTTCAGCTCATCAGAACTGGCTCTTGCGCCCCTTTCAGGCCCATGAAATGATAGTTCCTGTCTGAGGCGCGCTCTACGGCTGGAACGACTTGGCTCAGAGGATGGCCATCCGGGGCCCACGCCGTGTCACGCTCAGCCACTCACGGTCACAGCAAAACCATCCTGCTGCCACTGAATGGCAAATCCCGCTCGATTCGGACCAAAAACAGCCACGCTTCGCGGCAGTGGTGGCTCTTAGGCGTATTCTGATTCTATTTAGTAGAATATTCTACCAGAATTGTGTATGATGCGCCACTGGACCTTGTGAGGCCAGCGTCCGCATCAGTGTTGAGTAGGATTTCCCGCAGCTATCCTCTGGAACGTCTCTTGGCCTAATACGCGAATAGGTTCAGTCCTCCAAGAGCGGGCTCAGAGAGGTTGCGGTGATTATAAGTCAAAAGGGCAACCTAATGGGAACGATTGGGGAGAAGTCAGCCGCTGCTTTTTGTAGAACCAACTTCGGCCAGAAAGTCCGTCGCCTTTTCCGCAGAGAAAGCCTCCGTGGAAAGGTGTGGCTATTTCTTTGGCGCGATGAAAAACACTCACTCCTCCAGGCTCAACATTGAAATGGGTTCCTGTAGAGTGGCGGGTTCAGGGTCCATATAGTCAGACAGGGCGTTGGGGGACACACGCCACAGAGAGCGCAAAACGTACCGAGAGCCGGCGTGAACTGCATCCAACGAGAGATGAAGACCCTGGAATGGTGCCCTACAATTCCGCCATCATGATAATGTAAAAGAAATCAAATAATCATTAGCCCATTTGTAACAGGGCAGGCCGGTCAATGATGAGAGCCACAAAAGATTGATGGCGCACCATGAGAGAAGACGATAATATCTCGCTTGCCGACACCATCCTTCAGGTAGCGCTCGTGGATGCTCTGAACATTCGCGATGACCTTGTCAATACGGGCAGTCATCTCTTCCACACTCTCTCCACCAGGGCAACTACATATGAGCGCGCCAACGCCCACGGGGATCGGAGATTTACACGAAACATTGGCAGCGTCAAAATGACAGAAGGTCAAACAAAGAACAAAGGCACGGAGGAAGTGTCGGAGTTTTCGGACTTACCCATCTCTCCAGATTTGCCAACCAGGCTGAATCGCCAGAATTTCCTTTGGCTTGAGGCCCTCAAATTTGCCGTAATCCCACTCTCGGACGTCCTCGGTGATTTGCAACGTGGGCTCTCCCGTGCTGCATTCAGCAATTTCATCACGGTGGTGTGCGAAGAGGAGCTCAAAGGTTTTCTGAGCTCGTTGGCGAGGAGAACAGAAGATGCGCTCAATGTTTGCTGGTTCGATGAGCTCTATAAGTGCCTAAAGTTAGCTAGTGGAACGGTGGTCGATTCTGGAGAAGAGATGATGGAAAACCCCTCGACCTTGACTCGCGAGGGGTAGATATTCACACTCATCAAGCGGAGCCTCTACTTCGTAGATGAGATGGTAGAGCATGTTCTTACTTACTTCCTGGTCCGACGATGGAGTCAGCTTTCGACTCGATAACATGCACACCGTTGGCGGTGAGCGGGATGTCGGATCGGCCGGTCTAGATAGTCCAAAACGAACCCAAAGGTTTGGATAGTCCGAGAATTGAGGTGAAGAGTCAGCAACTCTCTCAGTTGGCGGCATATACGAGAAGTGAGACCAATTCGTGAGAGGTGACGCACGTGTCTCCCTGCTCGTCAGTGACGAGAGCGATGTAATCGTGCAGAGTTTCGAAACAGAATACGCGTTATTTGGGGAAGGAATCGGAGTGAGCGACAAGCTCGACGTCGATGTTATCATGCCATGAGGACGGGAAATAGACACTGCACCATTCAGACTCCACTCCGTTTCGCCTGATTCCGAGGGTCAACATGCATTGGGAATTTTTAGCGTGGAAGAGGTTGGTTTAGTTATGTGTTGATTCGTTCGTATGCGCGATGGGGGTGAGTTCAACCCGGATAGACCCAGGCAAGTTCGGGAGCGATCGGGAGTCAAGTACAAGATCGAGGGAAGGATGAGGTCGTGGAGTGGTACAAAACCAATTGAATATGGTGAGAGATTGTACTCTTCATGAAGTCAGGATCTCGCAGGGGCGATACACACCATGGCGGATGATAAACAATCGAGGCATGGGCCGGTGCTCGACATCTGCAGGGGTTTCGTTTGCCATGCTTGCAGACACCTTACTATCGGAATACTGATTAGAAGACACTCGAAAACTTCCATGTAATTAATTTGCAAGAATACCTTAGAAAGTTGGAACGATGACGATGGTTGCAAGAGAGGCAAGCTGCGAATGAAATCGAACGTGTCCCAAAAAGGAAGTCGTCATTCGATCATTATCGTTCGGTCAACATTATAGGTTACAGTACATAGTGAATAGAGTAGGACAGGATAAGAACGAAAAAGGGTGCTGAATTCACAGAAGACAGCAACGGACCAGCACCAGGAGAGGTATTACATCACTTCCGGCGTAAACCGACCCATGTGGCTAATCCGATAACAGCAGCCAAGAGAACGAATATAAGTAGGAAGATAAGACGGGGGGAGCCAACAGTACGACGGCGCGAGGGCAATACCGCAGGCTGAGTGGCTGTCCTGTTGTCATCAGCTATTTAGCAGAGAACGGGATGAGCGAGGCCGGACTGAAAAATAGAGGTAACAGAATTAAGAGAGACTCACGGAAACTATAGTGACCAAAGCTCTTTAACGAAGTATTTCCCCGAGAAAGAAGCTCATGAATGGACTTTGATTGATGGGAGTGATTGCTTCGTGGGAGGCTCTCAAAGGGAGGGTCGAATGGCGAAATGGATCGGGAGACCGAAAATAGCGAAGCTGGTTGAGCGGCAGAAGGAATGGCGATTGGGTTGTTGATAGCAAAAGGATGGGAAGGGCTACTCGGTCTTCGAGACCATGGTGAAGCAGTGGAAGAAGGGAAAGTGGATAATGTAGAGTCTGAAGAAACTGAACCAGCGGTCCTAGATCTCACAGGGATCTGCACCTCGGGTACCGCTTCCTCGGGAGAGTTTCGCAATGATGCAAAGGCGGCCGCAGTTATATTGTTAGTGGCCTGCGCTCGCTCTGGTTGCGACAATGGCAACTCAGGGACAAAGGTCTTGGGTAGCGGGGGAGGAGTGGTTAGACTGGGAGGTCGACTCTGCTCTTCCTTGTACGAGGGTAACTTCGTCGATCTTCCAGTGCTGTGACGCCCTTGTCGAGATGAAGGGTTGGCAGACAATCCGGCCTCCATCCACTTGAGATGAGCAAGGATAGATCGAGGCAGTGGTGGTCTTTCAGCCTGGGCTTGAGAATGACCGGAGGACCGTGTTGCCCGCTGACTGGAGGGTGGCATCCCCATGCGAGGAGCGTGCACGAGTAAAGATGAAAAGGATTGCTGACTCGGTACTCCATTATCGAGCATGACGCCCCCCAACTCGTCTCTTGCATCGTCATTATAGGAGTCCGGTCTTGAATGGTCGCTGGGAGCATGGGAGGTGCGAGTGGAAGTGGCCATCGCAGTCGAAAACCTCGCAAAACTGGTGGGAAGTGAAAGAGATGCCGATGACTGACTATTGAAGAGAGGGACCAGAACGACAGACTATAAGAAGCGGTTGGAGGGGTGCATTAAAGGTCAATGTTTCAAAGCAGGCGACCTTTTTACGCTGTGAACGAGTGTCTGGTAGAGTTGTTCAAGTAAATCATACAAGATCAGCGGTGTGTCCACAAACATTTTTTGAATGGTGGTTCTGAATGGTGGGGCAGCTATCAGATTCTGTGGTTGCTGGTTCCCGTGGCATCGTCGCCACCATTAGCATTACCAAGATATCCAGCTATATCGGGGTCTTATCACAGGGCCTTGGCTGGTTCAGAGGGAGACTCCACATCCGCCGAGTGAATGGGTGGAAGAGCCCGTTCGAGCGCGTTCAATATGGGACAAAGTTGGCGGCCGGAGGTGGCCTGCGCTGGCCACAATGGTACACCATAGTGCTCCCTGCACCATTCATTCACGCTCGGTAATCCATCTTTGACCAGATATCACCGGATACCAAAAGATGGGTACGAAGCACCATCCAGCTTGCAGAACAACGACTCCGGAAAGGACGGAGAGCAGGAACTAAGCTCATGATGAGGAAGTTATCGCAAATAAAGAAAGAATATGGAGGTGATTAGATAGTTGGCTAATGCAACCTGAGTCAAATTCGAGGTAGGATGTGCATGTGTCGATAGGATCATCAGGGTGCATACCATCCAAGCTCTGCTACGTTTCGCCCGATCCCATCACAGGGTTTACGGACACACATGACGGCTGGGTTGGACAAGATGGCCCCAGTCAACTAACACACGACAGTATACGAACAGACGAGGATGAGGGCTAGGGCAAGTTGGGATACCAACTTGGCAAGCAGGGGAACACAGCGCTTAGGGGAGCCTCACGAAGAGCTAAAGCGTGTGAGTCGTAGTTATCGCGGGTTTTGTGTGCGATATACCCTGTGGCCAGCGAAGGGTATCAGAAGCGCAAGTTCTAGCTGGAGCCGGACCAGTTCAACGATGCCGTTCATGAGCCCATCTCTCCAGACGCGTCACCATCAAGTTGGCGATCCAAAAGGACTCGGTGTTTTATACGCGAGCAAGCGAAGAGTCTCCTTGACAAAGTTGGTAGGACGACCATTGCCCTGAGGTGACGAACGAGTTGAACTTGTCCAAAAGAGGAAATGAACTCAATTACGCCTCCATGTGTGCCCACCTAACCCCTTCCCCAGTCATATCATAATAGCAGATACAGTAAGAAACCATAAAAACAAAAGCACAGGTGAATCTAGAAGAATACATCGTCCACATGCTGGGAACTACAGAAAACAGTCACATTATCTCCTCCGTAAACCCAACCACAACCCCAGCACGACAACTACAACAACTAAAAGAGCAAATAAGAATGGTACAAAGGCACCATGAGCGATCCAAGTACCGCTCGGTGGTGGGCGAAGTACTACATTTCCAGCCTCCACGTTATCTTCAGCTATGCATGTTGACAGTAGTCAGTAAGAGTGTGACGCGGCTTGGAAGTTTAGAAGACGGCTTACGGAAACTGCGGTCCCCAAAGCTCTCGAGAAATGTGTTCCCCGGATATATAACCTCATGGATCGTTTTTGACGTGGGCCGAGGGGTTGCGAAGCGAGTATCAGAAGGGGAAGCAGATATTGGACTTGGGAATAATCGACTTGGGCGCGTATTGGAGGGTATGGTTATTGGACTGTTGATGGCAAATGGATGAGATTGACGCAATGATACTCGAGAAGATGATGTCGTCGTGGGTGGAGGGACAATGGGCGAGACCGAGGGCAGGGAAATTGATATATTAGGCGCAGATCTCACGGCAATGATCTGCTCTTCGGGAACAGCTTCCTCGGGAGGATCGCCCAAGACCTCGTTCTCAATTCGTGATAAAGCAAAGGCGGGAGTCACATTAGCGACCCGCGCTGGCCTCACGTCAAGTGGTTGCAACGGGGGCAGCTCAGGGAGAAAGCTCCTACCCGCTGAGAGGGGGGATGTTAGGCTTGGGGGTCGACTCTCCTCCTCCTTGTATGAGGGCAGCTTTGTGGATCTCCCAGTGCTATAACGTGCTTGGGAAGTCGGAGAGGGCAAGGGGATTCCAGCCTCTAGTGACTTGGGATGTGGGAACAGAGAACGATGCAGTGATGACCCAGCTCTGTCCGTCTGGGCTCGAGACGACTGGCTCAAACGGTTGGTCGCTGGAGGAGCAGAAGACGGCATCCCCATTCTGGACGTGTGGACAAGGAGTGATGAGAACGTTTGCTCGCTCTCGTTTGATAATCTAGCATCTAGTGAGCTTTCACCCATTTCTTCGTTTTCGTCGAGTTCATGAAGATTCCGTCTCGGATAAGTACGGGAAAGAAGGGAGTGTCGAGTGGAGGGACTCATGGAGCTTCAAGAGGCTCACACCAAGTGGGGAGCGTGGACTTGATGCAGATAGTATGTCGAAGGAGGAGGTCGGGGCAAAATATGCCAAGGCGCTAGGCACAACATGAAGGGTATATGATAACCCAATGTTTCAGCCGATGTTCAACACAAACCACGGGTGGTGTCGTATAATCAGGGTCTGAAGGGAGGGCAAATCAAGTTGGATGGGTGGTGGTGTATCGATCAACTGCCCAAATGGGCAATGGTCTTTGTAGTGGGCGCAGGAAGCATCACACGCTGCCTGCTATGGCATTCTCGTTACTAATGCGAAAAAGACTAACTATATGAAGCTTTCTCACTTAAGTCGAATTAGATTATTAAAAAAAACCTTACGTGCCGCGTCTATGCATAGTCCTATATGAACATTGCGTAATTGCGGTAGGCAGCCCCGTGTGTCGGCGTTGGCCAAGGCCGTGAGACTCTGACTTTGTTCATTCGCCATCCAATCGCGCCTGGACCTCAAGCTCTTTCGACAAAACAACTTGAATAGTAGCCTGAAAAACCTGCATCTATTCTTTCAGAGCTCTATTTGCGGAGCCTTTCGGCCCCTTTGTGTGAGCATATAGTACCTGAAGTCTAGGCGGATTAGATATTAGTTGAAGGCGTAACAAAGGAATGGACTATGTCAGGATTTACGATGTCATGAGTCCTGACGTGTGGTATTATCACGACGCCTGATTAACGGGTCTTCTGCTAATTCAGCAGTCTCATCAGGGAGTGACTACAACAAATAATGGGGCCCAATAAAGTGTCGATTGCCCTGGAGTCGTATTTGTTCACTCATACGCCCCTCCCATGCGAGGCTACATGGAGGAACAGACGGAAGCGATCATGGCGTCTTCTGATCACCCACTGTCTTGTAGAACCGCCATGAACGCTTCAAATGTCACCACACCACCCATCGTCCCCACATCAGCCCTCCCTGGATCCTCATCGAGCTTCCTGTACCCTGCCTCGAATAGCTTTGCTAGCTTGATCAGCCACGCTTTCCCGAGCTGACCAGTCGGGAGCGCGCTGGCCTCCCCCTTTGCCATTCTCCTCAAATGAGCGCGCTTCGCTTGGGCCATCTCCGTAAGCGTACCCTGCGTCCACGACTCAATCGCGCTGAGCGCCTTCGTGGAGGCCTTGGATCGGGAGGATGACGCATGTTCAAGAGGGTGGTGGGAGAGGGTCCAGATAAGGACATATAGGAAGGACTCGAGATCGTACCGGTAGTGGAGCGTGTGGATCTGGTTGCCTTGCTCAAGCAAACTAATGGCGCGGAAAGGAAGAGTACCTCCGGGAAGAGGGGTGGATGTGAATTCAGGGAGAGGGATAGGTAGGCCGGTGGCGTGGTCGTGGATACGGATGGCAAGGTCGAGGTCGATGAGGATGCCTTTCGAGTGGTCGGTTTCGTCGACCATGAGGTTCTCAAGATTGATGTCGTGATGTAGTATACCAGTCTTTTCATACATGTCGTGGTGTGCTGTGCGTTATTCGTAATGTGAGCAAGGAACAGAAAACTCCCACTAAGAGCGGTGATACTGACCTTGAACGAGCGAGATGAATGCTGCCTTGAACTTCTCCAGCTCTTTCACTACCCTCAGTGGCTGACATACAGGGCCGAAAACCTGTGCTCTCAGTTCCCTGTCCCGAAACAGGCTTGCATCAAGCAGCCTCCCCCGAAAATGTCTCGACAAGCGCTCGATGTATCTCGTGCGATAGAGCTTCGCCACGCCCTGTACGCCCGCTTGAGCCACGAGGTGATGCAGTTCCGATTCATCAGGCCACTCAGCGCGTTGCCATGTAAATTTGATGACCACCTTCTGAGGTATAGGCCCCACGAGTGGATCGACATAGCCTTCTTCCAGTTCTTCATCAGCCCCCATCATTTCACTCTGGCCGTTAGCACTGCCTGTTGATGGTCGGCCTGAAGCGAGCTCACACATCCATACACTTGTCCCTCGGCCATACAAGTCCTTCTGCACATGCAGGCATTCCAGGACTTTGTACTCCTCACTTGGTAGTATACGTATCCTTGCGCCGACCTCCGGCCGTAATGACGACATGCTTGATCGCTCCTTAGACTCCGGCTCGAACGTACCCTCAAGCCCAAGCTGCTCGTCGCTGTGCAAGAGGAAACGGAGGAAATGCGAGATGAAGGATGGCTCATTGAGCCGCATGGCATCATTGCCACCAGGCGTACGGATGCTTCCTGCACGATCAAAGAGCCAGAAGCGCACGGAGAGCCTATTAATGCTGAGCCCCAGGACATGCCGTCGGTTGCCTTGTGAGAAGACGAGTTTCGCCTGGCGTGCAGGGTCTGGAGGGGGTTCGATGGTTCTGCGGGAGGGTTTTTGGATCGATGAGGATGGTGAAGAGGGGCCAGTGGTGCCTCGCAGTCCGGCGGCGGCTTCAATGCCCACCAGTCTATCTTCCCATTGTTCTGTGTCAGCGTCGATGATCCACCCAACGTCATTCCATCCATAAGTGGCGGTTAAGGAACTTCCCGCTCTTCTGACGACAGCGATGTTCTCCACCCGCTCTTCACTCTCGTCATGGAACCTACCCCGAGAGCTAGTGAACTCGTAGGCATGGGTTGGAGCGGTGTCTTCGACATTGGGCACGAAGTCCTGGATGCGCTCTAGCAGCCGAGAAAGGACATCCGAGGCCTGATCGTTCCACATCATAGCATCCGCGTCGTCGCGGACGATACGCATATACTTGGCCATATCACCTAGAAACTTCTCGTCCGCCAAAACAGCCGCCGTGCTCTCCTCGATCGCGCGCGACAGTGCAGGCAGAGATTTCGAGTGTAGGACAATATTCATATAGCGTTCGAGTGGGACCTCAAAGTGCGTGACTTCAGGTGGGTCGAGCGCATGTGGTGGCCAAGGCTCGACGTCCTCCGTGAGTGAGTTCCAGTACCCGGACGTCTGCGTCCATGCTTCTGCAGCTTCGTATTGCTCGATGACATTCTCGTGGTTAACGACATCATAAGAGATGGATGTTGAGCTGCGATAGATGGTGGTATATTCTTGTTCGCGGACTTTGGGTCCCTGGCGAGGGGGTTCTAGTGACGATGCATAGGAAAGAGAATATATGACCGTGAGTGAGGAGTGAGAAGAATCATCGAGTTCAGTGCTTACCTAGTATTTCGATACCATATCTCTCGTTGATAGGTGGAAAGTAATCGGTCGTCTTTGGGTCCGACGCTGGCTGAGCAGAGGTCGAGGCGACAACGACAGTCATGCTCAGGAGGATAGGGAGGGTTCACACGCTCAAACAGCCTTATTCAATTGGAGCAGTTGTGAATGAAATTAGGAACAAGGGGAGTCAAGCGCGCTTGGTTGCCCCGATCCGCTGAGCGAGTGTCCAAAAGTTGAAGCAAGCAAAAAGAGACCCTATTAGACACTGGGTACATACGCGTAGTTAGCCAAGAGCGAGGCTGTCGCGCGCGAGGTATTCTATCATTTGGATTCACCCACTGGAGAAAGATTCAACAACAAAAGCGACTCGAGGAAAGAGTGCTTGGATGACAACATGCGCAAACACGCCTTTCGCTCACTCCAAGACCACAAATCCGTACAGAGAACAAGGTCCGTGTACGTGCTTTGTATTTTACGACATTAACGATCCAATAATTACAACGAGCCCAAATGAGTGAGTTAAAGTGTGTGGGTCAAGAACAAAATGCAGCGAGGGACCTCCCGAATGATGACTATTGCGAGAGATGATGCAGTATAAAAGTAGAAAGTCCGATGAATGGGTGCTAGGTCGATATGATGCGCGAGGAAAGTCCGCATGAAAAAGACGAATGGAACAGACTGAAGAACGAAGCAATGATACAAAGAAATGGCAGAGGATGCTAATTTGCAATTTTACTTGCAGGAGGCACCGTAGTAGCCTAGAGTGAGAAAGTACAGGAACCAGAATCAGTTTAGAGGCCTTTCTCGAGCCAACATACAAATACGAGACAAGACGAACCGGGAAGAGCAACTTCGCAGCCCTTGGTATCGTTCGTGTGAGGGCAGTCATTGTTGTCGGCGCAGCAGCGGATGCAGAATCGGTTCTGAGCAGGCTCGAACTGTTGGACGTAGTAGCCTCGGACGTTGTTTCCAGGGAGGATGCAGAACGCTGATGGATTCGAAGCACGGCCAAGAAAAAAAGGGAAGCAAAACGAAGCGAGTGTCAGCCGTCAAAACATGCGCACTCCACTCCATCAAAGCCACTCACAGTCTGTTGGCACGCCGTTGTTACTGCAGAAGCATGATCATTGAACCGGTACCGGACGATTGGGAACATGAGTTAGCATCATGTGTGCTCGCGACGACGATCAATTGCCGCCGGCGCATCGACGCCGACAGCAATCACACGCCAAGAATGACGCAAGTCCAGTGACAGAGAGGCTCACCCTTGACCGCTGGAATCGAACTGGCCACCCTCGTCGTTGGGGTTGAGGCGACTGAGGTGGGAGGTGTTGATGCACCCAGAGATTTGCTGGATCAAGCCGCCCTTGGCGCCCTTGTACTCGACATATTTGGCATCCGAGAAGAAATCAGCAGGCAGCTGGCCCTGGTTCGCCTTGTCCCAGCGAGCAGCGGCAGTGCCTATAGTAACACGGGCAGGAGGATAAAACGAGTAAGTTTGTATTACAAGAAAATTGAGGGGTGTGAATTGGTGGTACGTACAGTAAGTCTTGGTGCCTGAACCCTCAGCGACACCAATGTCAGTGTGCGCGTTAAGGGGCGCAATCAAGCACATGTTGTCTGAAAAAGGTTGGCAAGTGAGCATAAAAAATTCTTAATTCGATTTGAGAAACTAGAGAGGGAGAGACGTACTGAGTGACCTGAGCTGGACGACATTGCTTGGGCTGTACTTGTATGAGTCTAAAAAGAACCAATGGGTATGAGTATAATCGAGAGCGAAAGAGAGTCGGACATCATGCCCAAAAACGCGAAAACAGGACTATGTGGGGCTACAACAACACTTACACAAGTTGGGAGCAGCGAGGACGGTGCTGAAAAGGGCAGCAGCAAAAGCAAAGGCGCGCATGGTGGATAGGATGGAAGGATAGGGTGGGAGGATGGATAAGGGGACTGAAGGACAGTGGGGGGTCAAAAGAGTGTAAGACCGAAGCTGGTTAAAAAGACGAGTCTGGGGGGTTTGTTGGGAAATATTTACACCGTGACCATTCCTGTTAATCAAATGGCATCTGGACGCGGCCAAGCCACAAAACCGCTTCCAAACCTGCTCAGAGTTTCATAGAAAAGTCAAATATTATTTCCATGACATGCTTGCGTAGCTCAATGCTACGTCCATAGCTACAAAATTATTGTCTCTGTCTCAGACGCCCAGTATCGTCAAGTCATTCTGGGCTGGCGTCTTCATCCCCGAGGAGCTGTGCAGATGCAGATTGACGTATTCCATCAGGCCGAAAACTCCAGTGCTTGGTGTGGCCTCGCCTCACACGCACCTACCGAATGGAAGCCATCAGCGTTCTGCTCCATCGCCGTCTCAGAATCACGGGATTTAATCCCCCCACACTTCTCCAGCAAAAGGTTGATGTGCCGTCCCTTGAGCTCAGCAAATGCGTCATAATCTGGGAATGTTGATAAGCTAATCCATAGCAGACTGACAGTGCATGACCTATTCGAACCCAACTCTGTCCATCGATTCACGTAACCGCTGAACTTTCATGATAGGCTCTGATAGCCTTACTCGGACTTCTGAGCGCATTATGCTGGTAGAGCCACCTCGCATGACCTGCCAAGACCCCTTGCTCGGGTTTGCTGAAGGCTTCCATCAATTTACGTCCCATCCTAGTGGAAACTGAATTACTCGTGCATGTGTCACCGAGAGCCGGCAACCGACCGAGCCCGCGAAGCCTCTTATGAAGCGCTGATTACTCGAGTCATGGCTTATGGCCTGAGCGCTTCGGGATTACCGCCGCCCGCCCTCCGAGAGGTCCCGCCGGCTCGTGTGAGGATGTACGTACATGTACGTATGTTCAGCCGCCGCTATCGTCTGCACGGACACCTCACCCCTACATCACGTCGGGCGAACCGCAAAGTTTCATGATGCAGCAGGATCCCGCTTCCTTTCATCATTCGATTCCTCCAGTTATGTCGCCATAAGTACGAGTGTTTTGGAACCCTGGTTTCGGAACGTGTCAATATGCGTAAGATTATGAACACCTCTTTACTCCCGATTGCTTTCAAGACATCCAGGTTCATACGATGCAAACCGATCCCCCTTTTTCCACCGAAAATCCTTGATCCCAATGTGTCGTACACCTTGTGTCCTCGTCTTGTGCCCAAGCTGTTCAGCACGGCCACTGAGGGGCTCTGGGCCCTGAGGAGCACTGATTGTAAATTCAGCTGGCTGATGATCAGGGGAGCCGACCGAAGAGAGTAAGGCTCGATGTCCTATCCTCATTTGGAAAAGATCCAAGCGTTGTCTGGTTGTCAATGTTCCTGCTTTGGGCCTCCGCGCGACGCAATGATAGTTGCTAACCTTCTACAAGTCTCAAAGATGAGCGGAGCCAAGATGGTGAATGGTTAAAAGCAGTCACTCGTGTTAGCGCTTCGAGTTGCTCATGCTGAGGGCAGTCGACGAGACTAATGGGATGACCGGAGCAGCCAAGAAGATCAAGCAGGGGATCGCCTTGGAGGATGAGCGAGATAAAGAGTTTCAGGAACAAAGAGAATGATGAACACACTCCGGAAGACGATAATGAACTTTCAATAAGTTATAGCAAACTAAATGAGTGACAAGATTGTTGGAGTGGCACAAACCACGTAGCTGACGACGTTGGAGGAGGGAGGTCGAAAGTCCGAAAGAAAAAAAGCGGGAAGCAGGCCAAGAATATGCGAGAAAAGTCCGCGTGAGTGATGGATGGCTGACACAAACAGAACGAAATGGTAACACAATGACAAGATGCAGGGTTCAAGGCAGCTCGAGGACCGTGCTGGTATCGAATGCTTTACTTGCAAGAGGCACCGTAGTAGCCTAATGGAAAGGAGATATGAGATCAGGGGATCATGCAGAGCGCGATTTCATGGAGGGAATACGTACCAGGAAGAGCAACCTCGCAGCCCTTGGTATCGTTGGTGTGGGGGCAGTCATCGTTATCAGCGCAGCAGCGGAGGCAGAATCGGTTCTCGGCAGGCTCGATTTGCTGGACGTAGAAGCCTCGGACGTTGTTGCCAGGAAGGATGCAGAACGCTAGTAAAATAGAATACAACGTATATGGACAGTCAGTGATACGAGCTCAAAACGATGTGCTGCAGGACACTCACAGTTCCTAGGGACACCGTTGTCACTATAGATCCATGATAGAAAAGTTCACCAAACACCAGACGATTGGGAATGTGAAATGCATGGTCAGCGTTACGTCCATCTCAAAACATCACAACAGCCGCTCTCCGTTTCCGGCGGCCCCACGAAGCCGAGGATACGGAGATCCTATTTATAGAGAAAGCGGACTTACCCAGCGCCACTGGAATCGAACTGGCCACCCTCATCAGAGGGGTTGAGACGGCTAAGGTGGGAAGTGTTGATGCAACCAGAGATCTGGCGAATCAAGCCGCCCTTAGCACCTTTGTACTCGACGTATTTGGCATCTGAGAAGAAGTCATCAGGCAGTTGGCCCTGGTTGGCCAGATCCCAACGACCGGCACGTGTGCCTATTGGCAAATACGAGAGCGATGAGGGAAGCGGAGAGTGTCAGTTGGGTTTGACCGAAATGAATTTGAATTAGATCCCTGAGAAGTGGTAGCAAGAAGTAGGTTACGCACAATAGGTCTTGGTGCCAGAGCCCTCAGCGACACCAATGTCGGTGTGGGGGTCCTTTGGTGCGATCATGCACATGTTGGCTACATGAGTTGAATAACAAGGAATAAGAGGAATGATCAAATGAATAGCTGCCAGAAGCATCGTACTCAGCGAGTCAATCTTGACGATGTTGCTCGGGCTGTACGGGTACGCGTCTATTGTGATCCAATGGTCAATGATCAGGTCATTGTTGACGGGCGCATGAGTGAGTCAGGATCGACAGGGGGTAACATGAATGAAAAGTGTGGGGTAAATTCACATACAGATGTTAGGAGCAGCGAAGGCAGAGCCAACAAAGACGGCAGCGGCGAGGATGAAGGAACGCATAGCGGAGATTTGGTAAAGGGGAAGAGAGGGGAGACTGAAGGGACAGTGGGGGTTAAACGAGTGTAGGGCAGAGGCTGCTTAAAAGAGCTGAGAGTCAAGTGACTTGTTGAGGCCTATTTGTACCGTACGTACTCATGCCCGGCGCTTGTACGTTGTCACCTTGGCACTGATCTACCCAGGCACCGGTAACCAGTGACGTGTAAGTTTACCTGACATTTGACAACAATTATGACCGTGTGCGACGGCTGGGGATGCGAGTTCGTCGTCTTTCTCTTGAGACCGCAGGGGCGCCAAGTCCACCCGGAACTGAATCCCAGGTGGATTGACGTACAACCGGCCAACTGAGACCTGCCCGCGTGCTCCCCGTCTGTATGGGCCAAGCATCACGCGCCCAGCGTTGAGCACCCCGCTCATCGCCGCCGAGTCCGTCCCCGAAATACGGCAGAAAGACTGCCCATAGTTCCCGAGGTCAGGCTCGTTCATCGCAGCTCGTGATTAGCGCCCGGGTCGTGAATGACATAAAAGCCCTACACCAGGAAGGACGAAGGTCGGTCCTCGCTTCAGCACCCCTACGCGTACGTTTTTGGCTCTCACTTTGCCAAAGAAAAAAAAAAAAAAAGTTCTCAAACTGCTTGATTCACTATTGAGCATTCACGCTTGTGGGGGTCTGGTGGGTGATTTAGGGAAGTCCAACGGATCAACACGCTCAAGGCTCTGGAGCAAAGGCTAGCGAGGGCTACCCCCATATCCTCGCGTACATCTTAGGACCGCCGTAGTGAATAGTCGAGAGGTAGAGTAAGACAGGATAAAAGCTCTGATTCCAGCAAAGAAAGACGCAGTCGATCAGGATAGAGTGGCCAGGAATACAAAGCTCAACGACATAGTTTCAGCAAGGCCCAGACGAGCCTCGAGCGCCTGACGACTTACGATCTTGCCAAGAGCTTGACGGCTATAGGTAGATGAGGACGGGTGAATGTGGTTCGTGTATAAGTCGTAACGAGGTGAACAAGTAGGTGAGGAAGACCGGGAGGAAAAGTCCAGATGATAAAGGAGTAATTCCCACTCAGAAGAACGAAATGCAAGCTCAAGGGACACATGAGCACTCGCCAAGTCTGACGTTCTATGAGCAGGAGGGACCATAGTAACCTAGAAGTATGAAGAGGACGGTTGGTTTAGAAGCCTAAATCTTTTTCCTCAACAGATGAAAGGGGAGGATGACAAACCGGGAATAGCAACCTCGCATCCCTTCGTGTCATTAGTGTGGGGGCAATCGTCGTTATCGGCGCAGCAGCGAAGGCAGAATCGGTTCTCAGCAGGCTCGATCTGCTGGACATAGAAGCCCCGAACATTGTTACCGGGAAGGATGCAGAACGCTGATGAACGTGGGGAACAAGTGTCAGTTCCTGCAAGCGTCTGCCCTGTATCACATAGTCACTCACAATCGGTGGGTACGCCGTTGTTGCTAATATAGTGAATTTTGTCGAAAGAATAGTACCAGGCCATCGGGCGAAAAAAAGAGAGAGAAAATCCAGATTAGCATTGATTGTCCGGGTATCGAGGCCGATCACATCCCCGCGCGTGAGGGCGGATCGTTAACTGCAATTGCACCCGCGGAAAGCACTCACCCTTGACCGCTGGAATCGAACTGACCGCCCTCGTCAGTGGGGTCGAGGCGACTGAGGTGCGAAGCGTTGATGCAGCCGGTGATCTGGCGAATCAAGCCGCCGTTTGCACCAGAGTACTCGACGTATTTGGCGTCCGAGAAGAAGTCTGAGGGGAGCTGGCCCTGAGCGGCGAGGTCCCAACGACCGGCGGCGGTACCTATTGGATGAGGTGGCAAGGTCAAAAAGAAGGAACAAGGGCATTGTTCTAGCACACGATGATGAAGTACGTACAGTATGTCTTCGTGCCACTTCCCTCAGCAACACCAATAGGAGTGTCAGGGTTGAGAGGCGCAATCAAACACATGTTGGCTGCAGGCATCAAGATAAGTAATGACACGCATGAGGTATCTGAGGGGTATGAGGGCGTACTAAGCGAGTCAATCTTGACAATGTTGCTTGGGCTGTATGTATACGAGTCTGCAAACGTTGAATGGTGTTCCAGTCAGAAGGCATGAACGAGTGATATTAATAGCGCACGAAGAGGGCATACACAAGTCTGGGGCGGCCATAACAGAGCCGACGAGGGCAACAGCAGCAAGGGTGAAGGCACGCATGGTGGGGAGCAGACCAGAGAGATCCGAGAAGAGGAGGATGGAGAGGGGTGGGGATGAGGACTGAAGGACAGTAGGGATCAAACGACTGCAGCCAAGCCCAGCTTTAAAGTGATTTGAGTAAGCTTCTTTTCCATTACGTGCCAATATCCCCGGAGAACGGGATGATGGCTCGCACGCTGTTAATTTTAGTACCGCCGGGACGAGTCGGTAAGTGAATGATCGGCCCGCAGAGGTGCTAAGCAAGTTCCTTGCCATTCTTTCTGCCGCTGGTCATTTTGTGGATTTTTTCTGGCGTGATAATGAAAGAAGAGACTCGTATGGCATGCTGATCTCGATCCCGATCCTGAAGCTATAACAAGGAGCACAAACCCTTCGTTTTCCTTCGGCGCCGATATTCCCCGGCTCGTCAGAGTCGCTCAGTAAGCCCACGAAGTTGATTATACCGTTGTGACGTACAAACCAGCCGCTCGGAGCAAAAGTGTGTTGGCCATGCAGTCGCGTCGCGTTCTTCGCTCGTCACACCCTCAGCGGCTCTCACTAATGGGCTTATCGCTACCTCCAGCGCCTCCAAAAGGCACAGAAATTGACCCACAAGTGAAGCATCTGTCCGTCGTTGATCCTAATGAGGCGCGGCATATCTGTCTCAACTGCGTCATATGGAGATCACCTCATTCATCACCGAACTAATCATGCGACTCGACTATACAATAGGCTTCTTTTGCGCAAATCCCGAATATCAATCGCTCTCGCCAATAGATTGTACCTAGTTGATAGAGCATTGACGTGACCTTGGCAGGTTCGAGCTCAAAAGGTCTGCTTCTTTTGAGATTATGCTTCGGGGTTTACACCCACTCGCCGCGCGGAATACCTCATCCCCCCGCCAAATTATTGGTTACGCGCGAATCTAGGGGACTCAGTGAGCAGCCTTCATTCTCCAGCGAAGAGATATTGACGAATGTCTTGACCACCTGGACCGTGCCCCACATACATCATCTTCGCTGATACTGTGCCTCGCCACACGATTACCGACCGTGTGATAGCCATAGAGCGACAGTTTCAAGACGTAGTAGTATTGGCTAAAGGCATAGACTCCTGGGCGGTCGGTGCGGCATCAGCGTTTCGTCGCTTCCCTCAGCGGTGTGCTAAATATAGCTGGGAAAAATGCGACGTCGTCCTGCTCCACCTCGCGGCTCGAGGGGCGATCATAAGGGCTAGGGCCTGTAATATCCACACGCCCGTGGCTACTCAGTTGGTGAGGTCTTGTTATCTACGCCAGTTCGAATCGACCCAACAGACTATGAGACATATGGAGACGCCCTCTCAAGTAGCATCCATGCAGTGCGTTGCGTAAGCCTAACCCTCAGGGAAACGGTGTGAATTGATAACAATGAGGTGTTACGTGGGAGATCTCATGCCTCGTTCCTCGTCATTTCCCCATCCGACCCCATTTCGCAGTTTGTCCTCCGATTTCTACAACCACAAACCCCCTACCCGTGGGGAGATTCAATGTGTCCCGAGCCCGCCAAATATAGCGATAAGCCTGGTTAGTATTTACGGCCAAGCAACCTTTGACGTAGACTGAGAACCTTAGCGATTCAACGGGCGTGTCGGATACCATGACAGCCAAACTAATCAGCGAGCTCCCAGCGTGGGCCATAAGCTTTTAAGAAGTCTAGTAAAATATGACCCAAAATGATCGATTAAGCGTAGGTTCCAGTTGAGACCGGGGCATGTATATTGGCCATGTCGCATCTCCTCGTTGCCCTGCTGCCGCTGTGCAGGGTGTCGCGATGCAAGTCTCATTGGGCAAGGATGATAGTATCTAACATCCAGCAAGAGAACAATGGGAATCAGTGGTACTTAATTGTCAAAGACTGTATCACACACCACCGTCCAATCGGCTATCGTGGGATGCTCTACTCCACCGCCGTCCGCTCCCTGCCATTCCCTTTTTCTGGCCGGTTGATTCAAATGCTGACCATCTTTACTAACATCATGAAGTGATTTGTGATAAACCAGTCGCCCGGTCAAGTGCTCAATCAATTCATACGCCTGTTTCAAATATTTCAGGCCTTGGTGGTCCTAGTCATCAGCGTCCATGAAAGGTATCCCGCCTAACACGTAATCAAGGAGGCTGAACTCATCATTACGGTATGTATCAGCGTTCAGGCACCTACCAAACAGAGCTTGAATACATTACAACGTTGACGGTCACAGCTCACTATCTGAGTTCAATGCACAGGAGCGGATACCTTTCCATTAACAGTTCGATAACCTTCACGTCCATTTCGTGACCGTGCACGAGTGGGAAGATCATTAAAGAACCGGCATTCTATCGTGCTGCAGCGTGAGCGGAGGATACCTCTACCGGAGGAAATTGATGCTACCTCTGGAGCGGTGCAGTGCCGCGTGCAATGTACCTGCCCTCCGACCGAATATGGCTTGCCACGCACGCCAACGCAATGTCACATCTGCCTTGTAGATCATGTTCTGCGGATTTCATCAACCAGGTATCACTCCCTAGTAGTCAAATGCACATGAGCAGTATAGAAGTACCAAAGATACCAAATGTGACGGAGTCGATCGGGCGAATGAACTAGCAGGGGTCGATGACGGACTGGAAGGAGGTTGTCGATTAGAGAGGAGATGTTAGATATGATTTGTGTTGATCCAGTGAAGCTGGAGCACGAGTACGAGGAGACTTATATACATGAGGGAACTGAATGTAAACTACGACAAGAACTTAGCTAGAGAAAAGAGAGGAAAACCGGGAAAACGTCGAGGTCGTCGCCCGACGAGTCGAGCGAGACGTGTACGACACGATCGGCTCGGAAATGATATGAGCGACCGATCGGGATCGGGCTCGGTGAGTAGGCATCGGGCCTCAGCCCGATGACACTGGTGTTATGATCGTGACTTCCCAGGCACGAGCCGTAACACCAAAGATCAAGAACGAGCGTGGGAAAAAGAAAGCACAATGCGAAACCACGACGAAGCAGGGCTCATCGGCGAGGTCTAGGTATGGAACAAATAGTGATTAGGCGGTGCTTAACGACGTCATGAGTGAGTAGCAGTCCATGGTATGGCTCCGGAGGCAAAATTGAAGCCAAAAATATAACAAGAATTGATTGGGTGCAGCGGGGATTTCGGAATTTGCTACCCATTTTGGATTTGATCTCTGATATCTTGACCTCCCATCCATGACCTTTGGCATCCAGCCATGCATCGATCACTTCGAGCCCAGTAGCTTAACCCGTTGTTCAATAACATTGTAGACCTGGGTTGCTATGCTTAACGTGACTGAACGGTCCCCAGCTTGGTCAGGATTGTTCGAGCCATCCATTAGGCCAGATATGTACGATGTGATAAAATCAAGGACGCTGCAGCCGGAGAAGTCACGAAGAGTGGGATCTGCGTGCTCATCTAGCAGGGATTGGACACATTCCAGTCTCCTTGAGACCTCCTTGCAAACACAAGCGGCGAACAAGGCAGAGCGTCCCAAGTGGTCTACCATATTCACATCCACGCGGTACTCATGGACAAATTGATGGATCATTGCTGCACCAGCACCATCTTGTGCGGCGACGTGGGCAATTCCGACCTTATGATGGCCTCTGGTGTCTGGATGAGCACCTTTCTCGAGAAATAGTTTGATAATCTCAAGCCTTTCTTGAGAAGCGCTACTGAGCACCTGTGCCAGTGGACATATGCCATCAGAATTAGGTACAAAAAGGTCAATGGGGCCCGCTGAGTTACACAGATCATGGAGCAATTGGAGGCCAAAACGTTTTCTGTGGTGAATTATCCTGTTAAGCGGCCAGAAATTCTCTGCGTGGATTGGCCCCAGAATACCGGCCCCGAGCTCTGCGGCAGCAGTATAATACCAAACCAGCAGATGAAGAATTGTAGTGCCCTGATGAGCTAGTCCCACCCGCTGAAGAGCCCAGCCTTTGTTTTCAGCGAGTAGAGCTAAGAGGATATCTCTATTCCCATTGCAGGCGGCGTAACAGATTGGGGTCCACCCATTTCTGTCCAGAGCATTGCGGATATCTGTGCGTGCATCCGCCAGCGGGCCTGCTTGGGCAAGGATGCGGTTCACCTCATCAATAGAGCCAATACGCACGGCCCAATGCAACGGGTGATCCGCTTGCTTGTCTCCTTCCTTGAGACCTGCCGCCTTATAGAAGCGTTGCACCCAACTATGGAATGAACCAGACGCAGGGTCAAGGAAGTGGGCTAGCGCAGGTGCAATCGAAGTATAATGCGGCAAAGCTGCCTTTGCATGGACGAACCATGAGCTTGTGGCATAATTAGAGAGAGACGGGAGATTTGAAGCGTTTTGCTCATCCAATGCGCTCAACAGAACACGTAAAAGTGTGGTCTGTGCTTTCACGGGCGATGTGCCAAATGCGTCGTGCATCTCTTTGGAGAGCGCATCCGATGAGTTTAAGAGGGCGCTAGACGGATAATACATCATAGGGGCCGAGAGAAGGTACTCTTGAACTGTAAAATGAATGAATTGTACCTCTTTATTGTGTTTGAGGTTGAGTAAACCAGGAAGGTGCTTGAAGATATTGATATTGGCTACGTTCTCTGAAGATGCCCGTGAGTGAAGGTGGAATCGCACAGCATCAACCTCCTCTAGCCGGAGATTGAATAACTCCTGGACCTGTTCCTCTCGGAGGGTCCCTGATGCAGCAATTATGCAGTCAAGAATAGCAGAAACCACCTGACGACGTCTTGGGGATATCAAGTTTAGGATTCTGGCATATGTGTGTCCAAGTGAGGTGGGTAGTGTGAGGAGCATCTGACGAGCTTCATGACTAGTACACTGATTGAGCTCCTGGAGCTGAAGGTGGACCCAATGCATCCTATTGCGGAGTTCAACAATGCTAAATATGAGATAGAACAAAATAATGCGTACATGGAGTTTGACTTCGCAACTAGCTCTTGCTTCACATACTCGAGGGTGTCATTGGACCATCCCAGGTCTATGAATCTTGAGCTATTCAAATTAATCTCAATGAAGGCACCAATAGTACGCTGGTGATCTGCTTGCTCCGCTAAGCGTAGGTGATAGGTGGGATATTGTGAGCTCTTCCTATCAAGAAGATACATTACCTCCTCAATATCGGGCTCGGGACGACTTGTCACGAGGATTTGAAGATCCCATCCAAGCTCATTCGATTTCAATGCAACGTCTTGAAGAAAAGGGAGGAGTGATTCACCACGTTCGCTGTACTGGCACTCATCAAGAGCATCAATAACAAGGAATTTCCGTCCATTAGTGTCCAGCATGCGATAGAAGAGCTCACAAAGCTCATTCTCCGAGGCCTGTCTCCTCAGTCTTCTAAATGATCGCAAAATTTCACTGCGACGTAAAGACGAAATGCCCAATTTCTCTACAGCGCATGCAAGAAATTTCCTAAATACTTCTTTGCTATGATCCCGATAGTCGAAGTAAAAGAATGCAAGGCCAGCAGAAGTAGAAGGATTGGTCTGAAGATAGTTGATTACTTCAGAGCTAGTCGGAGGGCTTGGTTAACAAGATAAGGAGAGAATGGGTGCTCAATACATACCACAAAACGCTTTTGCCAACCCCAGCTATAATATGGAATCAGCAAAGGCAAGAGACCAGATCGCAGTGACATGGGCTCACGATGAGCCGAGATCCAGAAGATCCCAAGGTGACCTTCGAGCCACTGTTGAAATGGCTCGCAATTAAGCAGCCACTCCGCATGGCCGGGAATTTGTGAACCACGCCTGAGATGCTCCTCTTGATTTATATCGGGGCTGGCTGGGGCAAGCCAGGAGTGGATCGCCTCTTGTTCTGCAGACTAGCTTGTCAACGTTTTTCCTTCAGAGAGATTAGTGATCGTACCATGTCGGTCTAGGCTGTTGTTGGTTATCACGGACAGGGAGCGGTCTACATCGGGGTTATGCGGGATGAGAGGTAAGAGTTTGTGACCGCTTTATTGTGTTGTAATGAGCCAAACTTACAAGGGCCAAATATGAGGTCCAAAGCATCCAAAACTTGACCACTTGACGGTCGCATGGTCACATCATGCGCCCACATCTGCTGAATCAGCCTCCAACAGCTATCTGTCACAGGCCGAGCCAAATTGTAGGTTTCTAGGGGGCTGCTGGGCCGTTTGCCATCGCCGAGGATTTTAATTAGCACGTAAACTTTTGTGATGTGAGGAAATGGCAGTTGGCCAGTCCATGTATTGAGGAATATCATAGCAAGCGCAAACACGTCGCTCTCCTCTCGTGGTCGTTCCCCATCAAAGAGCTCTGGAGCTGTGAAGCGCACTCGACCTCCTTGCTTACGATCCGTGAAGCTTCGAGAGATTTCATGGCGTATGCGGCTAAGCCCAAAATCACAAATGACGGGATTCCCGATTCTGCTGACAAGGATGTTCCCCTAGGACATTCGAGTGTAAAAAGCGGAAGAAGACGCGCCAAAGGAGCCCGGTTACTTACAGGGTGTAGATATCCATGGATAATTGGGGGTTTCTGAGAGTGCAAGTAAGCCACGCCTGCGGCCATGCCCACTAGCTAGGTGGTGTATGTCAGGGATTGTATGAAATCAGCAACAATAGCCACAAAAAATCACAGAAAGAATCGGAACGGGCTTACAATACGGATAAGCTCCATTGAATGCATTATTTTGCCTGAAGCCGGAGTATCTAGCAGTTGCTGAAGCGAACCACGTTCAAAAAATGGTAGGACGATGAGTGGATATAAGTCAACGGGATCGTCAAATATTCCCAAGAAGGGAATGATGTTGGGGTGGTCTAGCTGCGAGTGAATAATAGCTTCACGATACACGATCTAAAACAGTATCTCAGTCCCACGTCGGATAAGCAGCTGAGAGGAGTACTACTTGTTTGACTTCACGAAGTGGGCGCCGGTCTCCATGCCCGACAGAAATCGATACATCTCGAATGACCGCAGCTTGTCCAGCGATCTTTCCACGGTAAAGGACAGCTTCGCCACCTCTCTGCAGGACGTCTCGCCTGTCAAATATCGCATCATCCCGAGTGTGAAAGGAAGCAGGCAAAGAGCCAGTATGGAAGCAGGTGTCCTGAAGAAGCCGTATTGCAGATGGATCCGACGCTTGATTTGGTGCAAAATGCCTCGAGTGCTATTACTGGGTGTCATTTGGGGCCGTTTAAGTTGAAACATTTAGAGCAATACCCACAATGTTTGTTGACGCGGTTGCCGCTGACTGGATGGCCGCAGGCATGACCACCGTCGAGTGCAGTTCAGAGCCATCGACATCGCCCTCTTCTTTCTTTGGAGTATGACTGTAATAATGTTTGAAGATGACGAAAATCCATAAAATTGCCATGATCGCCGTGAGTATGGTGTGGATGAAGTCAAAGAGGGCTGCTGAGCGTGCGCCAGGTGACGGTCGGGGTGGCGCCTCATTGAGCACATTTGGCGACATAACGTTTGCGAAGGCCATAGAAGCAAGTGAATCAATGATCCTCGCGGGCGTGACTGGCTCGGGGTGAGTTCAAATACTGGTGGGCGTTGGAAGCGCTGTAAGAGGAATTTGATTTGGACATGTGCAACTTGTCCAGGTTCTACATGTTCCCAAAGGGTCAACACCCACCCACTCACCTATCTCTTGCGTGTTTCTGCACGATGCGGGAGACAATCAGCGACATGATGGACTGACATGATAGTTTCATGGCCATGTCTCCTAAAAGGTAGGGCTGGCGAAAGGTCGCTATACTTGCCCAGTGGGTAGAATTGAAGTCTTCAGCCAAGCTGTTGAACAATCGAAGATATAATACCAAAAGATAAATTATCTTGTGCATATCCCTACAAGAAGTTACACTATTGCTCTCTTGGGAATCCAACCGTGAATGCACTAATCCATCTCCTCCACCATCAAATCATCCTCCATGTCGTCCATATCCATATCCCCCTCCTCCACTTGCACGCCCTTATGATTCCCTAGAATCACCAACCGATTACTTGGCCCATCAAACGTCACCCTCACTACCTCACCATCCCGTATGCGCTCCTGGAGCAGCATCATCGCGAGCGGGTTCAGGATTTGCTCCTGCATCGCGCGATTGAGTGGCCGAGCGCCATACGTCGGCGAGTATCCCACGCTGCCCAAGAAGTCCTTCGCAGAGTCGTCAAGTTGCAGCGTCAGCTTACGAGGAGCAAGGCGCGCTGCGAACTCCTGTAATCGGATATCGACGATCTTGCGGATGTTTGCCGGGGAGAGCGGGCGGTAAATGATGATCTCGTCGATACGGTTGCGGAACTCGGGAGGGAAGTGGGACTCGATGGCGCCCATGACGAGCTGGCGAGTGGCGGTTGGGATAGGTCCGCCTGGGAGAGCATTGAGGTAGGCAGCACCGAGGTTGGAGGTCATGATGATGACGGTGTTGCGGAAGTCGACCACGCGCCCTTGCCCGTCTGTGAGTCGCCCATCGTCGAGGACTTGGAGGAAGAGCGTGACGAACTCGCGACACGCCTTCTCCACTTCGTCGACAAGGACAATAGAGTAAGGGCGACGACGGATGTACTCGGTAAGCTGGCCTCCAGAGTCGTGACCGATGTAGCCCGGAGGAGCACCAATCAGTCGTGAGATTGAGTGCTTTTCCGAGTATTCAGATGCATCGATGCGAATCATCGCATCAGGTGAATCAAAGAGAACAGTAGCGAGCTATAAAGAAAAACACGAGTCAGCACCAATATCCACGAGGCACCCATGAGAGAAATGATCCACGTACTGTTTTCGAAAGCAAGGTTTTTCCTGTCCCGCTAGGTCCAGCGAACAAGAAACTAGCGATTGGCCTGCCCTCATTAGCTAGCCCGCTTCGGCTCAGACGGATGGCATTTGCAACAGCCTTTACCGCTTCGGGCTGGCCCACGACTGTGTTCGCGAGCGTCTTTTCGAGGCGAATGAGTTTCTCCTTTTCAGTCGACAGCAGCCTGCCCACAGGGATGTTCGTAGCGCGTGCCACAACCTCCGCGATAGCCTCTGGAGTAACAGTGTCACTCCCGATGCCACCACGTGCGGCATCCTCCTCTGCGAGAGCTACCTCGAGTTGTTGTAGTTTCTTTTGCAGCTCGGGGATGGCATAGTAGCGCAGATCAGAGGCCGTTTCGAGGTCGTATCGGCGCTCAGCGTCGTCGGCTTTGGCGCGGAGCTCGTCAATCCGGCGTCGCGTATTGGCAATCTCCTGCCCCCGCTCATTTTCTGCCTCGAATTGAGCGCGGAGAGGGCCAAGCTGCTCGTCAATATTGGCCAGTGCACGTTGTGCAGACGCCAATCGTTCGCGACTTGCTTCATCCTTTTCACGCTGTAAATGAAGTAACATGTCAGTACGAGATTCACAAGATATGGCGAATAAGAAGGATGACATACCGAAAGGGCGTGAATTTCGACTTGCAATTGAAGTTTTTGACGTTCGAGAGCATCGATTGCTTCAGGAGAGGTTTCACGCGCAACACGGACATTCGCGCAAGCCTCGTCCACGAGATCGATAGCCGAGTCTGGCAATCGTTTGGAGGTCTACACAGGGGCATAAGTTAGTAAATGATCGTTTTGAAGGGAATAAGAGGGATTGAGACATACTAAGTAGCGATGTGCCAGTGTGGCGGCTTGAAGGAGAGCAGCATCGAGAATACGAACCCCGTGGTGGACTTCGTATTTTTCACTAATGCCACGGAGGATGGAGATCGTATCGGCCACTGTAGGTTCGTTGACCAACACCTGAGCGAAACGTCGCTCGAAAGCGGCGTCTTTCTCGATGTACTTGCGGTACTCGGCGAGCGTGGTGGCGCCAATACAGCGCAGTTTGCCACGAGCGAGCATGGGCTTTAGCAGGTTAGCGGCATCCCTAAGAAAACGAGCGATCAGTATCTTCCAAAGAATTGGTAAGGAGAGATGAATAAGGAAAACTTACATTCCACCTGAGCCTCCACCCTCTCCAGACCCTGCCATGATGAGATGCATCTCATCAATGAACAAGATGATACCCACGCCATTCTCTGCGTTCTTCTCAATCTCGTTCAACACCGACTTGACACGCTCTTCGTACTCGCCCTTGTACTTGGCACCAGCCATGAGCGCACCCATGTCGAGGCTGAACAGGCGGCAGAAGAGGGATGCAGGGACGTCGCGGTTGACGATACGCTGGGCGAGCAGCTCGGCGAGGGCAGTCTTACCCACACCGGGCTCACCGATGAGAACGGCGTTATTTTTCGTGCGTCGGCAGAGAATTCGAATCATTCGTCGAACTTCGTTGTCCTATCGAGAAAAAGAGCAGATGAGTTCTCCAATATTAAATCAAGATATAGTTCGAGAAACTTACCCTTCCGATCACGGGGTCGAGCTTGCCCTCTTCAGCGAGCTTGGTCAGGTCAATCGCATACTTGGCGAGAGCATCGAAACCTTGCTCGGCGGACTTGCTCTCCACACGTCGATTACCACGGAGTTGTTGGACAGCGGTCTTCAGGGTAGCCTCGCTCAGGCCAGCATCCTTGAAAAGCGCTGATATTGAGTGATCCTTAATAAGGGCAAGTACAATGTGGTCTTGCGCGATGTATTGGTCGTGCATGTCCTTTGATATAGACGCGGCATTGTTGAGCAGCTGGATTGTGGCACCGCTGGAAGGAAAAACGCGCGATACAACGAGAAAAAAGGTCAGCAGGCGGGCAAATCTATGACGTAATAGCTGTTCAATACTCACCTGAAGCTTATCTCCTCGGGTGTAGGAGATTGCGCAGGCAGACGAACGATGAGTTTTTGGATAGCGCGTCGGAATACGACGGGATCGCCTCCGGCTTTTTGGATTACAGCGTAGAATATTGGTTGGCGGTTGGGCGCGTCGCCATCTATCGAGTCTCCATCGCTGAGAAGGACAGATGCGAGGTGTGCGGGATAAACTGCAGGTAACAAGAGGTGTGAGCTAACTTCCAGATGAGCTGCAGAGTGAAAAGCGACATACTTTGAGCATTGGAGTGATCTCTGGCAAGTTGTTTGGAGTCTTCGAGAGCCTAGAAGGATATAGCGTGTTAACATTCGAGATCGACGTGGTGGCGAGAGACAGTGTAGCACGTACCTTAAGGCTGGCTTCGGTGAAATCTTCTAGCTTCATGATGATAACTTGAGGCGTTTGTTGAGACCATTGACGTCGAGCGCGCGGGGCTTATAACGGCGCCTTGTTTACTTTTGTTGACATGCTTCCTTGGAGGATCCGATAAATCCCGAACATTCGAGACTTTGCCAGTCGTTTCTCGCGTGGCCGAGAAAAAAAATAGAAACTTCGTAAATGACTAGTGACGCAATTCCATGTGTGGAGGCTACTGCTAATCTCTATCCCACGTGCGAGCCATAATGCCGCCGATATGATTCGTGAGTCATTCTAGACTTGGGGGATGGGCAGAACAAAACAGTGAGCGATCATTGTCATTCAATCAGCCCACACTTCACAACACGTTCACCACAATGTCCCTACACCACCTCAGGGCACTGATCCCATTGCGAAGAGGACTCGGCCTATCCTCAGCATGTCTGCTGCTCATGTGTGAAAGTGAAGCCCATCTGTCGAGACCGCTTGTTGACCGTCATCTCGACGTCATCCTCCAACCCTTCATGCTTGTCAAAACCGAGCAACCCAAGTCTGTTGCATCAGAGACTCAACCACGATGTCGACATCATTCGAACCCAAAAACGACGAATTGGCCCGTAACGCTCGTGCACTAGTTGCCAACGGCAAGGGCCTCCTTGCTGCAGACGAGTCTACTGGAAGCATTAAGAAGCCAGTGTTACTGTGATTTACACCCACCGATGATCAGCTAACTGGATCTCATTCATAGGCGGTTCGACTCTGTCAGCATTGAAAGCACAGAGGAGACTCGCCGGCACTACCGAGAGGTCTTGCTCACGGCCGAGCCACCAATTGAGCAGTCCATCAGCGGGGTGAGCAGGTTCCCCCAATGGTATGCTCGGCATGAGTCATTGACCCGACACCTCTCATAGGTCATCCTGTTCACGGAGCAGCTCGAGCAAAAAGACGCCCATGGCGTCACCTTCCCTGAGGTATTACGCCAACGCGGCATCCTCTCAGGCTCAAAGACCGACCTGGGCACTCAGCAGCTCGCTTTGGGTCAAGAGGGAGAAACCTTCACGAAAGGTCTCGACGGTTTGAAGGAGCGTAGCGAGAAGTCGTATGCCCTTGGAGCGCGATTTGCCAAGTGGAGGGTCACATACGTCGTCGGCGACGCTTTACCCAGTCAGCAACAATTATCGGTGCGCTATCCTGCTTCCCTGCCCATAGACGATCTAGCAAGTATGTATGATGCACTCGATCTAATGGGCAACTCCCTTCATCTGTGCTGGTAGGTCAACGCCGAGAATCTAGCCCAATACGCAGCAATTTCCCAGCAAGCCGGTCTCGTCCCTATCGTCGAGCCCGAAGTCCTTACTTCAGGCTCGCACGACCTCCAGCGAGCCCTCGACGCCCAGATTGCGGTCCTCGGCTCAGTGTTCGATGCACTGCGCAGGCACGCCGTCCGTTTGGACGCAACCATACTCAAGTGCAGTATGGTTCTTCCCGGTGACGACTTTTCTGCTAAAGAGAGCGTCACGAACGAGGACATTGCCAATGCCACTTTGAGTATGTATCTGTCTCGATGGGAGTGGTCCAAATAGCATGAAGCTAAACTTATCACAACCGCAGCTGCGCTATGTGCAACCGTCCCACCCGCGATCCCTGGCATCGTCTTCCTCTCAGGTGGACAATCGCCTCTCGACTCAGTACAGCGCCTTGACGTGATCAATAAAACTATTAACAAGCATCACGCATATCACCATGCCGCTGACGCCAGTCCGAGGTCCGCGGGAGGCGACCATTACAACCCTTTCCCGTGGAAAGTCTCATTCAGCTTTGGACGCGCGCTCCAGGCGGATGCTCTCGAGCTGTGGGCTCAGGCGTGGAAGTTGCGCGAGGCGGGTAAGGGTGAGAAGGACGCGAAGAAGAAAGAGGATAAAGCAGCGGGCGAGGCTTTCGCGCAGTGGGCAGAGAAGAGCCGAGATGCAGCCAAGGGGGAATTCCAGCCATGACATTCAGAAGCGGTTCAATACTGTGGTAAATTCTAGTGAATACCAAAATTGAAAGCCAATGTATTCACCATAAATTCAAATCGACAATCCTGTTGCTTCTTTCCCAGGTCGTCGTGAGAACGCCTGGTTGTCGTCAACAATAGTCATCATAATGCCGCAGGTCTTGTCTCCACCTCAACAGTGCCAGCGTCCTTGATTTAGCGCAACCAATGTGTCTTTTTGATCCCCTGGCCACATTAGACTCTCGCAATGCCGATCTCTCCAGAGCTATTTGACCCATCAAGCGCGTTTCTGCGGCGATGTTGACCTCACAATAAACCACCTTACCGCCAAGCTCAAAATATCCTATTTATAATCGAGATGGGCCTGCTAGGCGGACCTTTTGGAACCTGATGATGCGAAGTAGCACGTGATGGTAGACGCCAGGTAGCCGCAAGCTGTGCACTCAAACATTGACTTGGGAAAAGTTCCCAGGACATACGTCGTTTCCAGAGCCCAGAGCTGGACGGCTTCTTGCTCACCAACCCGCTTCTATGCCCAACGGTGGTACTCGTGATCTCGATCGTGATAACCACCAATCATAAGCACACTCGTCTTATCTAGCGCATATGCAGGACACCGCCTCGGATAAGTTTGATGCAGTAGGATTATTGACGAAGCTCGGGGTCGCCTCAGGGGGAGGCTTAGATCACCTCTTACCAGATGAAGCAATCACACTTCTCGACCCGATCCACTTGGTGGGTATATATATAGTTCCTGAGGGCTGAAAGGCGCTGAACGTGATCTCCACACTTTAGTGTCTGAGCAAGCAGTCGCAAGATTCTAGTGGATACCCACAGATGCTCCGGCTACTGCAAGACTGCTGTTTCCGTGCTAACGCGCTCCCGACGTCGTTCATTCTGAAAAACGTCACGTTCAGCCGGAATAAACTAATGCGGAAAGGAGGTGAGGCCATGCTATATCGCGGTCGGATGGACGGCCAGGATGTGGTTGTTCGAGAATTAGCCATTGCCGTCCGAGACCGGGAACGGCCTCTTGGCCGTGAAGCTTTTCAGGTGCTTGGTTTTTCCTATGATCTGTCCATTGTCTAACCCATGGAATCATTTAGCTTGTACATCGCGAAGCCATCATTCATTCACAGCTTATCCATCCCAACATCCTCCCCTTCTTGGGTATCTATCGCGAGGAGGATGACTCCAACCCACTTATGATTCTACCTTTTCTCGAACGTGGATCACTTCAAGATCTTCTAGCTGACTTGACACCAGGTGATTTCATAAGTTCTCCAGATTTGATTAAAATCGTGAGTCCCTTACCTTTCCCTTGTACCATTTTGTTTCATGTTTGTTGCTTATCACACTCAACCCTATGTCGTACTATTGAGCTTATTGGCTGTGCAAGAGGGGTAGCGTACTTACATGCCCGCAACCCTCCAATAATACATGGGGATATACATCCTGTATGTGTTGATATGATGGACCATGCACTCATATATTCACTTCCCAGCGCCAATACGTTTAGGGAAACATATTAATTGATGAATCTGGTAATCCGGTTATGTGCGATTTTGGACTCAGCCGTATCCGTCACGAGGTTTCTCGAAGTCTCTCGAATCGCGAGGAAGGAGGACGACTTCGATTCCTGGCCCCAGAGCTACATGCAGCCCAGGTTGAACACTTTCGTTCAAGCCAGGAGAGCGATATTTTTGCACTTGGGATGACATATTTCCAAGCCTGGACCGGTCAGCCCCCATTCTCCGATATTAAGAACGAGCTACGAGTAGCAGCGATCCTTGAACAAGGCCAGCGACCGATGGAGCCCTCCAAATGCTTTGCACTAGATCCAAGAGTGAAAGCAGTTTTATGGGTGCTGTTGACAAAAATGTGGGAACACGAGCCAGCTCAACGACCTTCAAGCCGTCAGCTCCTAAGGCACTTAGAAGATATTTTCAAGCACTGTGAGTCTTCTAGCGGTCAGGTGTGCTTTGATCAGCATTGCATCATGATGCATCGCTGGGCGTCGTCGATGTAGCCAAAAGATACTGATCATATTATTTCACGCTTCCAGTCAAACTGTTTTTCGAACCCGAAGACCATTATCTCCCGCTCCCCGTATCCTATCGCTCTCAGACATATATGGATGCATTCGGCCGTTCAAAATATTATTCGCAGGCGAGCAAGCGGGGTACGGTTGCTTCTTTCTTCTGTGCGACCGTCGATTGACATGTTAGCTACGGAACTCAGATAGGCTGCACGCGTCGTTTACCCCCGATTCGAACAGAATTTCGGAGGAGGCAGCTGTAGGAAGCTCAAAATCACCAAAACAACCCCATTGGTTTCTTCGCCACAAGTCATTCATAGAATGGCTCAAAACCCCTTCGGGATTCCTCTGGATATTTGCTGCCGGTGAGCTGATTTTTTACTCCCTTTAATTAGACGTTTTGACAATAGGCCAAAAGCCGGAGTTGGGAAAAGCATTCTTTGGTGCGCATTGTGTTCTTACTTACCTGGAGAGGTTGACCAATCTAATCTATAGTTCTGAAGTCATTGGAAACCTCAAAAGTGATCCTTCAAATGTTGTACCCAACCTCGCATCCTTTCGCTTTCACCACCACGACCCCGAGAAACAAATATTCAAGCAGTTCCTCATGTCGATTATCAATCAGCTCAGCGATTCATCGCCACACTGCAATAGTCTCCTTCAATCATTCATCGACCAGAAAGGGATGAAACCCACTTGGGAATATCTCCGTGGTCTCCTATATTCTATGCTCTCCACCCCTGGGCGGAAATTCTTAATTATTGATGACATTGACAAATGTCAGGAGAAAGAACGCGCGGAACTCCTGTTCCCCTTTCTCCAAGATCTCATCCAAAATTCTTTCGACTTCTGCTGGGATCTTCGGATTATTGCAACAAGCCGCGCGGAACCCGACATTTTGCGCATGCTGGTTCTGGTAGATGGCATTGACACGGGCTACGTCACCCATCAAGTGCACTTGGAGGAGCAAGAAGAGCATCAGGCTGCTGTCGTTGCATTTATTGATGCCGAACTCAGCAGCCCAAGGTTCAGCGGTCTTGGATGGTCAGATGATGATTTCGCATACGTAAAGAGAGAGTTAATAGGCCAATCAAACTTTCGGTGCGTTTTTTCTTCACCAATCTGATGATATATCGTCTCCGGATGAGCTGAGGGATGTATCAGGATTACATGGGTCCAAGAACAGCTCCAAAAGCTTGATCAGACCTTGGGACAAGAGGCCCGTCAACTCCTTGGTGGAGTTCCTGCCTGCCTTGACAATGCTATTCATTCGCCGATATTCCCTGTTAAATTGTGAGTAGCTTGGATTGTTCAGACAGGCACTCAGAAATCTGATAAATGAAGCCCTATACAGAATGCTGAGGCAACCCCCAGATATGGGTTACATCCATGGTGACCTTTGGCATTACATACAATATATATAGTGTTAAGCAACTCATTGCAGGATTTCCTGGCATTGTTGCCGGTGCGAACCGCCCGAATGCATCCGTGAAAGGTGTGAGTACCGTTGTGTTCAGTACAGTTGATATTGCTTCAGTTCTCTATCCTAGGTGGTTGAAGTACGTATTGGTTCAGGCCAGCCACCGAAAGCCAAGTATATCAAAGTTGGCTTGCGGAAGATCGAAACGCTTCTTGGCGGAGGACTTGCCAACTCATTTAGTATGATTGGTACGCATGGCTTTGACTGTTTCTCGACGGTATCATCCTGAGCAGGTTTTGTTCTTAGTTGGTGCTGGATGGCAGGATATTTGGACAGCGAAGGAGAGTTGGGAATCTATTGGGCCTGTAAGATCGTCATTTGTAAGCTCAGTCCCATATCGTCGAATCTGATGTGACTAATCAGAAAGCTATACCCTTTGAAATACCGATCCCGGAGCAAATACCATCAAGCGTTGCTGACGAGAACGGCAGCATCATACGATACGAAATCGCTGCGGAAATCGGGGTAAAATATAAGAAGCGAGTTATCATTTTCAGTTTCTTATTCGCCTCCTAATAATCCCCACATCTCTCTAGGGGGTTATTTCGCAGGGAAACGTCTTCAACATTCGAGGCCACTGCTCAGATTGTGATTAGAAAACATGAACTGCATCCTACATGGCCGATATATCTCGAAGGTGATATTCGCAATGTGCAGAAGAATGGTTTTGACTTCACGGTCGAGCGCCAAAATATCTGTCACGGCCCTGGCGATATAATCAAAATCAAAGCCACACTCAAATCTTCGGCAGGCAGCGGTACGATCCGTCTCTATGAAATGGTATTGCGTGAAACTATCAAATATCATCAGTACACGCATCTTCACACCACTGACCCCCGACACACGAGTGCGCCCGTTGTGCGCTCTACCTTGATTGGGATGGAGAAGCTCCCCGTACAAGTTGCCATCCACCCAGGGTTATCTGACACTGTTGATCTGCAGTGCACTATCCCAATTACGCACAAAACCACGACGGTGGTAACTGCGAATAATGTCGAAATTGTCTATAACTTGGCGGTTCAAACCATTCTCGAGGATCAGACCGAACTTGCTATTGATAATATCCCTGTGGTGATATCGAACTGGCCCCAGTCCGTCTTCCTGTTATCTCCTAACATTCAATCAGCTAAGATCTCTAATCATATAGAGAGATATCCGAAAATATAGTCCAGTGCGTTATTCATGAGCCAGTTCTAATCAAACAGACTAATCTGCATCCTTAGAACCATTGGCTATGAACCGAATCTGTGTCGCAATCATTCTCCCCGACCCATCTCACAGGAGACCATGGATCTCCCACCCTCTACTACTACCCTGAGCGCCTTACTTGATTCTATCTCAGAGAATTCCTATGACGGCACCAGCGTTTCGACCATGAATGTGAGAAATTCGACAAGCGACTCCGAAGCATTTGGAGCCGCTGATGATGATGGGGGCAGCTATTTCACCAGCCTGGAGACTACAATCCCCTCCGGCCGTCTTGACAGTGGGTATAATATCATTGACACAGACCAGTCCATCGGACACCAGCAACTTGCTTCCACTTTTGAGCCGGAAAACCAGCACGAGGGAGGGGTGTATATTGTCACGGGGGAGAGGCAACCTCAAAGAGACTGGCTAAATACGGAACAGCAGATAACGAGTTCGATTTACGGAGCAGTCGAAAATTTTGCCGGCACAGCACAGGCAGCGGACAAAGCAAAAATACAATCCATAAGCCAGGTAATTACTTCATAGAAGTGCTAGAGAGATGACCGCTTAACCCTGCGCTATTGGTAGATAATTTTGGAGCCGAGGCTCATCACTCCACCTTCTTTGGGGCCCGAGCCAGCCCGCATTATATCACCCTCTCTTGACCCCATCTCTGACCCCTCTCGAATCTCATTGCCCGCATCTGTTATCAGCCCAAAATTACAGCTCAAATCGGTGCTACGCTCTCTAGCTAGACCTCCGGTTCTGGCTCCAACTTCCCGGACCTTTTCACAAGCTCCAAGCACGGTCCCATTCACACAGATTCATTCATCACTCATCGAAGAGGACGATCACGCTGGCGCCAGACTTAGAAATGAGCGTCGGGCGCACGGAACTGAGGGGGTCGGTCAAAGGTGACAAGGATGAGAGGAAGGAGCAGGATAAGGCGGAAAGCAAGCCAGATGTGCCGTGGGATAAGCCGAGCTGGGTTCCAGCCAGCGAGAATTCCAACCAGAGAAACATGCTTCAGTGAAATATTAACTGATCCATTTGAGGATCCGAGCTTTGTAGCTCATGTATTGTCGCCTTTCCATCTATCCAAATGTCCTTGATTAGCTTCCCAGAAAATTTACGAAGCTTCTTGTCGTTCGAAGTGAGCGATAGGGCCAAAGTCTAGCTCTATTACCCAATCATTTACTCATAACAAATAGGGCGAAAGGAATACAAGGAGACGGATCGCGGATAAAGGACAATGAAATATTCGCTCATCAATCGAGCTCATCAACTCTAGGGAGAAGAGAATATGTTGTGGAATGAGGCCAAGGCGATCGAGACTCGGTGTGGATGATATGAGTCGCGAAACTAGGTGTATCGCGTTTGGATGTCGAGTTAGTCTTGCCAAAATGATCCTTGAGGAAGTTCTCAATCTAGAATGCAACCAAATCAGGATACTGTCCTTAGAGGGAGAAGGGTTGGCATCGAGGATAGATACACACTTCACCGAAGACATTGCTGGCTAATGCAGCAGCTCCGCCACTGATGATGGAGGACTTGACACCGCTACCAGAAGAAGAGCCAGGCTTTACGACAGGAGCAGGCTCTTCGATCGGGGCTGGCTCCTCAATGGGAACAGGAGCAGCCAACGCAGCGACCGCGAGGAAAGCGAGAATAGAAACTGGGGCAGCACGCATCGTGAATAAGGGTGGGTACGGATCAAGTTCAGATGGGAATTCAGAGCTGGTTTAGGCTAAAGAAAATCCCTAGGAAGGAGTGGCAACAGATCGACTGTCGAGGTATGATCCAGTAATGAAATTTGGAAGTTGACCACAAACTGGGGAAATGACAGGATGAGCTCCCAGGGGGTAATCGTGGAAAATCGAGGACTTACTGCAACCAGTGCAGTAGCGTCTTGAGAGAAAAGTGAAGGAGGTCTGGGAGGAGGAGCTTAAGAGGTCGAGGTAAAAGGCGATTTGTTGGGGTGGACTCTTATACCTGACCGAAGAATCGGTTAGCCAGTCACCGAATCACAATGTTAGCTTAATACATGATATAACATCAGAATCTTGATTGCGAACAGCAGTGAAAGCCATAGGAGTTTAGTCCAGAGCCATAGAGTTGATTCGAGGCCGAGTTTTTTTTTGAATTACGGAGCATCATCAACGCGAACACTCTTGAACATCCGCCGCATCAGCCCACAGATTGACCACATTGACAGAAGCATCACTCCCAACATCATTTCTTTCGGCGTTGAATGACAAGTGCATCGATATACCCTGGACTTTAAGACAATTGCACGTTGGAAGAGTCAAACGATTCAATATTCATAACGGGACAAACACTAGTATAGAATTGAAGGTGAATATACCAGCCTGAGTATGGGCGGGCATAGGCTGCTTTGTTTTGAAAATACTCTTTAAGCAATGCCAGCCTCAGCGGCAAGGGACGCGAAGATCGATTCCTAATATTTATTCAGTATGAAGGTGATAGTCCATCAAATGCTAAAACTCACCGGCTTGGCCAACAAGGCCGCGGGGGTGTCGAGCTCAGCAACCTATTCAGGTTGAGATGCTTCAATAAGTCTGTACGGTCGAATGCCATAGCGTACTCACTTTGCCAGCTTCAAGCACAAGGATCCTATCTGAGTCGATGATGGTGTGCTGGAGAGGTGCAGATAGGTTAGAGTAAAATATGGCGAGATCATACGAAGTACGCACCAGTCGGTGAGCAATCGTCAAGCGAGTCACGCCCTTGAACTGGTCACCCGCGAGTACTTGCTGGATCGCTTGGTCGCTCTCGAGATCGACTGCGCTCGTCGCCTAAGGAAATAACGGTGTGTAAGTCAATCTTTTGGTCAAAACGCAGTTAATTTACGAACCTCATCCAGAATCAAGATTTTGGACTAGTAGAGAGTAATGAGTCGATAGACACTTCAACTTCTTGAAATATGACCAAGGGAACTCACATGTCGGATCAGCGCACGGGCGAAGCAAATCAGCTGCCTCTGGCCAGCACTCAAGGAGGAGCCTCCCTCTCGCACTGGTGCATCGAGACCGCCCAACGAGCTGACAGTTTGTTTCAAGTGGACCTGGGAGAATGCATTAGTTAAACGCAATTGCGATATGGAGAGCTGCACTCACTTGATCGAGGGCATGCCAAATCTCCTCATCAGTGTTGGCGCCAGTAACGTCGACATTGTTGCGAATAGTGCCAGCAAACAACTAGATAACATCATAGTGAGCAAAAGACAATATTGAGGATAGAATGACATACCTGAGGCTCTTGAGGAATGATACTAATAGCGGAACGGACTAGAAACCAAATAGTGAATAAAAAAAACGTAGGGAAAAGAAGGCTGGTAGGACATACGATCATGCAGCCCGATAGTCGAGATATCGACACCATCAATAAGGATCCTGCCTCCATCGGCTTCGTTGATACGAAGCAAGCCAAGAATCAGAGAAGATTTTCCAGCACCCGTTCGGCCACAGATTCCAAGTCGCTCTCCGGCTTTCTGTTGTATGAAATGTTTGAGTGTGTATTCACGCAAAACTGGACGGGGTTTGGTACGCACAATATCTAGAGAAATCCCTCTCAATACAGGTTCGAGATCCTTGCGGTATCTCATGGAGAATTCCTCCAGCTTAATTTCTCCCGCAGGAGGCCAAGGGGCCTGGGGCTTTGTTTCGGGTATCTCAGCAGGAGCTTCGGGCTCAAGCTCGACATACTGAAGGATACGCTCAACAGAGACAATGTTCTGCTCAACATCAGAGGCGCTTCGAATCACCCAGTTCAAACTCTGTGTTGTGCTAATGACGGAGGATGAGTGGGATGGAAGGTAAGGTGGCCTAGAAACTTACTTGAGAGTATACGACAAAACCAGTCCGACAAGGCCGCTATCAATCTTGCCGGAGATGACCAAGGTTGCGACTGAGACCACAGCACCAACAAGAACGATCAAAGCGCCAATAAACCTAGTAAATGATAAATTAGCCCCAGAAGTGACCAGTCTAGACGCCCAAACATACTCAAGGCGGACGGCAAGCCAGCTGGTAATGAAAGGAATCAAGTCAGAGCCTGCAACATGTGCTATCCAAATGAGTGAGACCCACCGGTTGACGTAGGTAGAAGGAAGGTATGCCTTGAGGTTCGCATCAGAACGCATTTCGTTCGTGTGGCTGAACACATCTTGCAGTTGGAAAGATCGAATGGTCGACAGGCCACCCAAGCTTTCCTATAAACAGCTTCAGATCAAAGTGGCCCACGGTCTGTGATCAAATATGGGGTACCTGGAACCAGGCGAAAATCGGCGAGCGAGAAACGGCATCGAGTCGCTTCAATTCGCGAGAGGTGGCGAGGTAGTACCTAAAGAATTGGTGGTGAGCAGCAGGCTGAAGCGAAAGCGATACATGAAGTCGTACTGCATGATGCGATAGTAGGCAAACGCAAGTGGCACCACGGCTATAAGCGAAAGGGGGATGCTGATGCCCATTACAACCAAGATCGCAAGCACCACAGCACCAGCTATAACTTGGGTTAGACACGAATAAATGGGGATTACTCGAAAGCATACTTCTGAAGAAGCCCTGGAACACTCGGGGTAGCGTTTCATCAACAACATTCACGTCCTTCGAGAATAGGTTGAGGATTCTGAATAAACATGGTTAGTTAATCAAACAATTCGTTCCACGGTGTACTAGACCCTTACCGTCCCATCGGCGTTCGCTCAAACCAACCGAGGGGAGCGCGCAATACGGCCGTAAGCATCTAAACGTACAATTAAGCTCCAAATGAACGAGACTAATAAGGACCGCAATTACTTACCGAGTCATGGAGGTACCGGGCTGACTGAACGGCGCAAAAGACCCAAAGGAGGAAACCAGACACCAAAGAAGCCAACCCAGACGCTAGAATCCAGATTCCGTACCACATAAGATAGGGCGTTGGATCCGCGTTCTCGCCAGTATCCTCGTTATATTCACCCCAGCTTCGGAGCGCGAAGTTTGACACTATGAACAAATACAATTCAATGGGGCGTGGTTCATATCTCCTTCAAGGGGAAAGGCTTACGCAAGGTAAAGCCCTGCTGAGCAATGGTCGTGAGGATGTACGCGATGACAGCGGGTCCTGAAGCGGCCTCCATGTACTTCCAGTAGACAGACCACTTAACTTTGCCTTGTTGGCTGATCTCCTTGACGAATTGAGTCGACTTTGTGGTCTGCGCGAGCTCAAATTCTACCTGTTGCTCCTTCCGGCTCAGGACTGGTGGACGCTCCTGGAGCAGAGCATGCAATTTCTCCTGGATGGTCACAGCCTCGGCATCTGCTGAATCGGAGGGCGCGCGGGTACGGTCGCTCTTGAGGGAGTTGAAGGCTGTTGACTCGCCATCGGTGATAATGGGGGTCGTGGTGCCAGAGTTGGAAGCGCTGCTTGCGTTGGATGTCGACGAATACTCCGTACTATGAGAATGTGTACGTTAGGATATAGACGACCAAAGGGCAGCTTGTAAAGGAGAAACTTACATTAGCTTGCAAAGCTCAGAGTCGGGCTTGCTCATGATAGTCTCGTACGTTCCTTCCTCAAGGATGATCCCCCGACGAAGCAACACGATTTGGTCGTATTCCTTCACGTTCGCGACGCTGTTGGTGACGACAATGCGAGCCTTCTGAGCGAGCAAGCCGCGGGGGCCGATAACTCGATCTATGAGAGGAAATGAGAAGAGCTGCATAGAAGGAAAAACGTGTGCAGGACGGACCGAAAAGGTGGCGGGCAACGTGGGCATCAACTAGGATGACTAGTCAGTTGGATGCTCTAGTCCTCAACAAAAATGCTTACCCGCAGCCAAAACATCGTCCAAGAGGTATAGATCAGCACGGGCATAGCTAATAAATCCGTTAGCATCATAAGACCGAACTGGGGAAAAGGAGAACCTACACGCAACGAGCAAGCGAGATACGGGCGCGTTGGCCACCACTCAACTACATCAGAAGTTAGACTCATGGAGGACAGCAGATCAGAGACAGTAGCGTACAGTGATTCCTAGTGAAGTTACAAAACGAAATAAGTATATGCAACGTTCAGCTGAACGATAAGGAGAGCGCACCCTTCTCGCCAACTTCGGTCATATCACCTTGAGGGAGCAGAGCAAGATCCGGTCGAAGAGCACAAGCTACGAGGGAATCGCATCAGAATCCCTCTCTACGAATATTCACTGACAGTGAGGACATACCATCAAGCACGGCGTTGTAGAAGTCCTCATCGAAATGGCGGTAGAATGTGATATTGTCGCGTACACTAGTACTCATGATCCAGGGATTCTGCGGCGCATATGCGATGGTGCCATAGACCTCCACAGCGCCTTCCAGACGGGTCATTTCTCCAATGATGGCAGACAACAGGCTGGACTGTGGTATTGCAACAGATCTCGCGAGTTAGGATAGTAGAGTAGAAGTTGAGAAAACTGAATCACCTTGCCAGAGCCAACACGGCCCAAAACGGCGAGAAGTTCACCCGACTTGACCTCGAGGTTGATATTCTCGAGCGTCGGTTCCTTTGCATCCTCGCTCCAGCGGAACTCTCCATTACGAATACTCATCACGGCATCACCTTGCTCAATGGACATCTTGCCGGGTCCCGATCGAGTAGGGGAAGAGTTGGAAGAGGATGGCTTGGGTGGTGGGGGGACGAGGGTGCGGGCGTCGTGCTGAAGTTCGGGGCCACGAAGGAACGAGGCGAGACGGTTCACGGAGACCATTGCGGTGATGATGGAGCTGAACACCATTGGGAAGACGCCCAATGGGAATCCAAGGAGCAAGAACAGTGAGATGGATGGGAAGATGACGTCGGCAGTGAGCGGAATGCTGCCGAAGTAGGCTGCAGTGCAGAAAGAAGAGAACGCCACAATCATTGGTACTGAGCCCCAGAACGTTTGGTTTATGGCCTGCAGTTAATGGATATCAGTGACGAAGTCCCACCCTTTACTAATCCAAGTACTCACCCCGAGAACGCCAATCTTGCGCAGCATTGGGATTTCCTTGCCGTTACGGATGTCAAACACACGCTCCGCGAAAGTGTTCTCCCAGGAGTACAGTTTGATACTACAGTTCGATGAGCTTCTGCTATTATCTGCAATGCATTGTGCACAAACCTCTTGACATTGTTCAGGATCTCGCTCATGATCGTGGTCCTCGAATCACGATTCCGCATTTGCTCCTCAGAGAACCTCTTCAGGACTCTAGCGATGACACTCGATACCGGGACCGAGATGAACATGACGGCTACTCCAACAAAGGCTGGCCACCCAAGCAGGTCGTAAAGGGAGATAAATGCAAGGATGACCTGTAAAAGGATGGTCAGTGGGACAAGCAAGGAGTTCCAGAACTTAAAAGACTCGCCTGGAACGGCCCACTAGCAATGATGAGGCCATATGTGCAAAGATCTTGCAGGCGAGAAGCGTCGACACTCATCAAATTGACAACATCGCCTCGCTTTCGGCCTTCTTTCTTCTCGCCAGGTTTGCTGTCGACGCTCTTATCGAGAGCAGCGTCATCGTTGCTAAGTACAAGGCTCTTATTGTAAATCACCATGACGAGGCCGGCACGGACACGGCTTCCAGTGACGAAGCACAGCTGGAAATACTGGTGAAGAATCGCAGTCTGGGCAAGGGCGCAGAGGAATAGGGCGACGGCCCATGCGAATCCGGCCGCGGCAGAAGTGTACTCGGGGTTTCGCTGATACACGGCGATGTAGGCCAGCAGGTACCGGAGCAGCTGGGGTTGCGCGAACTGAAGCAAGTCGGAGAAGACCTTGAGCGTTGCAGCCCATGCATACTGAGCGCCATAGGCGCGGAATAGGGCACGCCAGAGTGAAGGCCTAGAAGGAAGTAAATGAAAAAGGTTAATTTGTCTTCGTCTACTCTTGAGTCAAAGGGGCATACTTTTTGCCAGGAGCGTTCTCCTTGTCCCAGTAGTATTGCAAGCGCTTTCCGAGGTTTTCGGATGAGTCATCCTCACCCAGGTCGTCCAAGTCTTCTTGCACAATATAGCGCTCCGACCCGAGCTTCATTAGAGGAGTCATCCAATAGAAAGCGAGACTAGAGTCAAATAATTAGTCAGTTGGTGATCTGCCAAAGACAAAGACTCGGTTCTCGGGCAGCCTACGTACCGACTGTAGATATTGGCTGTCACGTAGGGACTTTCCTTGACTTTCTCCTCCACATTGACAAAGCCATCGACCATCTCGTCCATCTCGGGTCCGACACATTCAAGCATCCAGACGACGAACGTGAGAGCAGTGAGAGCAATGGAGAGGGCGAATTCGGCAACGCGAATACCACGAGTGGAGTGGCTAAGGAATGCCGCGGAGGTCCTGATTGCCGTTAGTTGGGCTCCAAAGAAGAGTGGGTAGAATACAAGCAGAATGGTCGATGAGCGGCGCGTGTACAGATGGTTTACGCGCGTCAACCACGCAGCCACGACGAACGCGATGATGGTGAGACCATCAGCAATGAGTTTAAGGTCCAGGGCTTTTGACTGGAAGGAGATAGCATGGACAACGACGGACGCGACTGAGACGCCGATGAGCAGGGTCAAGCCGAGCTGCATTTCAATTAGGTGAGAAACCGGTCCGATGAGGTAGGAAACACAAAACGATGCTCACCATCTTGGACCACAGGAAGAAGAGGCTCTTCTTGCCACGCAACATCTGGGCTGTGGGGTCCTCGGCCATGGCCGTGGACCTCTTCCAGATCACATATGCCCGAGGAAGGCCAAACAGAACGAGCAGGCCGAGTAATGCAGGAATAAGGATTCCATACTCAAAACAGTGGGTCAGGTCAAAATCCCTTGAGGGGGAGACTGGGCCCCAGCCTATCGCGCAACTGTGAGTCAGCGAAACGCAACGAACGGCATGACGGCAGGCATACCTTCTTTGGAATGGCATAGACCGCCAGTTTTTGTAGGCTTGAAGGACATTGCATTGAATGCCTCGAGGCTAGCAGCATATCGATGCTCGAGGCCCGCCAAAACGACGTTTGGCCATGGCAAGAAATCCATGGTGGACGTCAGGACTCGAAGACTGTTGAAGCCGTCGAGCGTTTAAACTGTGAGAAGCAGCTTAGAAAGGCGTGGGAACTGGATGACTACACAACACAGTCACCCACCCGCCGACGATTCAATAATTCTGCCGGTATTTACCTCTGTTGTTTTTGGATCTGAACGACGCAGATCATGATCTTTGCTCGCCGCGCGGGGCCGTATAAACATGGAGAAGCCACCCAAGCCCGGGCTCCTCTCGCCTGTCATCTACCACCACCATCATGCCCTCCTTCACTCACATCGTAACGATTCTCGCATTAGCCAGCGTTGCAGCTGCAGATAGATGTTATGACGGGTGAGTTCGGATGCCGGAAGGAGGCCGGGACAAAGTTTACGAATGACGCGTCTGAACCGTCACCACCATTACCACCATTACCAGATATCACTACTACGATTGTAACCATTGGTCGACTGGAGCTCGTATTGGGGTTGCTGTTGCTGCTCGTAAGTCGCCTGTTCTTCCCTCACTCGGCCTGTTTCCCCAAATGCTAAGGCCCGTGCTTCTGCAGTTGTCGCATTTATTGTACTAATCATATTCAGCATGCTGTATCGGCGGCGGAGACTCCAGCAAAACCAAGCGATCTACGCAACTGGGGGCTATCCAGCTGGTGGGCAGTACCCAGCAAACGGACAGTATCCACCCAATGGCCAGTACCAAGCGAACCAGTACTACCAGGGCCAAGGCGCAGGCTATAACCCCAACTACCCCCCTCAACAGGTCCGTGCAATATCGTCCTCTCATATTGAAAGCCACTCAAATTCTTCACACACATCTTATCTTCAATTAGTACCCGAGCCAAGTGCGTCGCTTGTCCGCAGTCGTGGGCACCTGACTAACGCTAACCATATCCTACCTTAGCCCGCAGTCAATCGTGCAGCTGAAGAAGGCGATGCACCTCCCGCATACCCCGCGGCCACCCATCCGAAATTCAACCCTCCCGCAGGCCCGCCACCATCGCACTCTGTATAATTTGTTCCTATTCCCTATGACCGCGGCGTAGGAATACAGCACTGCACGCGCAGAAAGATATGGACAACTTCGAAACCTCTCGTCTAATGACCCTGTAATTCTCTAATGAACCATGAATCGGACTACTGGCACTCTTACAATCCTTGGCACGTCCATGACGTCAACGCTCGTTACGTGACATCACGCGTCTAATGGCCACTTGCCCTATACCCCGTTTATCGTTAATACTACTATCGACCTCAGGGTTCGGTTGGTGCGATTGAAATCTATTCCTTTACTCCCACTCGGCAGCTGGTTCTTATGTGTTTTCGCCCGGCCGTTTGACGCTCAGAATGGTTGCCTGTGAACCAGTGCCTTGGATCGACCATGAATCAACAGCGCGCTCCCTATTACGCCAGAACATCATGTGGTATCTATGAGATTCTTGTCTCATACTCCCATTCAGTGGAGTGTGGTTCTGGGGTCAAGAGATAGCAAACATTCTTCATCCCACATAGCTCTGTCCTAGTCCTTCAGAATGCCATCCATATATTCTGATATTCGATGGAGGTTGGTAAATGTCTTCGAGGCAAAGAGTAAGTAAGAGCGAGAACATGATCTCCCGATTGTACACTTTTCACGTTTCAACTGACCCAGCGCCTCGGTC
>WIDE01000018.1:173829-211522 GCA_015039315.1 Clavulina sp. PMI_390 | reverse complement strand
TTGCCATTCCCAAACACAAGCTACACCATGGCTCGACCCAACGCTCCTGCTATCTACCAACCTCCTACTATTGTTTGCCAGTCTCTTCCTCCTCCCCCATAAAATTCTTCCGTACAGTAGGCCCCAAATATTGAGAGGGCGCCTGTGCCATTCGACCTCTCATCAGCATTGCCGCATTTACATGTATTTGTCCTCCGATCTTGTTCGCCGAGGGGCCGTAGAGCCACTCGTCAGAGGCTCTCTTGGTCCCCCACTTACCACCACCATGTCCTCCTTCGCGTATAGTATCACTATTCTTACGTTTTCCAGCGTCGCGGCTGCAAGCACTTGCTACAATGGGTGAGTTCGGTTTCTAGTTCAAGACTACGGACGAGTGTGCCAATGACGCGTTGGAACGCCCATCGTCATCGTCAGATATCGCTCCTATAACTGCAACCGCTGGTCAACTGGGGCTCGCATTGGGGTTGGAGTCGGTATCGGTAAGCGGTTTCACGTCTCTTTCTGAGTGCTCTGCCGTATGCTTACCTCCTGCTTGTTGTAGCCGTCGCTGTCATCGCGCTCCTCATATTGAGCATGTTGTATCGCCGACGACGACTGCGTAGAAACCAGGCGATGCTATCAGGCGGTGGTCATCCGCCCACTGGGCAGTACCAAGCTAATCCATACTACCCGACTCAAGGCCAAGGCGCGGGCTACAACGCACCAGCTACCAACTACCCTCCTACTGGCAATGAGGTACATATCTTGAATTCTTTCAGCACTAACATCACGCTAATACCACGATGTCGTCACAATGGCGATCGTTATCTCCCATCAGTATCCAACTCAAGTAGGTTGCTTCTCGTCTCGCGGTTGTCTCAAACTTGACTGACTTTGGTAATACATAGCCCCAGCCCGCGGTCAATCGCGAAACTTCGCAAAGCGATGTACCCCCCGCATACCCCGCGGCCACTCATCAGAAATTCAACCCTCCTCCTGGCCCTCCACCATCGCACTCTGTGTAACTCTGTTGGAGTTGAGGCTCCCATTCCGGTGGCTGCGTAGTACTACAGCGCTGCGCGCAGTGGCAGATATGAATACTTCGATGACCTCGTCTCGTCTAATGACCTCGTAACTCTAATGATTCATAATGGACTATTGATGCACCTCAAAAAAATTCCCTTCTACTCCATGACGTCAAAGGTTATTGTGTGATGTCACGCGTCTGACAATGGAGTTGTTGTGACTGTGTTGCGTTCTAACTCCTGAGTCTCTGATTTGACGTCTGACCACGAAGATTCCGCTTTAGCACCTTTATATATACTTTCATGCTAGGTCGCAGCCGAATCAACCAGTTTCCCTCATCGTCAGGGAGTGTCCGTCGGCCACTGAGCAGATTTCTCCGCTGGCACACCGACATTGAGACATAACGGCGGTAGACCAACACATGATAATCATCAAACATCCAGTATGATCTCCTACTCCATCGGACTAGCCGCCACAGCTTCTGATATCGGAAGGTTATTACTGGGTGAAGACGACAATCAATCTAGAAATGAAGAGGGATATGACGATACCGGTCGTCTTTCACCCAGCAGTGGTTCCCATATCACCACCTCAAGCTGCATATAGACTTTATGGTGAGAAATGTATTCCTTTTCGTGCAACTCAATTTGGGTGGAGAGTTTCTAGCTAGCGGAACACAGCCTGTTTGGGCGATGTCCATTCAAGTTCGAGGCGTTTTGACGGTCCAAATCAGGCCCGCTTGACTCAGGCACCAAAGGAAATTTGCGCCCTTCTATTTCAAACCCACAAGCACGCCAAGTGGACTTGGCTTGAGAAATGTTGCACAGCCACTCAATATCATCTGAACTTCGCGGTCGCGCTGTCCACCACCGCTTTGAGCAGTCATCCTCATCCTCATCCTCATCGTACACCTCGCTCCCGCCCCTACACTAATGTCCTCACCACTCTATGCTCTATTATTTCTTGCCATCGCGCGCGGGGTGGCTGCAAAGACTTGCTATCACACATACTACCCGTATGTCTTCATCCTAAATCTGTCAAAACTCTACACTGTCAACATCGCACCTCGTACCAGGTACAGTCCGTATGAATGTACTGCGTTGTCTAAGGGCGCTAGCATAGGGGTATCCGTCGCTGTTGGCAAGTAACACGTAAAGCTCACTCTCTTCAACGTATATTAAGTTTTCTTCTCAGCTGTTGGGGTGATTATCATGCTGTTGATATCTTGGAGGAAACGTTTGCATCAACGCATATCCTTTCAAGGTCGTAGAGGCGATCAAAGAGATGTGGAGAATGTAGAGCCACAAACCAGCGAATATCGACCGGGTGATGACCAGGCTATGGGCTGGAATGTACCTGAACCCAGCCCCACCCCGGTTGTCCATCAAGCTCCAGCAGCTGTTACCCAACCTGCTGCCGTGCATCCATCTCCTATCCCTGTTCCCCAACCTGCTGCCGTGCATCCATCTCCTATCCCTGTTCCCCAACCTGCTGTCGTCGCTCCGCCTCTAACCAATCAGCAGGCACCTCCTGTTCACCGGGTACGTATATCATTCAAGCTCGAACTTTGTACCACCAGTAACTTATGAGGCAAAAGGCACCACTACATTCCTACCTCCCAGTTCAGAATTCAGCCCCAGTAAGTGTCGACAACGGTGTATAAATGCCTGGTGTGAACTGACTTGCATTCCTTCACGTACCTAGGCTGAAATCAAAAGTGAAGGCGATGCGCCACCTGCCTACCCGGGCATGATGCACAACTGATATGTCTCGTCCCACGTCAACTCCCATCGTAAATGGCCAGAAACTCGTGGTCGTTTGGCTCTGCTGCGTGTGGTGTTTCAATGATGCAATCCACGCGTGCAATAAGGCAGAGACTTGCATATTCTCGGGCTATCACATTTCCCTGCACTCTATACCTCGTTATGTTCGTCTCCTAGTATCATCATATCAAGATTCCTGGTCACTGAACCACGCTTCTCACTGACGAGCCATTTCTGATATTCCCTACGCTTGAACCTGGATAACACAACCGCCTTTGCCCATGGATGATTGTGGCTACAACTATCACAAAATCGGAGTTGAGAGTGGAAACTTTCGCCGACATCAAACGATCCCATATATTTTGGTGAACTACTTATCTACCGAATACATGATGCGACTCAATTCTCCTCATTCAATTCAATCTGAGCATTCTGAGATGAAGAGCAGAGCAACGTCAGGCACCGGAAGAAGTTCGTCGCACCTCACTGCCACCTATTAAGAGGAAGCGATATTGACACGGCCAGGAGTATGAGCTTTACTTGTGAGAACATTGGCCATATGACACAGCCACCCGGACGACTATAAACAACCTACTTAAACTCGCCGTTGTCTTGGCTCATCTCTGTTCTGGTAGTCGGCTCCCACCTCTTCCCCTTCAAACCATGCACCACTCCCTTTATTTGATCTCGCTCCTTACACTCGCACATGCGGCTAGTGCCAGGACTTGTTACCACTACTACTACCCGTTTGATCCAATTCCCAGCATGTCCGGTTACCTGCTACTAATTATCACTTGGGTCCCAGGTATCGCCCGTATAATTGTAACCACTGGTCCACTGGCACTCGCGTAGGAGTAGCCATTGGTATTTGTAAGTACAGCGTGGATCACCTTTCCAAATCTCACTGTGTTGGGTTTTTTCCTAGTTGTTGCCGTCATCGCAGCGTTGGCGCTGTCTTGGAGGAGTGGTGTGCATCGGCGGATACCATTTCGACGTCGCACACGTGACCAAGGTGATGTGGAGAATACGGGGCTGGAGACTGGCGAGTACCAGACAAGCGATGGGCAAGGGATAGGCTACACTATGCCCGAGCCCAATCCCGCTCCCGTTGTTCATCCACCTCCCGCCACTGTTCCTGAACCTGCTGCTGTTTATCAGCCGTCCACGATCCAGCAGGGCCATCTCAACCAACGGGTACGTATGTCATCCGAGCAGTGACAAGAACTAATGACTAACACGGAATCAAGGCTCCATTACACTCCTACCTCCCACAGCAAGACTCAATGCCAGTAAGTATTCACTTCTAGGATGCGTAGCGCGCATCGACTGAATTGCTCTGCGCGCGCAGACAGCCGTAACTGAAAAGGTCGAAGGCGATGCACTACCTCCCGCGTATCCTGAACCGACACACCATCAGTACAGCCCTCCTCTTGGTCCACCACCTTCGTAATGGGTCGAAAGTCTTCTGGTGTTCTGCCCCCTCGCTGTTGCTGCTGACACCTCATGGGGTTCTAGCAACCACACGAGCATGCACGAATACCCCGGGATCTCCTCTGAGAAATGATCCCGCATCTCTCTCACTAAATCAGTGTATTGAGCGTTTCTTAAATTTGTTGTTGCGGTAGTGCCTGATTTGCAAACGCCGTGAGATGCGTTATGTCACGCGTTTGAACTTTATAGAGATCGTTGCTGATCCACCCAAGTACCCAGGAAAGGTAGCGTACTGAGAGAATTGGGTGGATTCGGAGATCAAGTAGATTCGGGCAGAAGCAAATGAGACCGATGAATTTTATTGATAGGGGTATGAGGATTATACATCAGTAGGGAAAGTCTAGGAGCACACAAATTATCCCTGCAAAGTGAGCCAAAGGAAATAGTACAAGTATTTTGTGAAGCCGCGCGAGATTGAAGAAACATGGTCGGATGAAATGCTCTTTTTACATCTTCATCGCTTCGACAGCCTCGGTCACCTCCTCCATAGCAGCAGGAGTGGTGTAGTAAGGGACGGCGGGAGAGGTCATGACATGGGGCTTGGGGGGAGGGGGCCAGACCATCATCATGGGAGGCAGAGGATCGGGTGTAGCACCAGTGTAGTTCGTAGGAGTGAGGAGCTTGTGCTTAAGTTGCTCTGCTGCGCGGTGCGCAACAAGGAAAGCGCGCTGATCCTCGTTGAAGGACTCCAGGGGAGCGACAGTGGCAAAGCCAAGGAGGTATTCGGCAGGCAAGGGAGGAGTGTATTGAATCTTTAGGATAACGATTTGAAGAGAGAGTTAGTCTTTTAATCCTGGCGAGATCTAGAATGCTACTTACCTCGTACTCCGACTGGGGACGGTCAACACCGCAGTTTGCGCAGATGCGCCAGTCAGCACGACGAGGGTTCCAGGTCTTGCAGTTATGGCACAGAGCGGCAATGGAATCGGCATAAGGGTACTTCTCTGGGTCGTATTCGATTTGAGGTCCGAAGTTCCTGAACCAGGCATCAAACTAGAATAGATGAAGATGAGAAAGAGGATGCTGAACTTAAGCACAAATCACGTACGCGGAAGGGGAAGCCGAGGTAGCGGTTCGCCTCTACGGCAGCTTTACGGAGCATCTCGGAATGATCAACGATCTCCTGGACTTGCGCATCGGTGGGGCGCTGATCGACGTGGTTCTTGCCCAGAACTTCGATGACCTTGTTGGCAATCGAGACGTAGTCTTCGGTCTTGAAAAATCAAGGGATATCAGTTTGTGATCCTTCGCATCTGTCTGCTCTTGCTACGTACCTGAGCACCCCAATGCCAGTTCTCAGCAAACTCGGAATAGCGCTCGATCTCAATGTTGAAACCGATACGAGCAATGGCGTATTTGTCTTTGGCATGGCCAGCCATGAGTGCCCACATGAAGGCAATACGACCACCAAGGGTTGGGTGCAGCAAGCACAAGTAAAGGAACTAGAAGCCAATGGTGTTAGAGATGGCGAAAGTCTACAAGGGGAGCAGGAACATACTTGATTCATTTTGTGGAGAGAAGGAATGGCCGCGGCGGCGAAGTCATCGTACTTCTTCCAAATCACGCGCTTCTCCTCCTCGGTCTTCGCCCGCAGCACCTTGTAGGTAAGCTCGGCGGCGAGAGCATCAGAGGCGATACCAGTGTTGATACCGGGGGAAAGCAGGGGGTTGGTGAAGCCAAGACCGTCACCAATGGTGATCCAGCCGGGGCCGGAGACAACGGCGCTCTGGTAGTTGAGCTGCTTGCGGATCTGCCACTTCTCGAAGTCGGAGCCGTAGTGGTCCTCGAGGCGAGTGAACAGCTTCATGACGGCGGTAAGCTTCTGGTACTTCTGGGTGATGAAGTTGAAGCGGCGCTCAGCCTCGTTGGAGCCGTAAGGAGTGAGATCCTCGGGCCAGGTGGTATCAGAGCGAGTGGCGTAGCCAATGCTCCAGATGAAGCGGTAAGTGAGGCCGAACATCTTGGCGAGCTCGGCAGTCTACCACAGAGCTGATATTAGAGCGCTGCATGCACAAACAAGAGTGATGAGTAGCTTACGGAGGGAACCTCGTCGTGAGGCGTGCCAGCGGCAGCATGGTCAAGAACATAGTTGACCATGTCGATCAAGTTGGGGAGGGGAGAGCCGTCCCATGAGATCATGCGGATGAGGTACATCCATCCCTCAGGGAAACAGATGTGGTTGGTGTGACCAGCCTCGAAGCCACGCAGCTCATTCTCGATCTCGTCCTCACGTTCGGAGACGAAGTAGCTGCATTGGAAAGGTCAGATGGTGCCATATTTCGGGCTCGGTAGCAAAGAATACTTACGCCCAGAAAGCATCCTGGTTGAAGCCATCCTCGAAGCGCTTGACGCGAGCGGCCTTGGATGCGAACTGGCGGAAACGACCAGTAGCATCAACAAGCAGAGGGGACTTGGTGACGATCTCTTGGTTGGAGGTGACATTCTTGATGGGGATGACATCACCCTCAGCGGAGACAACAGTGTTCTGGACATCGGCAGCGTGACCGTGCCACACATCAATGCCGTTTCTCTGAGCGAAGATGGTGAACACAAGCTCGCTCATGGCACGCTGGAGCTGGTAAGCGATGTTCAAGTTGGGAGCTAAAGCAAGTCTCATTAGATGTGCAGCTGGGTTAGTGTTCAGGAATCTTCACTCACGAGGGCCACCGCTGCAGAAGTCGGTGTACTCGGGTTGGTTCTCGCGATCGAGGGTGTAGAACTCGAGACCATCATGGAGGGTGAAGATCCTGAGCAGGTACTACATGATGATTGAGGTGTTAGGTTTAGTATCCGCTGAGGGTAACACTGCATTCTAAGCATACCTCGGGCTTAAGGCCAACGGTGTTGGTCCAGGCGGCGAAATAGGGAAGGGTGGACTCTGAGAATATAGAAGCTCGTCAGTTTCCTGCCAAATAGATTGCGAGGATGTTGGTTTACCGCCGATCTATTAAATGAATTTGTTCAGGACGAGTCACAGAATCGAGAATTGAGTCACGTACCTTCCACTGAGGACGAGTAGCCTTCTCAAAGACGGAAAGCTTGATGGGGGCATCGGGCCAGCGGAAACGGGTTCCAATACTAGAATCCCAATGTTAACAGGGGAAGTAGCCTTGCAGACAGAGAAAACTGACCTGTAGAGCAGGCCGTGGATACCAGCACCAACGACGGTGACATCGCTGTCGGTGGCAGGGGAGGCTGAGGTGTTACCAGAGTTCAAGAGCTCGGCTGTCAAGACAAAGGATATCAGCGAGTGCCCCAGACATCCCAGGACACCAACTTACCATCAGTGATGGCGGGGTTCGCAGCCTTGCGGTCACGGAAAGTAGAGGGAACAGGGACCTTAGACATCCTGATGTCCTTGATTGTGGGTGGAAGTGTAGTGGGAGGGGGTGGTGGGTCGACGAGACAGGCTGCCCTATACTTATAGGTCTGGATGGCCACTAGCTCATTTCCGGCTCGGTTTTGCTCATAACCTTCATGAGTTCTGGCGGTGCTGCGAGATCACTAGAGATCCAATTTCACTTCCCCAAGGCGGCTACATCGGCAGAAGAGAGAGTGGCAGCAGAGCTTCAGAAGCACAAGAATGAAGGAAATAACGCATAGCTAGCTGAGTAACGATCTCATAGTACCCTGCGTTGCAAGTAGGCCGTGCTCCGGACACCGCGCAGAGGTCAAAGGCGGAGATTACAAGAGCCAAGGCGGCACAGTCTTATACAATTGACTGAATACCAGAGAGGGGTCGTGCACATCAGTACGCGAGTCCCCGTTTTCATCCTTATAAATTAGAGCGCCTTGGCAACTCTTGAGCCATTTCAGTGGTCCACTCAACTAAGACGGCGATTAGCCACATACGGTCAGCAAGCTCTGTCCTTTGAAACGAGACACATGACTCACCGTGGAAACTAACAATCTGTTGCTGCGTACGCCCCAGGTTCCCCCGCTGACTGAGAATGCCCTTGGATGCGGGGCCCTTAGTTTCTCTGTAATAAAGGGGGGAACGCCATGATGAATTCCTCTCCATCCCACATTTTTACCAAATTGGAGTGATAGCGATTAAAACTTTTTCCATGACCTCCGCCGCTGACAGGTTTTATCGCTGTCAGTTGTCGCCCATCTCATTAAAGGATAGGTCAAAAATCAAACTGGGGCGTGAGCAATAGTGATGCCATTCATCGTTTTTGAATAACAACGGGCAAAACTCTGTTGCTTCACCATGGCCCGCTTCAGACGAGCAGTGAATTTTTCCTCCTAAACAATGATGGTACGTGCACAGCGGAAGCGAGTAGAGTATGAGGAAGCCGATCGATCACGTCTTCTGACTCTCATACCACGGCTACCTATCCCGGAACCTGCCACAGGTCCGACTCCACAAGTCGCTAATGAAAAGTTGAGAATTCTCTCGTTGTTCGGCCCTGATCAAGGGGGCTGGGGCCGGTCCGATAGCAATGACTCTATGAGGAGGCGCAAGGGGTGGATTTGACAATTGGAAACACTCTGTGAAGAGTCGCCAGCGGTGTTTTGGATGATTGTTCAGCCTAACAGCACCAAATTTCGCCGCCGCTCATTCAACAAGTGTCCGGGGCCTATGAATGGGTACACCACGATTAGTCCATGTATCTTGTCGGGAACTTTAGGCGCATGGACGAGCTCTTTCACGGCTGTTGTATTTGCCACGAGGCTCGATGGCGCTCGCGCATGAGACGATCTTCTCCCAAACCCAAATGATCTATCCCAGACGGAAGCCACGGTCCCAACGCTCCGCCCGCATTTGTGGCTATCCCCTATCTTCCACGCAATAAATCTGCACAAACGTGCCAGTCTCTTGCTGTGGAGCCAGGAGATCGTCCACCGAAGTCTATTCATCGGATCATGCTAATGCATCACTCGAGCTTATTTCGAGTCCGCTGTTCATCTAAAGTTTATGACGACAAGATGGAAATCTGCTTCGAGAGATTAATATAACGTGGTATGAGGCGTTATTTATTTCTTTATCCCATCCGAATCACTCGCGGCCGAGGACCTCCCCCGCTTACGACTGGCGCTCGGCATGGACTGGTTCCTAGGAGTTTTTCAACTCCAGGCCCAATGACCCATATCGGAATTGTTACAATCCATCTCGCCCTACTCCCTTCGTCAGAAAAGGCGACGCTCACGCACGAGCCAAATCCGTAATTTCCGCCAAACACTGGCATCCATGGCGAACTTAGCCCCTACGTTGGGGCCATCGTCTACTTGGCTTGAATACCGAACCTGTCGCTCCTCAAGACATATTTCGCCATATCAACTGCGGCTAGCGGTGTTCTCACCAACGGTGTGGGTTATTCATTATTGACCGCCGGCACCCCAGGGGCTGTCACTTTCTCGATTATGTTCGACCTCGACGACTCCACCGCTCACATCGCCATAACCTCACCACTGCATCACTTGATTGTCAACCCTATCCATTCTACCCATCGCTCCTTTGCAACAACCGGGAAACTCTCACTCGATCGAGCCGCGCCGCAAAACGTGCAGAGGCTTGGGAATAAATCTTGAATATTACGACATGTGGCAAATGAGTGTAATGTCCAATAGTACAATGAAAATGTCCAGATGAGCTGAAGCAACTAGTAGGAAATAGTGATCTTTGCGTTTGTGGCGCCTTGCTTGTTCACCGTCGTCTTCAATCCATCCTTCGCATCGCTGACTGCAGACCAAGTGACGGAAGGCGTGCCAGCCTTGGTGCGGATGGTAATATCCGAAAACACCGTCGCACCGGCGGGATAGTCCTTTGCAGACTTGATCGAGTAGGCCTCGAGCGTCTCGGTGGCCCAGGTCAGTTCCGGGATGTTCTTGATGGCAAGGGCGGTCTTGGCGACGTTGGTGAAGGATGAGGTGTAGCTGTACTTGCTGCCGCTCTGCGAGTCGAGGGTCATGACTCCCTTGAGCGACTTTCCGACGGACACCTTGACTGGGCTGGTGTAGTAAGACTGGGTAGTCGCCAAAGACGGTGAGTTCGAGGTCGAATTGATGGAGGTTCATGAGAAGCTTACCTGAGAGCCCACCACATACCACGACGCAACCGCCCAGTAAGCACCTCCGCCAGCAGCGCTCGGGCCGTACTGGAGCACCGGTTGCAGGATGGCTTGGCCTGATTTTGGCTCAATGCTGTTGAACAGGAAGACGGTCTGGCCGTTATTTGCCTTGGGGACGGGAGGGACGCTCCATGTCGTCTCAAAATGGGAGATGGGAGACGATCCCGTGTTAGACCACCCAGCGTACGCAACCCAGCCGGTCTTGAACGCGTCAGTCGTCGAATTATCCCGCGAGAATAGGGTACCTCGACGCTCGAGTGAGTCATTCGGGGCTTTATGAATGACGTTGCCACTAGCGTCGATGAGGTGGACCTCATTGTCGACATGTTCCACCGAACCACCTGTGAGATACAAGACCGTCAGTCTTGTGTCTGTGGGTATAGGGTCTGATCGACTTACCCTCAGGAACAGCATGCAGATTCTCAATCGGGCGCTCGCCATGAGGGGTCATGGCGGTCGTGGCTGCTGGCGCTGCAGACGCCATGGGAAGCATCAACGCGACAAGAGCCAAGGTAGCGTGAATGACGTTTGAGTAAACCATGGTGGTTATGACGATTTATCTGCCAATTTCGGAGATTTCAGATTGGAATATTGCGTCCCAATCACGAAGGGAGGTGCTCACAAGGATGTGATCGAGGAAAACGGGAGGATGAGGAGGATGGGGAGTGATGGAATACTGCGAAAAGTAGGTCTTTTTATCCACCAGTCAAAGGATAAGTTTTGACGTACTCAACCTCGAAGCAGTGAAACATCAGGAGGAGATTGGCGGGGCATCACGATGCACAAAATGTGGAGTAAAGCTTGGCGGCCAGAGGTTCGACAAAAGCGCATGGTATCACCACTGTTTGATCTGACTCCACACGGCTCATGGCCGAGTCTTCCCGTCGTAAGAATTCTTCACAATCAAAGCGTCAAAATGTACTAGAAAATTATGCATTGACACCTCAGCTGCTCACACTGCTCGGCAGATCGGGAAGGTATTGCGCTCGATTCCTTTAGTGTTCAAGTCATGTCTTGCAAGCATACACATCGGGGCGAGGCTGTTCAAAGTGGAGCGCCCAATATTCTTGGCTTGATCGACATAGCGGGGTGCGAGGACCGGTGACGCGCGCAAGTGGGGCCCAGATCAAACCCGACACAGCATCGAAGGAAACTATGGACTGCCACGGAAAACACCTTCCAGCTTCTCGCAAGCGCTCAGAATCTTGTGATTTCGCAACGGATGACACAATACAACCAACAGTGGATGTCAACTACCATAATTAGTTCACGCATTTCGATTATTTGCTGGTCGTCAACCGTGACCATGGGTAGCTCGTCAGTTAGGGGACGCAACCACGACAAATTGCAGCAACAAATCATGATGGGGGAGGTGCTGAGCTTCTTCATGTTCCCAAACTCAGGAGTGAAGAAATTTTCGGACCTAAAATCGAAGTGTGGACGTTTGGGTCACCGCACCGCGCGACGTAACATCAAGACTCGCACAGAGACAAGACCAGTTCGCGGCTTTGATGGCTTTGCCCGATGCATCACATGATAGAAGGAGATCGTACTTGCCGGCCCGCAAAAATTCCCTTGTGAGCTGAGGTAGGGCGGTGGTCATCCATAATGCACGGTCTGCAATAATGGCTCGCGAGGGAGATGCTTGGCATGCTGTGGGAACCACGCCAGGCCTCCCACATCCAAAGTTCCATGACAATACCGTGTATTAATATTAAGGGCGAGTTGCGGAGCATGAGGAGTAGTAAATACACAGCCAATATTAACAAGAACAAGGTGCGAGAACGACGAAGGGGTCACGTGGAATCCCTATTGAGAATATACTCTTTGGTGATAGCAAGATCCATAGAAGGAATAAATCCAAAGAATATTCAAAGGAAAAAGAATCTGGAGAAGGTAGTCGTAATTAAGTGCTGGAACATAGCGGGAAGGTGACCAATTAGTCGCAGATATTGGGATACAAGCGGTTGGTTGGGTTCTGAGGGATCCATCCGCCGGCCAGGCCAGCCTTGTAGCTCCATTCATCTGCACTCTCCGTCTAAAGGAGGATGGGATGGGTTAGTTGCGATCGCGGGAGTAGAGCTTACGACAAAGAGTCAGCGGGGACTCATGCGCACCTTCCAAGTCCAATAGATCCACCCATTTCCTCCCTCGAAAGCAATGGTCTGTGCCTCCCAGAATTCTCTCATGAACGTCTTGTACGAGGATGAGAAGCCACTGGTGGCACCGGTGTATGGTGTGCATGAGCCGATATAGGTGCTGCCGGAATATGTGCCATCATATCGTGCACCGATACCACGGCCGTTGAGGTACTTGGCGCAATCGTACTATGAAGAGGGATAGTTTTTGCTTAATATTGATGATGCTGGCAGAGGTGATGGTGGTAATGTAGATGGAGACCTACCGGGGTGGAGACAAATTCGCCAACGATTGTCCACAGGTTGTTGCTATTGGCAGCCCAGGTAGCAATCGCAGCACCGCGGCTGCAGGCGGTCTGTTATCGCAAAGCAAAGGAGTTAGACTGGAAGCAATGATTGAGATGTGCCATACTTACGGAGATGTGCTGGGAATAGCTCATGGCGACATCAGCGTTGGAGAAAATCTCGTAGTGGTGGGTGTCCATCATGACTTCAGTGTAGCCCTTCGAGTAAGGCATGATTCCATCCCAATAGTCCAAAGACTGGAACGCATCATGCATGACTTCCATGACATTGCCGTTCTGCCTGATGTTACCATACGAGTCGTACCAGAACTGCTTCGCTGCAGACAAGAGTTGCGAAGAGTAGTACCCAGCCGGCTCGTTCATTGGTGCAATGCCAACTACGACATCGGCATATGAGGATTGCGAGAATTCGGCAGAGAGGGTCTTGATAATATTGTTCGTGCGCGTGATGTAGGAGGACGACGTCTGCCATGTTGGTGTTCCTCGATGGCCAGAGTTGTCATACCCGTTTTGTGAGCCGGGCACACCGTGAAGGTCTGTGATCGAGAAGGTGGAGGTCAATTCCAATACCAGACGCGGTCAAATTTATGACAGCATGGTGCAGAACTCACCAACAATGACCCACAAGCCGTGGTTCGCGGCCCATCCGATGGCGGTCTTGAGCAAGTCGTACTGGTTCGCCTTGACGTAGGGCTCGCCACCACTGACGTCGAAGGCCCAGAAGCCGATAGGAATTCGGACGTGGTTCAGCCCGGCGGCAGCTATGTCAGCAAAGTCTTGCTCGGTGATGAACGTGTTCCAGTGGTTCTGTAAGGCTGCGAGCGCGGTGGAAGAGGACTGGTATTGGCCAAAAGTCCATTCGTCGACGATGGCTGAGTTACCAGTGTCGTCAAAGAGGGATGGGGTGATGAAGGGCTGTGTTGTTGTGGGGTACCATCAAACCGTGAGACGAGACAGGGGTCGCAATTGAAAATCGAAGAAAGAGTTGACAGGTGTCGGTTGCGAATTACGAAAATTTCACCAAGATCAGATTGGAGCTTGCACTTCGCCCGCGCGGAAGTATTTCACGAACCTCAGCTACCAACCAACCACCTAGAGCCAACGAGAGGTTAGAACAACGAACAGCAACAAGGTGTGCAAAAAAGTGACTAGACACACACCGATGTTGACACCTCGGACTTTGGTGGTCCCATAAGGGAAACGCGCACTGCGTTTCTCCACCGTTGGCTTGCCGGTGCTGGTGGAGCGTTGGTGACGGTGGCGCTTGAGCTGTTCCGCATAACCGGTCTGAGGGCTAGCGTTCGCGACAGCCGCGGAAGCAACAAGGGCCAATGAAACAAGGGTGGGGAAGAACACCATCTTGGAGCGTTAGCGTAATGTGGGGGATGGGCACGCGTTTGCAAAAGGCGCGAGTCTGGGGGAGTCGAGCTAAAGTATTGAAAAGACTGTTGCGAGCTAGGGGCTCAGGGGATGTGATGGAGGCAGCTGATGTGCTTCCAATATGCTCAATCAAGGAGAGTGAGGATGCGCTGCGCAAAGCGAGACAAGTAGGGGGCGTGAAATCAGAACAAGGTTGGACCACGGGGGGAACCTGGGGAAAGTTGGGGATGGAAAATTTGTGGTTCTTATAGGAGCCATCTCAGTCAGGAGAAAAAATAGAAGGTGGTGCTGGTTGACATTTCGATTCCAAACCAGTGGAGTGTATAGGGAAATGAAGTGCTTCATCAAGTCCGGCAAACCCTCGGCAACAGTGATCACTCACCCGAGTATCAGATGACTTGGCGTCTTCCTTTTTATTTTAGGACCTGCAATCCTGCATAGCGGCTAGCATTTGTAGCGCTCTGCCCGCGAGGTCCTCTTCATTTTCTAGCAAGTTAGGGGCGGCTGGAGGAAGAAAGACCACCCACACTTCGGCCATCCACGGTGTCTCCATATATATAGAGAGATGTACACACGTTCTGTATGTCACAATTCTGGATGTTACCAGCTCACCGAATCCCCGTCTATTTTCCGCAGCCAATGACCAGGCACTGGCACCGGTACTCATGATCGAGGGATCGACGCGATCATCGCCACCACCCGCATGGTGTTGGTTCGCAAATCCACAGACGAAGAACCACGATCGACATTTGGCGGCGTCAATTCTACAGCTCATGTTCCGCAAGGGTCGTTTCCAATTCGAGAGTAGTTTCACACATGATGCTGATTTTCAGCAGAACTGCGCCTCGCACACCCTCAGCTCAGACGTAAAGAGAGGGCGCTTGGGTAGGCGTAGTCGTAGCAACAAGTGTTACAGAAATGTCCATATTGGGCGCTCATTGTCTGGCAGCTCCACTCAACACCATTGCGTTGGGTTGGTTCGCACATCAGCATCATGCTCCACATTGGAGGGTCAATTGCCGATGTTGTTTCAACAGAAGAAACAGAATACAGAATGACCATGTTGAAAGGATATTATCATAAATTGTTAAAAGCCAACCTGGGGTCTTGATAGGCGCGGCAGCGGGAATATATATTACCTCTCCTCCTTTCGAATCTTGTAGGTGACAACCGGCCGCATGACAGCCACGACCTTCACGATCCCAGAATCCTCCAGATCCTTCACCACAGCATCGATGTCCTTGTAGGCCTCGGGAATCTCTTCAAAGAGTAGCTCTTTTTCTTCGCAGATGACAGTGCTATGTAGAGAGGTCGTTTGGAGCCGAGAAACAGAGCTGCCTGCCGACGAGTTAGATGATGAGTATTTGCTACCTGCTGTTGCAAGCGCCTTCGAGCGCGTTAGAGCTCGGCCTGCACCATGAGCGAGCGAAAAGCCTTAGAGAATAATCAAGGATGAGGACGTAGTTCGTCAGTCTAAGAAGGTCGCACTTGCCATTTGCATGCTGAGGGCCCACTGGGAGAACTAGATACGAGTGTGCACCCCGGCTTCCAGGAATAACGACGAGCCCTTTGTCGCTAGGAGCCGCACCCTTGCGATGTAGCCACGCCTCTTGTTGCGTAGCTGGGTCCTCAGTTTCGCTAGTGTCACTGGTCGTCGGCCAAGAGCGTTTTTCCACATTCTGAGACCATTTCCAGGTCAATCATGAAGTAAAAGTCATGGTTGGAAAATATGACTTACATTATGCCAGATATCTAGAACTTTCCTGTCTTTGACGACAGCAGAGATATGCTTCCCCTCTGAACCAGTTCCAATTTGCTCTCCACAATCGGCGGCGTAGCTTGAATCGACACATCCCAGGATCCTATGAGCAATCAGGTCTCGATTACACCGCGCCCATCGACAGGCATCGTCGTGGAGGGCCATATAGTTCTCGAAATCTGGCGTCCCAGAGAAAAGTGGAAGGGAGCCCTTCTGAGTCTCGGAGCGCGTGGAGGCAAGGATCGCTTGGCCTACGCCACGGGAGCCAGAGTGCACCAGAAGGAATAGTCGCGACGTATCGACCGGGGCAGTGGATTCAGAGGTGGGCTGGGAGATGTATTGGGCAAAGAGAGCAGGGTCGCGAATCTCGTCGACAGCCTGAAGCTCGGCGAAGTGGTTGCCCCCGCCGATAGTGCCAAGGCTGTCGTTGTTCTCCGCAAACACAGTATTGCTGAGGGATTCTTGGCCAACAGCCCCAGCCGCAAGCCATCCGTGTGCATTGTCCCCCTCAGAGGCCTCATCAGAGGCGTCTGCCAAAGGGGCATACCTCCCCTCGATCCCACGTATCTTTGTCGCTAACTTGCGTGCTGCTGCTTCACCTTCCTGGCCCTTGACAGGTGACGATACGCCTGTTTTATAGAGCGCCATGCCACATCCAATATCACCCCCAATCAATGGAGGGTATATCACACTCGAATGGGACACCAAGACAGCCCCAATTGGGAAGCCCGAGGTCCCACCAGGGTGTAGATCTGGCATCCCGATGCCCGCGAGGATACCTGGAAGGCGTGATGCGGTCGTGCTGAGCTGCTTGGAGGCTGCAGGATCGATGTACGATTGAGAGGCAACAATATGGATGGTCGGAGGAGGCAGTTGGGAGAGCAGTGTCAAGGATGGGTCATCGGATTCAGTGAGCCCTACAAGGGAGGATGCCTGCGGCGCTCCAATATAATCTTCTCCCGAGGAGATGAGAAAGATTCTTCACGAAGTAAGGGATCAGTTCGCAACTGTGGAGGTCGCCAATGATTACCGCACTCACTCGTCATTCGAGAGGTCTGATGTCCTGCGTTGGCCTAGTAGCAGCTCAGACCCGCTAGAGCCAACAAAAACTCTCTTTCCTTTTAATCGAAGCTTCTTCTTTGCCAGATCTATGATAGTTTCAAAGGCATCCGTGTCGTCAGACGTTGGGATGAGGACGATACTCTTGCTGTTTTGTTTCGCGTTGGCAGCGATAACGATGCGGGTAGAGGGCATATCGGAAGATCACAGGGCAGTGTGGTAGTGAGTGACTTTGCGGCCAATATAACCGATGCACTTGTGTTCAAGTAGTTGAGTCAAGTGCCCATGGCTGCATTAGCCGGAGCCGACAAACCACTGCTAGGAGAAGGAAAGCGATGGATGACTCCTCTAGTCTTGACATAGTCCTGAGAATTTTCGGTTATTATCTCAACAAATTCAGCACTGTTTCAAGGTGCAGAATTCTGTACCCTGAAGGGAGGCGGGATCGAGTTGTTTGCTCGTGTGTATCACTGGAGGTGCGCTGCCTTGAACCCTCGCTCCATTCGTGAAAAAAAAAACCAAGCTCTAATGGACCAAGCAGGAGCTGCAAGTATCGGAGGTGGCGTGACTTGCTGTGAATCTCCTTCCTGCTCGAACAATTTCATACAACTTGATGTGATCAAATGCGAGGCTGTACCCAACCCAAAACAGACGGTCCCTCTTTGGGTACACCTTTCGTAACCTGTTCGAATCTACAACTTCTGCTCAACTCTGCATACTAATGGCCCTTATTGGCGTTGGAACCGGCACTGCCATCAATACGCAAACTACTGGCGAGCGCTGGATTCAGCGAGTGAACATGGACGTTGTCGAACACACTCTCAACTTTCTTGACCCTTGGTCGCTGCTACAGTTCACATCTGTAAGCACGAATCGCATCAAACTCGTTAGAAATCTGCTGAGCCCGACTGATTCATGACGTCATAGGCTTGTAAATCTTTCCATGAACTGTTCTTCGACGATAGGGTGCTATGGAGCCGTGTATTTCGCATTTTTGCCGCGCAAAACTGCCTAGCTCCACACTCTTTTGACCACCCGAAGTTTGATTCTACTTCTGCGCTACGACTTGCGGCGATTCGCTTCTATCGTATCGCAGATGCAGTCGCAAACCCCAGTCGATCATTGAACATCCACACCCAAGAATATCGACTAGATCTTCGTAACTCTAGGATAACCCGCGATCCTTACAGCAGCATCTATCAATTGGGGGATATCCTGCTCCCTGGGGGTAGATGGCTCCTCAGTGCGATAAGCGAATCAAAAATGGGCACCACGGATACACACTTATCTTGTACCGACCTCCTCAGCGCCGTGAATGGGAAATTAGAGCCTGCTGCGTCGATCACGTTTGAGGGGATAATATTGCAACAGTCTTTCACCGGGATTGCAAAGGTCCAAATGTGCGAAGACCGCAAGAGTGTTGTCATTGCTTGCTCATTCTTATCTGTTTTTCGTTCTGAAGGGTAAGCTTTGCCGTCTCCTAAGTTTCTAACACAGCCTTTCGAACCCGCTCATACAAATTTGTACTAGAAATGATACATTGGCCAAGGTTCTCCTACTTACCTGGGATTCCGATGGCTGTCCCCAGTTCTCCGAAGCTGCTTGTATCAATCGTTCGGACCTGCCCTTTCTTTCCATGAATGGAGGCCCCTTCTATATAATGTCACTGGTGGGAGATCTTCTTGCATTCGAGACTATGAACGACTTGGCTATCTGGAACTGGAGGAGTGATCAGATGATCATGATTGACCCTCAACAACACCACTGGGTATGTGACATGATACTTCTTGAAAATCGACCCAACCCATGACACGCTATTGTGATTATGATTAAGGCATCCGGCCCAGGATATGCTCTACAAGTAATGGGACCTCGCCCGCTTGTCTACATGATTCCAACTGATGAAAGGGAACTCCTCGTATCGGAACTGCCTCCTCTAGTTCCTCGGGATAGTTCCTCGGCCAAAGAGAAGAGGCCCTTCATTTCAACGCATACTATACCTATGCACTCCGAAATATCAGGCTCCACCGAAGTCTTCTCAATCGTAATGCTGGAAGGCTGGAAGCCAGCATCAATGTCGTCGGCAGCCATCGTTTTCTGCCGTGGTCATCAGCACCTGATGACTCTTGAGTTGGACAACGCTCAGCGTTTGACACAAAACTGTCTCTCATCTATCCCTGAAGGGGTCATTGATGACTCCCTACGAACAAGGCATAACGTGGAATACCTCTCGCTTGGTAACCATCATCGTTTTGGCCGATGCATATATTCGGCGAAGGTTGAACCTCCTTCGGGGTTAGATAATGATGAACAGGTATCGCAACCCTCCGTGCAGCTGGCCGGCTATTCGCTGGCTGACAGGCAGATCCAAAGTTGTGCTTCCCGTAAATTGCCAGTATCTTCTGAACAAATAGGGGGGATGGGTGCCAAAGAGCTGTGCATCTATTCGGGGACGGCTGTCATGCACGATGACGACGCTTTCTCCCCAGTGCCAACTCCATATATAAGGGTCATGTACATCGAATAATATCCCCAGCGCTGTTTTAAAACACATAGTTATCAGTCCTGAGAAGGTGAGAAGATAAATCAAATAGACTTGTTTATTTGTGTATACCCGACCCTCGACTCATTCACAAAGTGGGATATCGTGTCTTTGCATGGTCCTCTTTCGCACACAGTTTTGATCTAAATACTAACTCTCACTAGGAATGGCCGCGGCTGGTACTGTAGCCGCCACTAACCTGCGTACCACTGGAGATCAGTGGATCCAGCGGATGAATATCGACGTTGTTGAGCACACTCTTGACTTTCTTGACCCTTGGTCGCTGCTTCAATTCACCTCTGTAAGCACATACTGCGTGTGATCCACCGGGTAATTCTAGGACCTAGCTGACTCCCAACGTCTCAGGCGTGTAAATCATTTCATGAGCTGTTCTTCGAGGATAGGGTATTATGGAGTCGTGTATTTCGCACTTTTGCTGCACAACAGTGTCTTGTCCCACACTCTTTCGATCACCCAAAGTTCAGTTCTGCTTCTGCGCTACGACGGGTAGCGACTCGCTTCTATCGTATCGCAGATGCCATCGCGAACCCAAGTCGATCATTGGACATCCACATCCATGAATATGAAATAGATTTTCATACCTCTGGGATGTTTGGTGACTCTCCTGGCGGGCTCTATCGGATGGGAGATATCCTACTCCCTGGCGGAAGATGGCTCCTCAGCGCGATTAGCAAAGCATCACTAGGCAGTTTTGACACCTACCTGTGCTGCACTGATCTCCTCAGCGCTGTTGATGGGAGATTAGAACCTGCTGTGTTCGTCAAGTTCAGTGGGGTAGTGCTGCAACAGTCTTTTACGGGGATGGCGAAAGTTCAAATGTGTGAAGACGGTGAGAGCGTTGCTATTGCTTGCTCCTTCTCATTTGAATTCCGCTGGGAAGGGTATGTTTTGTTGTCTCCCTAATAACTTCTACCCTGGCCCTCATCGCACAATGTTAGAAATGACACGTTGGCCGAGGTTCTCCTTCTAACCTGGAGTTCGGACGGGCGTCCCCAGTTCTCCCGAGCTGCTTCGATCAATCGCTCAGACCTACCCTTTCTTTCCGCAAAATCTTTCTGTATAATGTCGCTGGTGGGCGATTTTATCTCATTCGAAACTATGGGCGATTTAGCTATTTGGAACTGGAGGACCGATCGAATGATTATCATTGATGCCCAACAACACTCTTGGGTACGTGACGCAAAACGACTCGCTCTATCTACTAACACTATTATACATATATACGATCTAAGGCGTCAGGCGAGGGATATGCTCTGCAAGTAGTGGGACCTCGCCCGCTGGTCTACATGATTCCCACCGACGAGAGAGAACTCCTCATATCAGAACCACCCCTACTTGTTCCTCGGGATAGTCCCTTGGCCCAAGAGAAGATGCCGTTCATTTCGATGCACACGATACCTATGCACTCCGAGGTATCAGACTCCACGGAAGTCTTCTCGATTGTTATGCTGGAAGGCTGGAAGCCGTTATCGATGTCATCAGCCGCCATCGTTTTCTGCCGTGATCATCAGCACCTGATGACTCTTGAGCCAAACAACCCAGAACGTTTGACACAAAATTCTTTCCCATCTACCACTCAAGAGCTCATTGACGGCTCCTCACGAACGAGGCATAATGTGGAATATCTCCCGCTTGGTACCCACCATCGTTATGGGCGATGCATATATTCGATAAAAATTGAACACCTCTCGGACGCAGACAATGATGAACTGGTGTCGCAAACCTCGGTACAGCTGACCAGCTATTCGCTGAATGACGGACAGGTTGAAAGCTGCACCACCCGCACAATACCATTACCTTCTCAGCCACCAAGGTCAATGAATACTAAAGAGATATGCATCTATTCGGGTACCACCCTCATACATGATGACAACACTTTCTCCCCAGTGCTGGCTCCATCTGTAAGAATTATGTATATCGAGTAATAATCTAATCGTTTGACTTGAACTATGTAATGAGTTTCCCTAAGGTATATTACTAGTGGCAGGACGGGATAAGAGAATTGCAGCGCTGAAGACCTGAAACAGGTTGCTCGAACATTCTGGAGACATTGTGATCCCTGGAGAGATCCAATCGTTCCCCAGGCCATAGACTTGAATTGTGCCAGTTGTCCTTCCGATAATCAGCATGAATGGAAGCCGTGGTTTAAGCGTTTCTAAATAACGCTCAGCATGCTGAAGGATTTCGAGGGAAAGCGAGGGGTCCGAAATAATGAATGGTATGTGGCAGATTTGACGTGAAGGCATCTGACTACGCAGAACGAACAGCAAACCACTGCACAAGGCGAATTAGTTCCAAACTAAAATAGAGAAGAGGGCAAGACACGTACAATGATGTCGGGAAGTTCTCGATCCGAAACGTTGATATTATTCCATAGCGCTGTTCAGCTACACATTCTAGAACGGCTTTGAGGTCATGGTAAACGGTTGCAGCGTCGTAGTTGCCGAAACTTCTGCACAGTTTTTCCATCTTCGCTGAAAAGTCGCCTTGAAGGCGAAGAAGATTATTCGCGTGTAGTATGTGCTGATACTTGGGCCAAACAGCTTCCACAACGCTCCAAAAAGTGGGTTGGGGGTGATACGACCTAGGAGTGTAGAACAGTAAGAAATTCGGAGCATCTGATAAAGGAATAGAGCTCCAAACATTGTGCAAATCGCGGATTGGGGGGATAACAGGGGGATAATGTTGGTCGTCGAAAGTATTTAACATGTCGCTCGAGGTTTCAAGCGCGCTTCACGATCTATTTGCACAACGTTCCGTGCAACGGAATGATTGTCCCAAGCGTTCCATTTAGCAGGGTAACCCGTCTCACAAAGGCTATTAGGCGGACATAGACTTGACACATCGCAACGATATGCGGTCTATTATTTTTCTATTGATTGGCTCTGAAGACCAGTGCAAATGGGAGAGTTGGTGTGATTGAGATTTTGATAATAATGTGGTTGTGGGACAGATTCAATCATCGGAATCAAAAGTAGACCCTCACGACAGACTCGGGCGAGGAGTCACGGACAGGCTGACCGAGCAAACAAAGGCCAAACAACTTGTGCAACGGCAACTCCTTCGTACCCACCACATGCAACGTTTGACAGGCCAGAGACTCTCCTCTGGGTCACGCGCCAGCTTGAAGGCTCGTGTTTGTACTCGCCACCTCCACCACTCTCGAATAGCAACTTCGACTGCTACTCCATTACCAACTCCTTTGAGACTGAATAGCACTGTCGACAAGGATTCGCCCATCTTCTTTCCACACGACTCCATACTCTCGGACCCCATCATTAGCTCATCTCCTGCGCCGTTTCTATTCTACCCTGCTTTCCTGTCTGGCGATGAACAGAGAGTGCTGCTGCAAACATCACTCCAGAAACTCGATAGCTCTCTGACACCTTCCAGAGAGATTCGTCGGAAACGGAAGGAATGGAGAGCAAAGCATGGGTCTGCTCCTCATGTCGGCTTCCTTCCGGATGATTACTATGATTTCGAAGAGGTAAAGTCACCACATAACATTCAAGTTAATGAGGGTACTCTAGAGCATTGACCGTTTGTGACCAGGGACATTATGATGGCGTAATTAACAACTATCGAGAAATGCATCTAACATCTTGGCCAGATGATATGACTATAGCATCTGAGCTCGGACCACCACCAGAGACAACCCCCCTCCCCTCACTCTCCTCCATCGTGGACCGTCTGCGGAGCCTGTTCCTACAGCATGCGCCGCCAGCACCTTCTAGTGACTCACCGTCCGCGATTCAGACTCACTTGTTACATCTAAGTTCAACGGGAGCTATCGGCCCGCACGTCGACAACATTGGAGCCAGTGGCTCTATCATCATGGGTGTCAGCCTCGGCTCTCCCAGGATTCTAAGGCTAGTAAGACGACCGTCAGGATCCCCCGTCCACCTGGATGGCGCTTCGGGACGGCATGTTGAAACTAGCCGAGCGGGTTCGGGAAACAGTCAGATGCCCATGTTCGAAGCGCTGCTTCTGCCCGGTAGCGTGTACATCCAAAGGTGAGATAAATGGCCTGATATCGCCTTTGATCCGCAGAACTCCCATCTCACCATGTTGTCGGGGCCCCGATACTTGATGAAACATTAGGGATGCTGTGCGGTACGAGTTTGACCATTCTGTGCTACCTCGTGGCATGTTTCGCGGTCAAACCATCGATCCGGGACAGCGAGTGAGCATTATGATGAGGGTGAATATTTTTCCCAATGCTCTAATGTCTTGTACCGAGCTGACCCGCTCGCGTCTCATAGGACCAAAATGAGAATAGTGGAGGCTTGTAACAGATTTTCACTGGTGCTCTTGTATCCGGAATGCGCTTATCGGTGCATTTTTCAGTGCCAACCCCCCATCCATACGGCGGGTCTCAAGACCAATCCAAGCGAACGGTCCCGCTTGTCCGCAGTCGTATAATTAGAACACCCTATCTTCGTACACATCGTGTTCCTGAGTTCTCACTGGGCTAGCCAGCCTTCACTGCCCTACTGGTGGTGGCCTCATATTCCATATATCACATGTGAGGTAAAGACAGCCCCCAACAGCAAGCGATGAGCTTGACGTGAGTGATATCTTTCATCAGTTGTGATGAAAATCCTGTGCACATCAACGAGGACGGCGTCGAACTGAATTGGGCCGGGCACCGTTGCTGACTAATAATGTCCCTCGCTCCATTCTCGGCGCCTGGCCCGTCACTCTCTACTTCCTCCCTCCACACACCAGCCCAGCACTGTACTGAGTATACTGTCTTGGCATCGATTGCCTGCGGCATCGAACGCGATGAGACTCTCTAGCATCTATACCACCCTCGCCATTGCTCTTGCGGCCGGCGTTACTACCGTGAATGCACAAGGAACGGTGCGTGCATGGACCCTACCCTTGAGCTCAAACCGTCGGCGCGCTTCAGTTTCTGCTCGAATCCTCTCTAAGCGCGATATCTACGAGAATAATGCTGATATATGTCTCTGTCTAGTCCGATGTCGTCTGTCTTGATACGTTTGGTTGGGTAAGTGTGCTGTCCATCAACGCCGAGGCCATCTGCTTATACTGCATGGTAACCCTCATCTGAACGATGTGATCGATTGGTCTTATGGTAAACTCGCTACTCTGATGCATAATTGGGTCTTTGGCATCCTAGGCGAACAACTCTTTGTCGTGAGTGCAGCACCTTTCCTCACTGCTACTAAAAGCTGACAAGATTGTGTACGATATAGGCAAAATCCTTGTCTTGTGAGTTCTTGCACTATCCTGTCTCGCGATACCTCGCTGTTCTCGCCACCTGTCGACGATGGCTAACTATTGTTGTCCCCCTCTACCTTTGGTACCTCACCATGGCTCTGCCCACCTCAGGTCGGAGCATATCTGGAAGCACCATGCAATGGCGGGGGTGAGTGAACTCTTCTCTTGGATGGTCTAAACCTGAATCTCTGACCGCTCATCACTGTTTGATTGGGATTTGCAGCCTTCGCAATCAACTCAATAGGTATCGCCTTCCTCCCCTCCCTCATAGTGTTCTCGCACCAGGTGCTCATAATTTCTCCTCATTAAACAGCGGAAGGATACCATTATGTCGGCCCCACAAATGATACCAGTATGTCAGAGTTGAAATCCTACTAGAGGAACCGCACGCTGAAACCTTATTCTGATGACAGGCACTCAAAATGCTTGTATGCCCGCTCGCTCTTATTTCTCCCTCACTCGTGTTTCTGAACTATAGATGTTAATTCTATCTAGGCATCTGCTCCTCAGTGGTGTACCAACTCGTGAGCGCCTGTGGCTCGTGCCAAAATCGCACAATCATTAGCTGGGACTCTTGGAACTTCTTCTGCCCAACGAGCATGGTTTCAGTCGGGTCCTATCCGGAAGTCATCCCTTCAGGCACCCGTGTTCCCCATTGGGCTTACCTGGATCCAACCCAAACCGATGACTTCTTCAATGCGACTCTCGCACAGAATACTGGAGGTACATCTCCACCCCTGGTAGCATCAATACACATGCGCTGACGACTCTCGCTTATTTTCAAGACGGCCCTGAGAGCTCCCAAGCCCCTGGATCAACAACATCATCATCCCCAACCTCGACCAAGGCCAACAGCATTACGACTGGCGCAGGAGGCACCAAAACTACTTCTTCGCCGACTACCTCCAATACCAGTGGTGGCTCCAAAGGCGGTGGTGGCTCTAACACTGGAGCGATCGCCGGCGGTGTGGTAGGTGGTATCATCGGTCTTGGCATTGTGGCTGGCCTCGCGTGGTTCCTGTTACGTCGCAACCCGAGTGGTACGCCGAGCGCGAGGACCGGCCCCCCAACAAACATGGGCATGGGTGCACCTGCAGGTGGAAGCTCCGCCGCTTATTCCGGTGTGCCGGGCAGCGAGCCCGTAACCACTGGTGGAGCAGCCATGAGCGAGTATCAACCCACCTACCCATCAACTTCCCCACCACCTCAAGCTGGCTTTGCTCCCAGTATGATCAGCGGAAACCAAGCAGGATACTACAAGTAAGCATCATGCACCTTCCCATCAAGTCGTGATGCCCCCTCTGGTTGCTTTACTGACGTGATCGTCTCAACAATTTACTCGCTTCTCATTTTGTCGTAGCCCTCACGACCCGTCACCGTACTCTCACACCCCTGCTCCGTCATCTTATGCTCCTGCAGCAAGTCCTTATCCTCAACAGGCGTTCCCCGGTGCTGGCGGTGCACAGCACGGCTACTATCCCGAGCAGCCAAGAACTGGATACTCCGGAATGCCCGAAGTCTAATATACCTCTCCAAGATCTCTATGTGTGCAGTTGGCTCCCGATGCCTGCACTGACCTGTTGTCGTTATCCCCCTGGGAAGAATTGCGTTCGATGATTTTCATGCTTCTACGATGCTTTGATGTTTTTTTTTTTTCTTTGCTTTGTCCATTTCTTTCGTATCCGTTTTCTTTCCCTTTCCTCAGGTGTTACGTCGGTAGTCCTGGAATGTTCTTTATCAAGTTATCTAATTCAGTGGCTGCTTGACAATGTGGATGATATTCTGAAGCGACCTTCCTGCCCACTGGCACGTGTACATGGTACATTATGTGCGACACAATAAATTTGGATGATTGCAGCGACAGGTATACATACCTGTACGAGAGCCCTGATTGAGTGGTAACTAGATGGCGCCAACCCAGAAGTTGAAATTGTAGATCCCGTTGCATTCCTTCGTCACATACAGGCTCCCATATCCACTCTTCTCGACAGATCCATTCCGCTCGATCTGGAAGAATGGAATCTGGTTGTCCTCAGCGGGGAAGTTGACGGAGCCGATCGAGGCACCAGCAGGAGCATCCCACTGATAGTGCGTGGACCCAATGTCAAGAGTAACGGTGGCGGGTGAGGCGAGGAGAGCAAAAGCGAAGACAGCATCAGCGGGGTATTGAGAATTGCGCGGGAGGTCACCGGTCGGGCACACTGCTGCCTTGGGGTACTCGCGATACCAGAAAATGAGTTGATCAGTCTGGAGATGAGTCAAACAGGTGAGCGGGAGCATATTAGACTAAGGATCCCAAAGAACCACAAGCTTACGGTCACAGAAGGTGCGCTCCCAGATTTGAACCAGCTGATGTAGTATTGGCCGATGATTCGCCAGTCCGCGTGGGGGAAACCGTCTACGTAGGCAGCCGCGTCGCCGATATACACGCTGGGATAAGCGGTGAGCGTCATGTGTACCCGGTCATGAGAAGAAAGAACGGCTTACTTCGGGTTGATGTCGCCTTGAATGCAAGGGAATGTCAATACCATGGCACATGCTACAGTGATGAAGACTTACCGATGTAGTGGGACTCGGCGTAGTCGTTCCAGGTGACAATCTCGACGATGTCGGGCTTCACATCCTCAATCGCCTGCTCCCATCGATACTTCCACAGAGTGTCGCTGAGTTCCACCCAGTCGTTCGGTTCACCGAGCTCCTTGAATTGTAACGGGGAGACACCTAAAGGAAAACATGAGTCATAGCCAGAGTTTTGGGTTCAGGAGAACAATAGACTGACTCATGATATAAGGTCCGGACCGGTTGTCCTTGATGGCCGATTGGTATGCCAAGTCTGTATCAGTGGTCAAAAGGTTACCGTTATCCGCCGGCCCTGATTAACCGTACAAGAAGTATTCGTCAGTTCCTACTGTGTGAGGAGATGAGGCGGGCTCTCTTACAAGACCACCAGTTGAAGAAGCCATCGACAGACGAGAAATCCGACAATAGCTGGCTGGCGAGACTGGGATCGCGATACGATGTAAATGCCGGGGCGAACGAGACAGAGACCCCAGCACTCGAAAGTGTGCTCTTCACACTGTTCCAGAACGAATCGCCATACGATTCTCCGGAGTAAGTGGAGACCAGCACCTAGGCGGTTCACAGCAAACGTAAGCAGGGGTATGGTGAAGAACTGAGCCGAATTACCTTTCCGTTCCATGTGTATGTTGCAGAAGAAGTGGCATACTTCTCCACGATAGTAGCAATGGTACCAGCATCCCAGCTATAGCTCATGTCAAAGGAATAGAAGAACTGGAAGCTTCCATGAGAAATAGCAGCTGCATAAGCATCAGCAAGTCGGTCGATCTCGTAGTCGTTGCCGTTGAGGTTGAGAGCTGAGGAAGAAAATGAAGACATAAGATATCCGGCATATGAATGAAGTATTGAAGAAAGGTCTCTCACCAAACCCATCGATGCCGATTCCGCTGGCAGTATTGATGTCGTTAGCCCAGTCGGATTGGGAGTACGAGTACGAGTTGGCCGCCTATTCGCAACTTCGTGATGAGGAACATGGCGGCTACAATGGGCGAATCCAATGGCGTACCATGAAGTGAGCGAACACCTTTGAAGCACTTGCACGATACGCTAGCGCCATGAAGGCGACGAAGCCTGTCTTCGCAGCACGTCTCAGCATCAGTCGTCAACGAGGTATTGGTATCAAGTTCTCTGAACAACGAGCTGTTGTTGGGGGTACCAGAAAGAAAACAGCCGTCCTTATATATGCCTGGCTTAGTGGTCGAAGCTGATGTCGCAAATCATTGGCCAGTGGGGCTGTCTAGGGAGCGGTCATCACGGGTTGCTTATTTCTCAATGGGATCTAGGCTGGAGGATGTCATGAAAGTATCGTGGACGAAGCTTGATTTCTGAATCATATCGGTACGACGACATGTTCTGACTTGTGATCGTGCGCAACGCAATTTTGTACTGAATGATCAATCACTCCACGTCGGCGAGCAGTCCGAAGCAAAGCTGGAAGATAGATCGGACCCCAGTCAACGAGAAATACGTAGGTCGGGATGTCAATTGAGAAGCGTAGCCAAAAGGGTAGGATACAACCGCCGGAGTCGGAGGGACGGGTATCATGTCCGGAGGGATACAATTGTTTTGGCGTCGTTGGCACTGAGGCGCCATACAATACCCGATCCGCTATAGAACTCTTCGGGGTCCTCCTCCTATGAAATTTTGATGGGAGTAAAGATTATACGGTAAGTGATCGTAGCTGAGTTGGGCGGCGAATACAATCTCGCATGAAGAGACGGGTAAACGCGGATACACACCTCATCCAAGTTGAGTAATGTCGATATCTGCTGCAACCTTTGGAATTTCTCACGTGTATCTCCAAATTCCAACTGATTGCCCAAGAATGAAGATACTGCTCGAAGGTCTCGATCAAAACGAATGGCGCCGAGCTCGGAGAAGCGCATAGCCAATATTTGTTTTTCCCACAGCCGAGTGAGAATCTCCACAGTAATAAGGAAAAAGGCGTGATAGTTGCTGTCAGTGAATGTCTCCTATACGTCAGATAATAATCAGATAAGCTGGCGGAACCAATAAAGTGCACACATGACTTGTACCTTGAACCCATCGAGCAGCGCAGACCACAGCTTGATGAACCTCTTGCGAACGATATCGTTGTACTCTGCTGCCGCATACGCATCTTGGTCCAATTTATACGATACATCCTTGTACACGTCGACGACGAACTGGCGCAATTTGGGGCGGGTTAGCTGATTGAAAAGTTGCTCGATACCACCTTGGACGAGGTTCTTGAACGTCGTAGTAGCAACGGCAATCGTCTCAATCGCTGTTGCGGCGCTGGGAAGTTCAGAGTCCAGGAAAGAGTTCTCCAGGAGCCCTGATGAGGTGAGGCCGCGGACGAGGAGTTCAGTGTGGGATGACGATATCGATAGATCATTAAGCAAAATCTGTTGGTTTGTCGTATTAACACAAGGGGTACCTCATGCCGTGGAAAGATTGCAAGACCCACCATAAATGTCGTGCGATTTTCTCGCTCTGCCTTCTCGCCTGCTAAGCTCCTGGCAGGTGGCGCCCCTGTTCTGGACGAATACACATCCTCGAGCTTCGCCTTGATGACTCCAGCATAATCTCGCTCAATAGCGTCCTTGCTCAAAGCGCACATTTTTGTTAGGCACTCCACCTCGCCGACAGAGCAAGCCCTACTCAGCACTGCCTTCAGGATGTAGAATACATCGTCTGGCGCTGTATGTTGAGGAGGCTGTGAAGCGGTGTCCAAGGTCGACAGACGATGGGACTTGAAGATGATCGTCCGAAGATACCATATCTCGAGAGGGATATAGTACGTTTTTATCAGCGTCGCAAATAGTTGTTTCGAAGTGCTCTCTTCCAACAGTGCTGCGATTTCAGTAGGGGAAAGGGTAGGGAGAGTGGAATCTGTCTCCGGTTGTGGGGGAGCAGCGCCGAGGTTGGTGCTTGGATCATCTACGGCCGGGGGCGTTTCTGCGAGCGCGTCTTCCTACAAATACCGTCAGTCGATAGCATGCATAGACCCACGAAGGATGGGCTTACCCGCAGGCGATCGTAGAGGAAGCGCCTGAATAGACTCCAGCGACCCGCCATCCCAGCCAATTCGGTCAGGAACTGGTCTATGTCTCGAGGATCCACCAAGTCAGGCTCAATTGGTGCTGTCTGCTTTCTTCCTGGCCCGGCCGGTTGATGGATATACGTGGGCGGGGAAGCGACGACATCTTGAAGCTAGTAAGTTGGCCCATGAGTGATAAGGGAAACGAATCTACACGAGGCGATAACGCACCTTGCGCTTGGTCTGCCTTTCGTCTTCCCAAGCTGCGATAAGGCTATTGACAACTCTGTCGCATTCTTGAAGCAGTCGCTTGATGACGGGGTACATCTTCCCTGCCCCATAGTACTTTTCAACGACAGGTTGATGCTGTGACACAATCATGGCAATGCTTTCGAAGAGGGATGTGAGGGCAGTGACGAAGTGCATGGGCGAGGAAACTACAAGAGTTGCCCTGATCAGCACGAATGGGTGGGGCCGCATTGACCACCTGGACGTACTTTTGCCAGAAGTTTGAGGACGACTTCGTACAAGATCAATGACGAAATCTGAATACGCCTCGAGTCCTTCCTTCTCCCAGCCAGCAGCAGGGAAGAGCTTGAAGAAGCGAGTGATCCCAGCAGAGTCTCTTGAAATAGCAGCCTTGTCGAATTGCTGGCGGAAGACGTCCAGTAGCTTTAGACGCGCATTTGCAAGAGTCTCTTGAGGTGGAAGGTGGGATTCTGCTGTCGGCTGAAATGGTGCGGTAAGATAGGCATTGTCAGTAAGTGGCAAATGGTAGACAGCTTATGAGAACATGCACACATACCACTGTAGATTCTGCAAAAGGTCCAGAGATTATGTCCTCAGGTACAGCCATGGCTCTTGAACAGTGCCGGGTTGCGGCTTCCCAGTCACCAGTTTCGATAGCGGCTTGCAACGCCGATAAAGATGTCTACCGAGTGTCGGGTTCAGAACACAGCCTACAAGGCGACATGGAATAGAACTTACTTTGAGATCCATAACCTGAGCGACGCGATCGCCTGCTTCTCGTACACGTCTCATTTCTTCGTCCAAGGCTTGGACTTTTCCCCGCACCCTATCCGCCGTCTGGGCAGTAACGCCAACCTTGCGCGATATCGACTCTGATTCATCTTTGACAGCTTCAATCGTTTGGGATAATCTAGATATTCGGGCAAGAGATGACTGGAGAGGTTCGCGAGCGTCAAGAAGTCCCGAGAGCGAAGAAGCAAGGGCGGTTTCCTTGGATTGAACTGCGGATAGCGCCGCAAGAATTTCAGGAAGGCTCTTTAGAGTGCGTGCTGATCCTAGAATGTAAGGTGCTGATGGAGCAGCAGCCTGATGGATGGGCTCATCACCATTCACCTGCATCACGACCCGGAGATGTCACACAGTTGGTGTCACGTCCCATCGGCTCCGAGGCATTCATACGGTAGATAGCCTGTGGATTCTTTCATCAACAGCCGTTTAACGGTGAACCTGCACATCCCTCCCCTACTCCTCCCCTAGGCGGCCCTTTCGCCTCACTTGTTAGCCTCGTGTTAGTGACTTGGGACGCACGACCTCCCGCAATGTCGAACGAGGCATCCCCATCCACCACGGCCCCTACATCCGAAAAGTCTCATCAGCTCGGAGACCCCCAGTCGAGAAAGGACGTAGACGACGACAACACTACTCTTAAGCATGATGATGTACCTATCCTACCTACGACTGCCCCACAACCTGCTGCCATCATCTCCTCGGGCAAGAGCAGGAGTTGGGATGCAGAGAGTATCAGGGAGTTTATGAGCGAAGTCGTGGATGTTGACGGATCCACCGGAGTCCTCGCAGCGTACTGCTTCATGACTGTATGTTTGATCATGCTCTTCTCGATCTCAGTATTGCATGCTAAATTTCCTCGACCCCCCACTCTTGTTCCTAGGGATTTGTATGCTCCTCGCCTCATTGCATTTCCACAACTTGAACTGATTCTGTATGCAGGTCGACGCCGTTTCTTTTACTGCATGCTTCATTTGGTGTGCATTCCAAACAGGTACGCCTGAGTCCTTATCGCCCATCACGTAGTCTTGGCATAAACTGACGCCATCGACAACCCCGCTCCGCCTCGCTATCCATAATCCAGGCAACACCATCCAGCTCTCGCTGGCTCTTGCCCGCCTGTTCTCTGGCGAGGGCCAAACCTCGACATTCCTCATGCCAGATCGACAAGCGCTCGCATCGCTGTCGTCTTTCCTGGGCGGCAGCTTTTTCGGTCGCTTGGGTGACCGGTATAATCCCAAGACCCGCGGATGGCTATCCTTTGCAACACTGATGCAAGCCGGCTTGACGATGGCAGCTGCGCTTTGTGCTTGGAAGGCGCATCAGAGTGGGTTTACCTCGTCGAGGGCTGACCCGAGTTGGACAGATGCCTATGGTTTCCTCGCACTTGCCTTTGCGAGCGCAAGCATGGGCCTCCAGGCACAAGTGGGAACCAGGATGGGCTCACAGTTTGCTACGTGAGTTAGCCCAAAGCCACCTCCTGGCTGAATAACCTCTGATCATTCCTTCTCTTGCACAGAACCGTCGTCTTGACCTCAGTCTGGGTGCGTGCTCGATGCAAACCCTCCTTGCATCCAAGATCATTTTACTAATTTGTATAATGTTTCTAGGTAGCACTCGTTTCTGACCCTGTCCTGTTCCGCGCCCCCACCAAGATCTACCCCCAACGGGATTACAGGATGCTCGCCATTGCCAGCGTGTTCCTGGGAGGCTTTGTCGGCCGAGCCCTCACCGGTTCTATTGGGCCCGCAGCAACTCTTGGCATTGGGGCTGGAATTAGATTGTTTATCGCCCCAGCCTGGTTCCTCGTCCAGAAGGCGAAGAAAAAGGTTTAGTCAAGCATAGGTTACCCCACCGCTTCACCAGCACACGGCCCACCCAGGCTAGACAGACCTGTCTCTCCTCTATTTGGACACTTCGCTTATATTGGGATTCATTACACGATCTTCCGTTCTGCTCATGTTATTCGCTTCTTCCTTTTTTCACTTCTCCTTTTTCGGTAGTGCAGTTACATGTTGATGGCTAGTGGTCTAACTAGTCTCCATGTCGTAATCCTTCCATAGATTTGTTCATAGATGGGAATTGTACAAAACAATGCCTGTTATACCCAAAGATATTTTCCTTCTGCGTCGTTGCAGGTTTCTGGCCAGACAATGCAGACTATCGTTCCAGAAGTTCGAGCAATGAGAATATCATCAGAAAGATGCAAAAAGTGCTTCCCGCCTGGGAGTCGAACCCAGCTCTCACCCGCCCTATCGTAATGACAGGGGTGTGTTCTACCGATATACCAGCGAGAATTGCTTGGAGGCGATAAGTAAACATAACCTATCATCGGTTCTGGATATACGAACGATCCTCTTGAGTGATACACTCGAGAATAAATACACATCTACTCGTAGCTTCTGGCAGGTCTCCTGCCAAGCATATGGAAGTCTAGGAGTATTCAATTTGATAAAACACCAGCGAAATACGCGGCGTAACAAATCAATACACTGGCCACAACACAGTCACGGTCTACTTCTGTCGTTCATGAGTTTCAATGGTACTTCATGCCTCCGAGGTTAGCTACGTTTACTATTGACCTCATCATTAGGAGACGGTGGCGGAGGAAAGAATGAACGATCTTTCTTCCAGCGCCTGTTCCATGCAAGTCGTTTCGCCCGACGTGGGCTCATAGTAGGAGCAAACGTAAACTCTTCACCACGCTCTGCGATTGTCTAAGCTTCTTCCCAGAGCCCTAACACCTTGCCCCATCTTCTTTTTGCTGCCAATCAAGGCTGTCATCCTGGCCCACCTCTTTGGGCAATATGTTGGTGGAATTGCTGAGGTGCGCAATACTTGCTCGTCTGTGAACTACCAGATTCATTTGACTGAGCTTGTATCTTTCTGCTCTCTACTTCGCGTATGAAGACTGCAGGTCCTTCTATGCTTCCGACCCTTCGTTCGCGGAATGACTGGCTCCTGGACGATCGAATATCCCACCGCATTCACGGATACGAGTCTATCAAGCGAGGCTCGCTAGTCATCTACGTTGCGCCATACGACCGCACCCGAATTGTTTGCAAACGTCTTGTGGGCCTTCCGGGGGATGTCATCTGTGTAGACCCATACCCAGACCCGCCTTCTGAATTCGAGGACAAGGATGGCGATATTGTAACCACTCATTCCCTCTCTACATCGCCTCGGCATATCGTCGTGCCAGAAGGACATTTTTGGGCTCAAGGCGACAATCGCTCCTTCTCAAGAGACTCAAATTCGTATGGACCAGTTCCATTTGGTTTGCTTCGTGGGCAGGCAAGGAGGATAGTTTCTGTGAGCCTCAATCCCATTTTTATCCCACACGACATGCCACTGAAGTCTCTCTTTCAATAGTTTAGTCCATTTGGTATTCATAAAGTACCAGATAATATCACCGAACTTCCTTGATATCCCTTGCTGGTACCTTCATTACCATTCGCATTGCACGACAATTCTGTTTCCATCATCCTAGCCTTTCCTAGGTCTCGGTCGAGACGCTTGAGCCTCTGTCTGCCCAAGGCTCTCTCGCTTAGCGAACCGATGGGCTGACTGACTCGAACCCGCCATCAACCACCAGAACTTGCCCGTGGATATACCTACCAGCCTTGGAGACGAGGAGCAAGGCAGGGCCAACAACCTCTTCCGGCCTTGAATGAATTGTTAATGAAAGTCGATGAGATATGGCCTGATATATTTCACTCACCGACCACTACGGCCATGGGGGACTGGGAGCAGCGAGCCACTGATGGTTGAGGACTCTTCTCCAAACTCCCCTCCTTCTTTGTCAACCATCTCCGTAGGGAAAAGGCCAGGAGCTAAAGGACCCATGTTTCACTATCAAATCGATAATATGCTTCTGCTTTTGACTCACATATCGCGTTGACTATTTCAGGACAGAAAGTAATCAATATCACTTCATTCTTGACTATCAATATACCTACCTCGCACTTTGACATTCTTGAGTGCCAACTCTGTCGCAAGCATCTTCGTTAAGTGGTCGCCAGCAGCCTTCGAAGCATTATAGGCAAACTAGCATGGAAACGATCCTAGCAGTGAGTCCCTCATCTGCGAGAAGGCCGCAGTTGATCTCACATGGTCTTGCGCGAGCTTGATGCTGCCCGAAATGGATGTGATGTTGACAATGCTTGCGCTCCAAGGGACGTCCGCCTCGCTGCCCTTGGCGAGCAGGCCTAGGAAGGCCGAACTGACGAAGTGGACGGAGGTGAGATTGATTGACATGACGTCGGACCAGCCCTCGAAACTCTCCTCCGCGAAAAGAGCTTTCCCCAGAGCATCAGCCGAGGCTGTTTGTGGCACGCCAGGTTTCAGGGGGCCTTTCATCCAGGGTGTGAGGGGACCGGTTTGCCCAGCGCTGTGGAATAATGAGCCATATAGTGGTCTATCGCTTGAACTTTCATTAGGAACACTCACTTGTTCACCAAGATGTCAAGCTTTCCATGTGCCGTAGAGATGACTTCGACGGCCTTGAGGATACTCTCTTTCGACGTAACGTCCAATTCCAGCCTTGATGAAGCATTTGAGCAGGTTCTCCATGCTTGAATCGGCATTCTGGATACTACGATCAACCAAAACTTACGCAGTAATCGAGCCTTTGACACCCTTTCCCCACTGTGCAGCAGCGGTTTCGACAACCTGCTTGCGACGACCACCAATAAAGACATGAGCACCATTCTCAGAAAGCCCCTTCGCAATCATTAGCCCACTAGAACATCCAATTTGGTTGAGCGATTTTGAGGTACAGGGGGCCAGACACCACAGGGAAATAGAGTCCTACATGCCGGTTCCTCCGCCAGTAACTAGAGCGATCTTTCCATCGAGCCCGAAGAGATTTCCCAGAGACAGGTCAGACATTTCTGTATAGTTGAGAAAGGATGGAGTGGGAGATCGACAGTTGGGGTTCAGATCACAGCGTGAGGAAGCATCCTATCGTATATAACTACGAGCCATAACAAATGGTGCTAGTAGAAGAATGAGGATCATGAGGACATTATGAGCTCAGAAGCTGACATCGGGCCGCTCGCTGCCGGTATTTACAGCTTTTGTCAGCGAAGATACTGGACGGATCCATTACTGTAATAGGAACCGAGTCCGGATACATCGAATTCATTATTATTGCGATAGGTGCAAGAAGTCTGGCAGCATTATGCGTTGTACGGGCGGGAGTAATTATATGAATGAGCGTGGCCTAGATAGTGACTGTTCTTGAGGCGACATCAATATTGATGACTCCTGTCCTTGTGAGTCTTGTAACGTAGGAAGTCCCCTGATCTGCATGAAACATGACCCTTACACCTCCGGGACCAACGTCCAGCCCACCTCATGAAAAAGGTCAGCGTGAGACGGAAAATAGCTAACCGTCAATTGGCTAACGCTCACCAGGTGAATATAGCCCATCTGTTCCAGTGCTCAGCAGTGGTGAACTTGCCTTCACGTACGGCCCGCGCACACCGTTCACGCTCGTGGCATATTTCGAGTCGTATTGGCCACCGACGTAGCAGTGACTGCTGTAAAACAGCACATATAGATACCCACCAACCGCACTGGGGTCCTTAACGTGCGTTAAGCTTGGTGCTTCTACAAGGGGGCCATCGGACGCATCACGATCGAGGATCTGCACTGCCTGGCCGAGCGGTGTCCAACCGTCACTGGGATCCACCTCCTGTAGCATGATGGGCGTCGAGACGAGAGGCACGACGCTATTCCCGCAATCGCCCCCGTTTCCGACGTTGTTACCATCAACCTTCCAGACCACGTATTGACGCCCATCGGAGTCTTGGAAACCAGCAGGATCGATCGAACCGCCACTGGTAATATTGCAGATCGGCGTCCCGAATGGGACAAATGGACCCTTGGGGGTAGCCGATGATGCGGGGCCAATACAATGCTTTTGAGGAATAATCAGAGAGGCTGGTGGTGGGTGGCGAGAGCGAACACATACCGAAGGGTTGCCGTTAGGCGAATTCTGAACGCTTTGGCCAGCGTAGTACATGATGAATTTTCCGTTTGCCTTTGAACAATTTTATTTCTTCTTGCGAGTGGTTATAATACAGGGCGCAGCTCACGAGTTGTACCACGTCAGGGGCCCAGACAATCCCAGAGCTCCAGTTTGCGACCATGGGGAGCGCATCATATCCAGGACTAAGAGTCCAATTCTGGAAGTCGGGAGATGTTGCTAACTGCACATGTGTGCTACCGCTCTGAGTCGAATAAGCATAATAGTTGTTGCCAACTTGGATCCA